>CM014271.1:71430725-71473295 GCA_004135705.1 Alloteropsis semialata | reverse complement strand
TATGGATCTTTCTTTGTTTAGTGCCCAGAACGACTGCATGATGGTAGCGACCAGGGATGGATTGTATGTGGCGATAATGCGATGAGTATATATGTGCTATGGATTATGGAACACACTCAACATTGGTTCAACCAACTTCGATCGGAAATGGTAGCAGTGGTGGAAAGGAATCGCTCACGACTCCAGCCTTTTAAGCATGTGTAAACTTCATGATGATGTTTATGCAGATATTTTCCGGGGATTGAAACTGCAAGCATGTGCTAATTTTTGCCACTGTACTGACATTTCCTCTGGAAGTTTGCATCCAGATGCGCTTGCGAGATTTTATTTCTGAATCCTTTTAAATTATCATGATAATAATTGCAGTTTCATAAACATAAGGCTGTATATTTGGGTGCAAAAATTTTGCTAGCTGTCATCGGATCGAGGTCTTGGTCATCACCAGAATCATCACATTAACAAGGTTTGGTTTCTAGATACCAGGAATATGGCAATGCTAAGGTACTCCGGTTACCTTCTAGAAGATAATACCTCGAACCAATCAGAACCATTGATTTCTGGAATAAACTAAATATTTAAATAGTTAAGATGTCAGAATAAAAAAGAAAACATTTGGGGAGAAATCCGGGTGATCAGACTGTCCCTCACGCCATCTTCCTTAATTAGTTATTTGGTTCCCTCACCTAACGCACAGACATCTCCTCTCCCCTCCCTCTTCTCGCAGCCAACAGCATGGTACAATTCAATCCTGAATTGGTAACTTTTAACAAAAAAAACTGAATTGGTAACCAACTGCGATGAAATGAAAGATACAAACTCTCCAAGTCTCGATAACAGATATCGCAATATGTTCATTGACCACAACACTATAGATTTGGATGCATTAAAGTTGGATGTATTAGAAGATATTTCCCTATTTTCATATTTAAAGATAGATAGTATATATTAAATCTATTACTCTTAGGAGGTAATATGTCATTAAATCTATGATCATAATAAGGTCTATGCAAAGGTTCTATGACCTTGGTTTGCTGCTGTCATCAACGCAGGCACTGGAGCGTAGGCGTCCTAGAGGCTAGAGGCTGGGGCGGTACCTTGGTGTAGATTCGTTGAGTTTGAGACCTCAGAAAGCAACTTGCACACGAATGCAACGAAATATCAAGCAGATGCAGTGCAAGGAACAGACGTAGCACCTCGATCCTGGATACCTCTCAGTCCAAAACATTGCAATAGTACCAGGCATTGTAGTGTGACCATGACTGATCACCTTGGAAGTGTGACGCGTAGTGGAAAGCACGAATCATAGTTAAAGGGTGCAACCTCCGTAGAGTGTAAACTGATATATCAGCCATGCTCATGGTGAAGAGCGGCGTCGTCTTCTTCGTGATTTGGGGATCTCGGTGGATGGTCCTAGTGGTTTACTCAGATGGATTTCCGAGTGGGGTAGTTCTAGTTTGTTTTCAGAGGAGAAAGTGGAATCACACATAGTAAATAGGACTTAGGACAACAATTAAGTACTAAGTTGCTTAAGTGCATGTAAAAACCAAAAAGCCCTCCTATTAAAGCCTCTTGTCATATTTTCCTACACTTGCGGAGTACAAATTGTTGCTTGCTTTCATCCCCTGCTATACCCCTAGAACCAGGGTCAACATGGAGTTTTCGCTGTGGTCAAAGACGACGAATCCAACCCCGACGCTCTGTGCCAAGCTCATGGGCCCCCGGTTAGCTGCATGTGGAGATGGAGTCCCATTTTGCTAAAGACCTCGATATATCAATGTAATTTTCTTTCGAACCTTGGGTCATTTTGTAATGAAGTTTGTCAATATATTAATAAATTTGGCATTGATTCACTAATAAAGTCGGCACATATAAAAGTTAACTGATCCTGACATACATGTGATTGCATTTGATTTTGTTTATAAAATCGTGTGTGACAACGTTCCCACCCCTGCAGCTTCTGGTGAAGATCAACCCTATTGCCACAGATATATTTTCCCAGTTATGCAGTTTAAATTTTAGATTTTTTTTGAAAATTGTATGTAGGTGTCCACAAAATCTAGAACTTTACATTGGAATCATTTATTTCAAGTTCTTTAGATGCATTAGTTATTAAAAAGGATTTAGAATAAGCAGCATGGATAGTCACGAGACTACATTGATGCTAGTGTATAACTGTTTGGAATAACGACACCGTTCAGAGTCAGGAGCTAGAAAAGCTGTGGTTTTCTTCAGTAGCGATGACTACGAAAAAATGTGATAATTTTTAATTAGTTACAAGGTTTCAGATTAGTAACCACAAGAATATGTGTGAGAACTTGATTTGTTTTTCTATGTCAGTAAAAAAAAGTTTTCAGGTTTTCTTCACCTCATCTAAGATTGAAAAGTCACAATTCAACATAATTAATTAATTTAGAAACCACCCAACAACGATTGGTTAGCCAATAAACAACATTTCTTCAACTGCAATGCCAATGGGAAAACTATAGGTGTGAAGAACCCTAACATCCTATGCCTAGCACAGCATAGCGATGGACAAGCAAAATGTCACGTTGACCCGTCACTGCTCCATATCACCAGAGTTAATTAAGGATCCATATCCATCATCATGGCTTGCTAATGCATGCTTGAGTGGACCATTAGGACGGCAAAGGTGGTCAGCACGACCACAAGAATGTGAAACAGCCCACTTGGCTCACAGGGTTCCCATCCACTGCTGGCCAGCCACGTTCATCTTCATGGGTTGTTTATTTTGCAGGAAGTCGATGCAGTTGGTTAGTGAAAATGCATGGTAGCAGCATGACCTCATATCGCAGAAGGATCCAGCTCTGTCTAACTATAGCACCAACAGATCTCAAAGTAATAGTTGTATTCCAAAGGCTTCCTAATCCAACACTAATACCTGTTGCATTATGAAAAAGTGGGAGTTGGAGAAAGGGTGCAACCATGGATGCCAATTATGGGCTTAGGTTATAGAGCGTTTAAATATGGACAGTTGCGTTAAGGAAAATTGAAAAAGTAATGGCCGAACAACACATTTGTGTATGTAGTTACATACCTTCAGGAAGCAAATATAATGCCTCTATAACACAGATTAGTTGTTCCTTGCAACTTTCTAGTATCTTGTAGAGGTTGTGGATGTGTGTGGAAGTGAGAGTAAGCTGTGAGATTCATTTCACAAATAGAAAGTTAAAGCTGCTGTCAAATTTATATCCCATATAAGTTTATTTCAAACTACATCGAGATAAATGTTTTTACATACCTACATTCTACGGATTACATGAGAAGTGGCAGACCGATTCCCAATGCCTCACACTCCTAAATCAGTGATCCTTTCTTGTGCAGGTCAGCCAATGACAGACAGTACGATGCATACTACAGAAGAGCTAATGTGCTCATACGCACAGAATGATGAACACAGCTCACATAAGGAAACTTCAATTCGATGTGTGGGATGCTGACTACATCTCCTGGAAGACTTGCAACACTTAGAACTTCGATGTGTGGCCAGATTTTGGCCTTGTTTAGTTCAGAAAGTGGAAACTTACCGAATTGTAAAAAAAAATGGGATGTTAGAAGGATATTCAGATACTAATAAAAAACTAATTACACAACTCATTTAAAAATTGAATTCGAATCTATTAAGCCTAATTAATCCATCATTAGAGATTGTTTACTGTAGCACGACGTTGTTTAATCATGACCTAATTAAGCTCAATAGATTCATCTCGCTAATTTACCTGGGGTTATGGAATGGTTCTATCATTAATCTACGTTTAATACTTCTAATTAGTGTCCATACATTCGATGTGATGGGTGAATAGTGGAAACTTGCCAGAAAGTTGCCGATCTAAACAAGGCCTTTATATAGGCATGTCTCCTGGACATACACCGAGGATATCACGACTCTGCTGACCAAGCTTGTCAAGTAAATGTATAGCGGTACACACGATTAAACGCCCACCCACCAAACACAACCTTTCAGAAAATAGTCCTATTAGAGCTAGTTGTTAAAGTACACATTCACACCAAACCTATTGCTCACATATGAGTGTACACATGATATCGATGTCTTCTCCTTTTTGACTTGGTCGAAGCACTGCTCCATGACGGAATATATTTGGTTGGGGAATTATGTACATAAAGTACATAGTCCACCAGTGGATGACGACTGGATGTGAGATATAATTAACTTGTGCTCGTTAATTTCTCGTACACCACATTCAATTCGTTGGGCTGCAGTGATTGTGAAACCCTATTATTTAACAAGGGTGCCATCACAAAATAGAACATTGTTTTGAAGAAAAAGTAGTGCTATATTCTTAAAACCCTTTTTAGGGTACATACCTCTATTTTTCTATTAGAAGATAGTGTAATTCTTACAACCAATGATCTTAGTGTAGGGTAAAGTCCTATCCACCGCTAACTGTGGTAATTATTAATATTCCTTCTTACTGACAGTACAGCCTAATTTCTGCCCGGTTGGAAATGTTTTTTATTATCTGAACATTTTTTAAAACAAGTAATTTGTACTAAATGGCAACATTTTGTTTTAATATATGGTGTTCACTAAAGATTATTTTTGTTCGATAACTCGGTGTTCATTATGAGTTGGGCTTCCACTTGGCTTCAGGAAACGTGTCAAAATTTGCATAGTGGAGAGCACAAATGACACAAAACGTGCTCAATTTTCAAATTTCAAGCACAAAATATAAACAGAAGTGCAGGTGGTTACAACTGCATGCTGCTGCTCCATATCACCGATCTAGGGCTACCTACCCATGGCAGTGTAATGCGTGGGGCTGTAGGAGGAAAAGGTTGTCCTGCAGCACAAAATATTTCCATGTACACGGTACACCTATCCACTTTGTCTTCTTGGTTTGTGTGCCGTGCGGAAGCTCGTTGGTGTCTAGCGAAGATAACTTAGAAGATCATAGTGGTGTGGGGGTCTTTGGCTGATGAGTAGCTATGCCAGTTACCAGACATACCTACTCATTACTAACCAGCAGCAATGAGTTATGAAAAAGTATTGATTTGATTTCCCAAAGCCTCCTAAACCAATGTTGCTGTCTTACAGATACTAATAAGACATTAGATGTCATTGTGGGGATCGGATTGGACCATGAGGCTACTGCTAGGTCACATATTTATAGCAAAAGATTGATGTATAAGCTTATGTGATACAAGCTTTAATGTTTACACTTTGGTTTTAGTACTGATGACATAAAAGTGCTATAAATATGGCAATTCTAGGAAATGATTCTCCAATGCTCCAAATAATATAGAAGCACATATCAATTGTGTTACTTGAAATATTTTTTAGTTTGAAGACGGAGTAAAACTGTATAATACTTTGGTCATGATCTTTCACATCTTCACCATAGTCACAGTTGACTTTCCCTAACGAACGCTAAATGTACATCTGTGACCAAGTCTTATGACAATCTCCTGGCACATTTTTTGTTTTTTAGTATCTAGTTTTATACAAGTGAACAAACTAGGCCTATCCTCCAAACAAAAAACTTTTATGCAATTACCGATATTAGGAATATAATTTCATTACTACGGTTTAAAAAAAATGCAGTTCAAGATATGTGGTAAAATACTTTCCACTTAAATTTCAATTCCTAAGTAAAACTATCAACAATTCACTATTTTTATATATGTTCTGTAACAATATTGTCAAAGTAAATTTGGTACTGATTATTCATTGCTGGAAGTTGACCGAATATGCCCCGAGTCACGATGCCACGGAACACAGCGGCATGAGTGCTCGAAGCCTGTGGTTTGCAGGGCACGCTCCATATATACCATACAGTCGCTAAGTGCCAGGGTCATATATATCGTTCAGGCCGTGCACGTGTATTGCAGATGTGGCAGCCACCTGGACGGAGATTAGCTTGACCACACAAATCATGAGTATTGTGGACCAAATTGACACAACGGCCCTGGAGATGGCCGTCGCTAGGTCAAGCCGCCTTCTCGTGGATATTGGCCATGTTGCACTAGATTGGCCACTGACGCCCAACACTATTAAGTCACTAGTAGCAATCAACCAGGAGATGTAGAGGAATGTGAGAAAGAGGAGTATGTACAACGAGAAAGGCTCCGCCGTCACCTCTCACTACTGGGAAACACATCCCTAGCAAGGTTGTACTCTTGTTATATATTAACTATGAAGCAGACCATGGATTTTTGTAATGCATTTCTTACATGAAGAATGGGAAATGCCTAATATTTGAAAAAATAAGAGAGGTACAGTGTACGTAAAGGGCACATCAGAGCAACTAGTGATGCGGCAAACCGATTCCAGTGATGCTAGGAAGAATTACTGTTACTGGAGATGCCAAAGAACATATATACCTACCATGGAGCTGTCGTTCCTCAGGTTGCATGTGATGCGGCAAACTGATTCCCAATGCCTCATACGCATGAATGAGTGACATAGATTCCACACCTACATAATTTACGCCGTCACAACTATCTTTACTTTACTGGAAGCCTTACAGTCGCACACAGAGTCTTAACAGCGGTTGAAGTTTGCTGCAGTTTGACGTGAAGGAGCAAATATTTCGGCCAAAACTGCTTGGTTCCTATTTCTCAATGCCTCCTACTCCTAAACAATAATGCAGACAACACATGAAATATCGTCGACACGGCTAGCTCAGATAAAAAGAAATAATTCAACTGCTGCATGTATGGACTCAAGAATGGATCGAGCAAGGGACTTGGCTTTGTCAAGGCACAAACTCCCTCGTTATATATATATATATATATATATATATATATATACATATATATATATATATATATATATATATATATGTTCATATATTGGCTGGCTCCTGGCCTTATACAACGACGCAATGAATGTGCTGCCGATTGCTTTACTCTTGGCTGCTCTCTATCAGGCAAAAGACAAGGCCTCCAGACTACATATACAAAGAGCTAGCCTGCCACCCTGATTGAAGTTCGAGAGTTGTCCTGATATTATTGGGTTGTTGGTATCTATGGGGCTCTGATGTTTGCACTACCGGAAATCGGACCACTGCCGTGTGCTTCATCCTTTGCCGTGAGCAAAAGTTCGGGCACACGGCAAAGGACATCTTTGCCGTGAGCCGTCCAACAGGCCCACGGCAAAGCCGAAGCACACGCCAAATCGGACCACTGCCGTGTGCCTGCTCACGGCAAAGAACGAGCTCACGGCAAAACTTGTCTTTGCCGTGTGCCTAACACTTGGCTCACGGCAAAGGTGACGGCGCTTTCAGGGCCATCTGACGTCGGATCTTTGCCGAGAGCCAAGGGTTAGGCACACGGCAAAAAGGAATTTTTGCCGTGTGTATTTTTTCTATGCCGTGTGCCTTTCGTAGGCACTCGGCAAATCAAATTTTTTTTCATCTTTTGGCCCCCAAACTTTTTCTTCTGCCCAAATGCCTTACGTGGTACCCAATGTTGAGATTTGGAATATTTTCACGATCCTTTTGCTATATTTAGTTACTTTTTTCAGTGAAGGGATTTATTGAGAAAAAGTAAAATTTGAACTGCAAATGTGTCGAATAATGGAATATAATGAATCGAAAAATGATATTCACGTTAATTAGTCCAATCTGAGGCCGTATCCAGGGTATGGAATGAAATTTCGAACATATTCTTCACGAAACATGAGCACGGGAGTGTGGCCAAATCGTTTTAAAATTATATAAAAATGAAACGAAGTCTAAAAATCATAAGATTTGTACTGATATCATGATTTCATGTCTGAAGGCTATGGTAAAAAGATGAGCATGTTTCGTAGAAGTTGTCACGTACCCTGCTTACAAATCCAAACATCTCCGTAGAAGTTTCATAGAGTTTAGAAGGAGTTGTTCATATTGCGAGGCATGAGTGAAGTCGAATTGGATATTGACTTCAAAACTTTTTGTATACGCAATATGCTACATAAATTGTTTCATACCAAATTTTGGTTCTTTTTTGGACGCGTTTGATAATTCTATTTTTTTGTAACTTGTCTTTAACTACATGAAATACATTCTAAGTGAGCTATAACTGCATGAAATAATACAATATTTTTGTTTAAAAGCATCAAATATGATCTTATGATTGAATTTGTGTAGATATTTTCAAATATTTCACGGAAACATTTAGTATAACACGCTATGGATTTTGAGTTTTAGTTATAATCGCATGAAATAACGGAAATTTAGCATCAAATCATGTTGTTGATTGACTTTTACAAGCTATTTTTTGTTAAAAGCATCAGATATGCACCGATGGGTGGATTTGTGTACATATTTTCAAATAAATATCGATCACCAAATTGGTATAACACGTTATGGGAATTGAATTTGAGATATAATCACATGAAATATCATTTTTTTCTCACAATAATCACCAATCATGTTGGCAAGCTATTTTCAATAGTCATCAATTATGAAATTGAAATAAAACACAGGACAATAAAATAGTGAAGGAAAAGAAAAAAAAAGGCTTTGCCGTGTGCCGAACAAAAAAGCACACGGCAAAGAGTGCTTTGCCGTGGGCCAGATCGTGGGGCCCACGGCAAAGAGGACGCGTGGCGCGCTGCCAGTGAACGCAAGAAAAAACGCAAGAAAAAAACAAAAAAAATACTTTGCCGTGGGCCAGATCGGCCGGCCCACGGCAAAGGAGTCTTTGCCGTGTGCCGCATCACGGGCACACGGCAAAGATTGGTTTATGTCCCGCGGCCGCGCCCCTTGGCCACACAACGCACACACACACGCACTGGCCCACCGCCACGCCACGCCCTGCCGCCCCGCGCGCCGCCACGCNCCCGCGCGCCGGCCCCGCGCTGCCGCCGCACCGGCTCCTCCCCGAGCGCCTGCCTCCGCGCCGCCTCCTCCTGAGCCCCTGCATATAGGTAAGGCCACCCTCCTCTTAGGCAATAGATTATTAGTATGTCATAGTTAGTTAGATTTTTAAGATAATTTTGTATATAGTTTAGTTAGAATATTTCTTACTTAAAATTGCTAAGTAATTTCCTATATAGGTTAGAATATTTTTTACTTTATTTCTTGGATAATTTAGTAGCTAATGACTTAGAATATTTTTTAGATAATTTGATAGCTAATGATTTAGAATAATTCTTTATGTATGTGATTGTGGTTGTCGGCCATAGTGCCGTTCTCTATGTGGTTGTTGGCCATCGCGACATTGTCTTATTGCAGGTTTTGGAAACCTCCTAGTGCTGGGGAGGTGCTGCCGAAATTTACAATTATTGACACTTTTTTCTTTTTATCTTTTTGCAGGAGAGGCTCCCCTCCTCGTCCCCGCCTCGCAGTCGTGCCGCCCGTCCCCGCCTCGCAGTCGTGCAGGACAGTAAGGTGAGACATAAAAGATCCTTCTTTCCCTATCATGCATGTTAGTGGTTTACGTAACCTAGGCGTCTCCCGTTCGAAAGAGATACGGTTGGAAATATGCAGATCTTTGCATATCTATGACCGTATCTGTTTCGAATTGTCCACGTTTTTTGGACAGCTCGAGGATGCGTAGCTAAGGTTAGTTTCCATGCGGCACTCCGATTCGACAGAATTTTGGCAGCATCTCCCCGTTGTTCTCCGGATACACAATCTCCCTATCGGGACGTGTATTTGGAGAACAGCGGGGAGATGCTGCCGAAATTCTGTCGAATCGGGGTAGAGCATGGAAACTAACCCTAGCTACGCATCCTCGGGTGGGATTAGGACCTATCTTCACCTACTAGACATTATAGTCATCGTGTAGATGCAATTGATTTTTATATTTCTCGTTGATATGCTAAAGGATGGATGACCGAGAGTGGATGTACACGGGCTGGTCACGTGGGGGTGAGTTGACCATGGATTGGATTAAGAAGACCGAGTCTTTCTTGGATCAAGCATTTGCAAATGTTAGAGGAGCGTCTACCACTTGGTGTCCCTGCAGCAAATGTGGAAACACGCGTCGACAATCAAAGCAGGTCATGACCCAGCATCTTTGCAAGTATGGATTTACGAGAGACCATACCAGGTGGACCTATCATGTGCGAGCCGATCGCGCGAGAGACGAGGTCGTGAGACAACGCATCGAGGAGCACGATGCTGACACCGGGGTAGCAGACATGTTAGATGACTATCATGAAGCACACATCGATGAAGAACGCAGGGAAGAGGAGCCAGAGGCAACCACAAAGGCGTATTATGACATGTTGGCTGCGGCACAACAACCCCTTCATGAATATACCACTGTTTCTCAGCTGGATGCTATTGCACGCCTAATGGCCGTAAAGTCTCAATTTAACCTGGGTCGAGACGCCTTCGATGTTATGGTGACTGTTTTTGGCAGCCTGCTTCCGGGTGGTCACATTCTGCCAAAGAGCATGTATGAGGCATAGAAACTCCTTCGTGCACTTAAGATGCCATATGAGCAGATTCATTCTTGCCCGAAGGGATGCATCTTGTTTAGAAAAGAAAATGCAGAAGCAAAGTATTGTCCAAAGTGTAAATCCTCTAGGTTCCTGGAAGTAGACTCAGGTGATGGTCATAAGAGGCAGAGCACAGTCCCCGTGAAAATCTTACGGTACCTTCCCTTCATACCGAGGATCCAACGGCTTTACATGACCGAGGAATCCGCAAAACAGATGACATGGCACAAGAATGGACGTCGATACAATCCCGACAAGCTGGTACATCCATCCGATGGTGAGTCATGGACGCACTTTGATTCGATTCATCATGATAAAGCTCTCGAGGCTCGTAATGTACGTGTTGCGCTGGCAACAGATGGGTTCAATCCTTATGGGATGATGGCTGCCCCATACACTTGTTGGCCTATGTTCGTTATCCCCCTCAATCTTCCGCCCGGCGTCCTCTTTCAACGACAGAATATATTCCTGTCGTTGATAATTCCTGGATATCCGAGGCATAATATGAGTGTGTACATGGAGCCTCTGATAGATGATTTGGTCCGTGCTTGGGACAAAGGGGTATTGACATACGACCGAGCTACGAAGACAAACTTCAAAATGCATGTTTGGTACGCATACTCACTGCATGACATGCCGGCGTATGGGTTATTCTGCGGCTGGTGTGTTCACGGGAAGTTCCCATGCCCAGTATACAAGACAGCTGTGATGTTCATTTGGTTGAAGGAAGGTGGCAAATATTCTTCGTTCGACAAACATCGACAATTCCTCCCTCTTGAACATCCATTCAGACAAGACATCAGAAACTTTACGAAAGGTGTCGTAGTTAACGATCCTACACCACATATGATGACAGGTGCCGAGGTTCGTGCTCAGTTAGACGCTCTCGCGGTCAATGTAAAAGATGGAGGTTTTGTAGGGTATGGTGTGGAACATGCGTGGACTCAGAAGTGTGGCTTGTGGAGGCTCCCCTATATGGATGATATTCTTCTTCCACATAACATTGATGTCATGCACAGTGAGAAGAATCTGGGCGAGACACTTTGGGGTACAATCATGGACATTGCCGATAAGACAAAGGACAATGTGAAGGCTAGAGTTGATCAAACGAGGTTATGCAATAGACCAAAAATGGACATACCGCCTCCTAAAGGCGGCAAGCAATGGAAAAAGCCTAAGGCCGATTACGTCCTGACGAGGGACCAAAGGAGGGAAGTACTAGCATGGTTCCAAACGCTAAAGTTTCCTGATGGGTATGCAGCGAATCTGAGGAGGGGAGTGAACTTATCTACTCTGCGAATCAATGGGCTCAAGAGTCATGACTACCACATATGGCTTGAGCGCCTTCTTCCGGTGATGGTTCGAGGCTATGTCCCTGAGCATATCTGGCTAGTGCTGGCAGAGTTGAGCAATTTCTTCCGCCAGCTTTGTGCTAAGGAGGTATCTCGGTCCGTGATTGCAGACATGGAAAAAATGGCTCCTGTGTTGCTCTGTAAGTTGGAGAAGATCTTTCCACCTGGTTTCTTCAATCCGATGGAGCATATGATTTTGCACCTCCCATATGAGGCACGAATGGGGGGTCCTGTGCAGAACCGTTGGTGCTATTCTATTGAGAGATGTCAAAAAGTTCTTTGAACTAAATTTAAAAATAAAAGCAAAATTGAAGCTTCCATTGCCGAGGCATACATTCTGGAGGAGGTGTCAAACTTCACAACAAAATATTATTCTGACAACCTTCCTAGCGTGCATAATCCACCCTCTCGTTACAATGCCGGCGAAGAAGAATCGAACCTCAGTATTTTTCGGGGGCAACTCGGAAAGGCAAGTGATGCGACCACCAAGACCTTGAATATTGAAGAGTGGCGCAATATCATGCTATATGTCTTGAAAAACCTTGACGAAGTGGAGCCGTACATACAGTAAGTTCTCAACGAACTTGTTCTCGAATATTCACTCTTCTGCATCCAACCCTATCGTTTTGCGTTTGTATAGGGAATTTCATTTGCAATACTGGCGTCCATCAAGACCACCTACCCTGCAGGAATATGACAACCTTCTTAAACATGGTGCGGAAATGGGATGCCCGATTTCATTTCTTGGTTCAAACAGAAGGTAATGTCCTATTTAGCGCCTACTTAGTATGACATTACAATTTAGCTCGTACTTCATATAACGATGGAAGCTGATTGAACTTCCAGGGCCAAACTGATGCGTCTATGAGTCCCGAGTTGAGACAAGTTGCCGATGGCTGTGCCTTTAGGGTCAGATCATTTGGCGCTTATGACGTGAATGGATATCGCTTTCACACAACAAGACACGATCAGAGTCGACCCAATCGAAGAACCACAAATACTGGAGTGTTCACGCCAGGAGACGATGGGGTCGAATACTATGGAAGAATTGAAGAAATATACGAACTCGAATACTATGGTTGCAAACCTCTCAAACTTGTCATATTCAAATGCCATTGGTTTGATCCTCAAGTAGTGAGACGGACTCCAAATCTTGGGTTAGTCGAAATTCAACAGTCATCCGTGTATCCAGGCGACGATGTGTATATTGTGGCTCAACAGGCCACCCAAGTTTATTATCTCTCGTACCCGTGCCAAACCAAAGAGCATCTTAAGGGTTGGGATGTTGTGTACAAGGTATCGACGCACGGTAAACTACCTGTCCCAAACAATGAAGATTACAACATAGACCCAAACACATATGACGGAGAGTTCTTCCAAGAAGATGGGCTAGAAGGGAGATTTGAGATAGACTTAACCGAAGCCATCGGAATGGAAGTAGACAATGAAAGGCTTGTTGACGAGGATGCCGGAGATGAGGTTCAGAATGCAATGGACTTAGAATTACTTGAGCGATTACGTTTAGGCAATGACAGCGATGATGATAATGTTCCTCCTTTGGAACACAACGCCGATTATATCGAAATGCGTGATAGTGATGATGAGGATTATGGTGTAGCTAATCTCGATCATGATGATTATTTTTAACACATGTAAGTAATTCCATGTTAAATTTACTAGTTGCACTAATTTGTTTTCTAGTCGTACTACTACATTTCTAATTGATGTACTAATTGGCTTACTCTTTTTAAATGCAGGTGATTGAATAAAGATGGTGGGGCGCAACCCGTTGAGGTCGGTTAACTCGCTTTATAAGAGAGTTACCGGCAGAGTTGAGAACTCCGGGACGGCTGGAGGTGGCGCTGAGGACTCCAGAACGGCTCGAGGGAGAGGCCAGGTCGAGGGAGACCCAAGGGTCGAGTGAGAGGCAAGGATGGAGCGAGTTCCTCGGCGCCTGCATCTGAGGACTCCGGCACGACACAGGGGAGGAGGGGGAGAAAGGCGAGGCCCTCGCTAATGCCACCAGTTTCGGAGTCATCTGAGGAGGAGGAGGTTCCTTCTGTACACGGCTCTGAGGAGGAGGAGGAGGAGCAGGGTGGAGGAGGAGGAGCAGGGGGGGAGGAGGAGCCGGGTGGGGGAGGAGGGGCAGGGGGGAGGAGGAGCAGGGGGAGGGGGAGGGTGAGGGGCGAGGAGGGTGAGGAGGAGGCGGCAGGCGGAGGAGCGTGTGTCTACCTACGAGGCCCCTCGAAGCTTCCGGAGCGGCCGATACCTTTAGAGAGTCGGCCGATTATTCGACCCTGTGGGAAAAGGCAAGTAAATTTACATGTTTTCACTACTTTTTTCTTTGATATGTTTAATTTATCTTCATCACTTATGCAGGTACTGGAGGGTGATCGCTCCAGGTGCTCATAGTCACCTGCCCAATGGCATCCTAGGGCTTTTGTGTAGGTTACACTTCCCTGGCTTGGTGCAGCACGCCGGCAGAGTTGAGCCGGCGTATACGTGGGACCACTACATCACCGTCTTTGATCAACCAGACCGGGAAGGCAGGTTTTTCAACACCAAGGCAGGGCGGGTGGTGGGCGAGCTGTGGGTAAGTCTTCCTCGCACTACATTGCTCAATACATCGCATTCATTTGACATTCTTGAAATAATGATATCGCATCTATGTGCAGGATTTCTTCAGGTGCGAGGAGGGCTCTTTGCAGAGGGCAAATGCGGTGGCTCACAAAGCCTGTTACAAACTGGTCACCGATATGCACTATGAGTCTCGCGTCCAGGCCATCGTGTATTACTATGGGACATACGAGAATTTGAAAGTTAGCAAAGAAGAAGCCAGAAACATGCGGTTGACTAAGGAACAATTCATGATGGTAAGTATCTCATATACTTGATGATGTCCTACTGATTGATGACTAAGGATTAAGTACGCTCAGTTTTATATGTCATGTATTTGATGATGTGCAGGCAGTTCCTTGGTGGTGCGCCCAGCACATTCAGTGCTGGGAAATGATCGTGGACAAGTGGCTCGCGGAGGAATGGGAGGAGATCCACAACGCTGCCCGGGAGCGGCATTTGATGATGCCAGGTGCACCACACCATCAAGGCAACCTTAACACCGAGGAGTACGCGGCTAGATGGGTACGTGAATTCATTTCTTTATTCTAATGCTCAATTCTGATTAATTTGTAACCATCTTGCTGTCTTTTTTGCAGTCGCAAGCACATGGTGGCCAGCCTTGCCCCCCGCTCATGGCATATGCTTTGTCCCACAAGGGTAAGGCGAAGTCCGACGTCACCTTCAATCCGCAGGACCCGCCTGAGGCGTACAGCAATCCAACCGTCCACAGCCGCATCAGTGAGTACTCATCGATGGCAAGGGAGGTCCATGGGCCGGATTTCGATCCGACCACCGCTGAGCTTGATGGAGAAGTGATCATGAGGGTGGGAGGAGGCAAGAAGCATGGCCGGTACTGGATGGCCGACAGTACACTCGACACTCTCTCTGAGATTAAAGCCAGGAGCACGAGCTCAGCCCCGCCCATACGCCCACGGCCGACCGCTGCACAGGCCCAGATGGACGCACTCCAGGTAATTTCTGTTGTAACTGTTGTTAATTGTTTCGCTTAAGTATGTTTTGTATGGTAACATTGGCTTGAAATATTGCAGGCCCGAATGGAGCAAGAGTTGAAAGCACAGCAGGAGGAGATGGAACGGAGGTGGCAGGCCCGAGAGGAGAAGTTGAAGGCAGACTTTCTGCAGCAGCAGCAGGCCTACCGGATGAGGCTGGATCAAATGGCTCAGTACTTGCAGAGTATTGGGGCGTCGTTAGGTCAAGCGCCGCCATCAACGCTATTCGCTCCACCACCTCCTGCGGATGTTACTCCTGTGAGTCACTTGTCAACTTTTGAAGTTTCATTTCCTTATAATGACTTAGAACTTAGAATGACTTAGAAAGAAGCTTAGTGACTTAGAATGACTTAGAAACAAGTTAGATGACTTAGAATGACCTAGAAACAAACTTAGAATGCTTTTTGTTCGAACGCTTTATCTTTTATGCAGAATCAGTCGGCGGCGTCGAATGATGGGCCCATCACACCAGACATGTCGCCGCCTCAGCCGCCTCAGTGGATACGGTACGGGCCCTTGCCGCAGCTGCCTCCCACCACGTCGTACCAGCAGTGGCCGCAGCCCCCTCAGAGCTCGCCCTACCCGCAGCACCCTCACGGCTCGCCCACCTGGCCGCCGCCGCCGCGCCCACCGCCGTCTCTGTGAGTTCTTTGGACTTACGCCCTTGTATCGACCTATATGGATTTGTATGGACTTTTTATCGGCTTGTATGGACTTGTATGGACTTCTATGGATTTGTATGGACTTGTATGGACTACTAGTGGTTGTGGATGAACGATACTTGAGTTTATTTGCATATGTGGATTATTTGACTATATAAACTGCCTGTGATGGTTATTGTGAATTATAAACTGCCTGTGATGCTTATTGTGAAATATATATGCCTGTGATTTGTGTTTGGGGTCTCATTTACCAAAAAATCAAAAAAAATGGGGGGGGGGGAAGGCCCCTTTGCCGTGTGCAATGGCTGTGGCACACGGCAAAGAGTGGAGCTTTGCCGTGTGCCATGGCCATTGCACACGGCAAAGAACCAAAGTTTGCCGTGTGCAATGGCCGTGGCACACGGCAAAGATCCACTCTTTGCCGTGTGCCTCGCCGTCAGGCACACGGCAAAGGGCCCTTACACCGTCACATGTCCGTCACGTTCAAATTCTTTGCCGTGGGCCAAATGTGACACACGGCAAACCTTTGCCGTGTGCCCGAAGGAAGGCCCACGGCAAAGGCCCCTTTGCCGGCCAAACTTTGCCGTGTGCCCTTTGCCGTGGGCGGCACACGGCAAAGCCTTTGCCGTGGGCAAAAGGACCTTTGCCGTGTGCCCCTGGCACACGGCAAAGAGGGCGATTCCGGTAGTGTTGTCCGCTCTCTATTAAATTGAACTAATCATATATTAACTAGTTGTTAGCAATATTAATTGAAATTATTATACCTATCCTGTGCGGTGGAGCGGCGAGGACATTAAATACAGTCTCAGAACGTACACATGTCAACAGCATACAGTAATATGAGTTTCCTTGATTTTTATACTTGTACATACCAGAACAAAGATAGCTTGCATGAAAAGGCACAAAATTTGAATCCAACTCATGCGATGATAATGAAATAGAAAATCTAAGACCATTAGAGAGTCAGTGAGTACAATGGAAATGGTGACATGACATCTTGGCCCAACAAGTAGAAGGTATATAGATCTCCCTGCCACCGAATAGAAATTTCGTGAAAGCCAAAAACCCTCAAGAAAATAGCTAAAACCGTCTCAAAAATAGTCTGTGACATCAAACTCAAATTAAAATCTTCTCACAAACATGGCACTATGAAAATGTGATTTTCGTGGTGGTGGATCTCCATGACCCTATTTCATGAGAAGATTCCGCGTCACTGTGGCCTCCACGAAATAAGTTTTGCCACCAGGTGTTGAAGATTATTTCCATGAGAGCCAAGCGGCACAAAAAAGCCACCACAAATGTTTTTCCTGTGCACCTCTAACTCTCATGAAAATTAGTTTTCATGTCGACATAAAAATAGCCGTCCAAGGGCACCCCAATTGGCCAGACACCCTCTCATCGAGTGCCACAAATTTTTACAGTTGTTGCCTTATTTCAGATTCAGAGTGTGACCTTTTATGTCGCATTACCCTTCCTTAACCACTCCATGTAATCCTTTTATAATTACTCAAAATTCATTTATCCCATAAAAAATAGCAAATTATTATTTAAAAATATCAAAAATCCTCCCTGGCATCGAATATGCATTATAACACATTTTTAAAAATATATACATCCACGATGCATCGACGTGCCTGGTTGATTCCCAATGCCTCAAAGTCCTAAATCACCAGTGACCTTCTTCTTTGCACACAAATGAATAGAGAATGTGATGCCCCATACTTACGAGACCTTACTGCTAGCAATACAAATTGGAAAGGGGCCGGTAGAACACCTTGATGTATGTGAATCCCTCGGACCCTCGCTAAAACTAACAGTGCAGGTGGATGGTATATATACATCTCGACACCACGAATCTGTTATTCCGATTCAGCGTGCTCCATGGCAACTACACCAACTTCAAGGAAATACAAACCACTCTCGGCCTGTCCTTGGACACCTATTGAACCTTCCACCAAACATGGACCTACCATGCCTAGTGGTCTGTGTTTCCAATTACAGAAAATCAAAATTGGCGTGCTAACAAATTTGTTTGCTAGAGCGAGTCACTAGGAAACAAATTACCATAATTTGAATACACACAAATATTAACATAATTTGTTTGCACAAATGTAGATGGCAAAAGGGAAAGAAACAAATATGCAATGATACACTGCCATACACAAAAGACAATACATGGGCATCTGATCACGACAATTAAACATTCCATCAAAATTAAAAGGTCGCGCACTACAAAAAGAACTACACATAGTGCTGTTGACACCAGATTTTGACTCGGCTGAGTTTGTGTGCAACAGAGCCAGAATGGAGGCCGAGTCCGATTCAGAGTTAGCTCCGATTCCGATTGGGGTTCGTCCGATTGGAGTCTTGATCGGAGCACGTACGACTTCTGAGGGGAGGCGCGTCTGGAAGCTTCTTCAGGGCCTGATTGTGTGTCAAGATTTGTAATAGTTTTGGTAGTTTAAAATTAGATTGCTTTAGATAAATTAGAGATATTGTCGTAGCTGGCAAGTTTTAGCTAAATTTCCAGGGTATAAATATAAACCCTGCGCCATTGTAAAAAATGTTCACACAACCAATCAATCAAACACAACTTTCGGCCTCACGTGCCAACAACCCTTTTCCGTCGAGTTCTTCAGCAAGCAGGGCTGCATCATCTTGATCTCCGGTTTGTCTGTAAGTCCGATACCGTATCGAATTAATCTAGGCTTTAGATTGAGGCGTATCGCCCTTCTTCGTTTAGTTAATTCACCAATTTACCGAGTTGTTCTAGGCTTTAGATTGAGGCGTATCACCCTTCTTCGTTTAGATCGCTCATCCTTTTACCATATCTCGTTGATTTTATCCTATCGGCTTACATCTATCAGAGAAGATCTATTCTGTTTTATCAAATTCAAGTTTCATAATAGATCTATTTATATTGTTTATATAACTGATTTAGATTTAATAAGCAAGTTACAAATAGATCTGGTTTAAACGAGTTCTTTGATATATATTGATCTATCGGAGTAAGCAAGCAAATCGGTGCCCTGCTAGCAACGCTGTCTTGAAACGATCTGATCGTTAGTGACATGAGATTTGATTTGTTTATCGCCTTTGGAAAGATGCATATTAAAGAATTAGTTTAAATTAGATCTATCTCCAATTCGGTTTTCATAGCCGATGGTTTATTTCAATACACGTTATATTCTCACGAATCGGACTCAAGGCCGATGGTTCATGTTATCGAAATCGGACTTCCCTTTATGCTAATCCAATTTCTGGAATGAATCGGGGCCTTGGCCGATGAGTTCCTTGTCGCTTACTGATTAAACTCTACCTTGTCAATTTCAAGTCAAATTGACTGGCACGCCGCGAACTCAAGATTTTTGGACCTGCACTAAAGTGAAGCAAATCTTCCAGGCCACAGTGTTAATTTCCAAGAGTCAACGCCTAACTTTTTGAACGTCAACACATTTTGGCACGCCCAGTGGGACAAGAAAGCTTTTGCGATGGCACCTGGAGGCGGTGAAATCCCTGCTGTCACAATGGAGGACCTCAGTGACGAGCAGAAGAAACTCGTGGAAGCACATCTTGAAGAATTCAAGAATCTGTGCCTTGACTCGTTCAGCAAAACTCGCAATGCAGTGATCAAGAAAAATCAGTTTCCTGTTCCCCAGGAAGCGTTCGATCGGACACTGCCGAGGAAAGAAAATTCTTCCAAGACTACATAGACGATGGAGTGAGTCATGCTTTGATTAACCAATCTAGAATATTGGTTAACATGGTGGTGGGATTTATCACCAAGTTGCTGGATGGAGCTATATTGAAGGATGTCCAGAAGGGACCTGCTTACTTTGACACTGGCGCTTCTTCAGCAATTAAAGATCTCAAGAAAAAGATGGTACAGATCAGTTCGTCTACATCACCAGAAACACATCCTGAAAGCTATGAAACTCCTAAAGCAAAGAAGACCAAAGCCAAGGCAGTGGAAGGAGGTGAAGAAGGAGAACAGGAGGAGGAGTCAGAGGACAAGGAACATGGCGGCACTCAACATATTGATCAGTTTGGCAGCCGAATTCCTGTAGTCGACGGCAAGATGGTGTATCCTGCTTTCTTCAACACTGAGAATCCACCAAAGAACAAGGGAGTTGATAATCGGGAGCCGTCGATCGAACCTACTGAGACACCAGTCATAATGACTCGTGCTCCGATTAGTCAGGAAAATTACACTCAGAAAGATTGGACAGATAAGATTGCTGATGTCATAAAAATCAGTTTGGTTTGAAGCCTAAGGGACAATCATATCTGTATCGGAAGCCGTATCCGGACTGGTTTGATACACTACCTATGCCAGCCCGATTCAGGATTTCGGATTTCTATAAATTTTTTGGACAAAGAGATGTTACCACCATCGAGCATATCAGTCGTTATACAATTCAATGTGGTGAAGTAGCGTCGATTGATCCATTGAAAGTTAAGCTATTTCCCATGTCACTTTCTGGATCGGCCTTCTCATGGTTTTCATCATTGCCACCAAATTCCATCAGTAATTGGGCCAACTTGGAGAAGCAATTTCATGCCTATTTTTTCATGGAAGTACAAGAAACTAGGTTGTCCGATTTGACTGCGCTCGGACAGAGAAATGGAGAATCGGTTAGCGAATTTGTTCAGAGATTCAGAGATATACGCAGCCGATGCTACTCATTGAACTTATCGGAGGGACAACTGGTGGATTTGGCCTTCCAAGGATTATTGCCTCAAGTCAAGGATCGTTATACAAGTCAAGATTTTGAAGGCTTGGGTCACATGATTCAAAAGCTTTCTCAGCATGAAGGACGTGGAAATGACTATCAGAGGGAGAAGTTTCAAAGAAAGATTGCAAATATTGAGTATGACTCTGATGGGGAAGAAGCTGAGATCGATTTGGCTGAATAGACCAAAGAACAAGAATTCTGTTGCCTGTCCATGGGTGAAGGTCGAGCCAGAAAGGTACAGTTTCGATATTACGAAAGCCGATAAAATATTTGATTTATTGTTAGCAGAAAAACATATCAGGCTTTCCCCAAATCATACAATTCCTTCTGCCGAAGAGTTAAAGAAAAAGAAATATTGCAAGTGGCATAATTCAGTTTCTCATCATACCAACGATTGCAAAGTATTCCGCAATGAGATTCAATCGGCATTCGAAAAAGGGATTATCAAAGTTGAAACTGGTAAGAAGCCAATGAAGCTCGATGGACACCCATTCCCTCAAAATATGGTGGAAATCGGGAGCTGTTGATCCAGATTGCCAAGTAACGGCCGATGATGTACAAAATCGGAATCATCAGCAATATCGGGAGGACCACCGACATAGGGAGAAGCCTAGGGTTACATCGGGACAGCTCATTGACAAATATATGCGTCAGCAGGAAAGGGATCGGAGTCCTCCGGCGAGAAGGTTTGACAAAGAAGACCATTGGGGATGTCCGTTCTTTAGGTTCTGCTGGAATGAAAAATTAAGGCTTCCATCGATCTACGATTGTCCGGAGTGCAGCGATCAGTATGAAAGTTACAGAGATTCAAAGAGACAGCGGCAATCTGTACATGACCGATTGGATTTTGGACGCCGATGCAGCTGGCATGATGAAGTAGCTTATCAACAAGAGCGCGAAGATTGGCGTGAATACCATGATCGGTGTGAGTATGAAAATCGGTGCTATGACCGATGGGACGATGATCATCGAAAGTATAAGATCGCCAAAAATATAAGGGAGACCGTCTTTTTGTGTACGATCGTCTGGTTTACAGGAAAAAGGAAATTGTTCAAGAACTAGAAGATGCGCAGGAATTGGAGGAGGAGGTCAAATCGGGCCTGCGTCCAGGAGTCAATCCACAGTGGTGTCCTGAAGGTTTGACCAAGACTCAAAAAAGGAGGGTTCAGCGTCTCCGATTCAAGGAATTGCTTAAGGAAAAGCGTCAAGGAGATGATAATTCCAAGATTTGGAAAGTTAAGCCCAAACGTGATGATGATGGACCATCGGCATCGGTGAACATGGTTTTGTGTTGCCTGCAGAGTACAATGTGAGTTCAACCGATGATGAAGCCGATGATTTAGAAGAAGCCATGGCGCAGTTGGTCTTGCAACCTCAACAAGCTGTATTTGACAAACCAGTTGATGAAAAGTATCGGCATTTGAGGCCTTTATATGTTAAAGGATATGTTGATGGCAAGCCGATGACCAAGATGCTTGTTGATGGGGGAGCTGCTGTGAATTTGATGCCTTATACTACGTATCGGAAGCTTGGCAAAGGACCTGATGATTTGATCAAAACCAATATGATGCTTAAGGATTTTGGTTTGAACCCATCGCCGGCACGGGGGGCATTAAATGTTGAACTGGCGATCGGGAACAAGACTTTGCCTACTACGTTCTTCGTCATCGACAGTAAAGGATCTTACAGTTTGCTCCTTGGGCATGATTGGATTCGTGCTAATTGTTGTGTGCTGTCTACCATGCATCAATGTCTTATCCAATGACATGGAGATCACATTGAGACTGTTCAAGCCGATGAATTGGTCAGTGTCGCTACCGCCGATTTGACGGTTTGGGAGTTTGAAGGGATTGAATGCTTATCGGGCAAGGTTTGGGAAGGAGATTTTATCCAAGTGTCCGATGATGGATTAAAACCGATCCAAGCAATCGGTTCCGAGAGCATGTATTAATGGATGATTTCATTGAAGATGAGGGTAAACTTGGTCAAGATTTTATGTCGGCCGATGAGCTAGAGGAAATAGATATAGGTTTAGGAGATAGACCTCGGCCGACATATGTAAGTGCAAAGTTGGATCCTGAGTTTAAACAAGAATTAATAAAGTTATTAAAAGAGTATCGTGATTGTTTTGCTTGGGAATACTATGAAATGCCCGGTTTAAGCCGATCTATTGTTGAACATCGGCTCCCGATCAAGCCAGGGTATCGGCCTTTTAAACAAGCGCCGAGACGATTTAAACCTGAGTTAGATAAAGAAATAAAAGCCGAAATAACTCGGTTGTATGAAGCTAAGTTTATTCAACCTTGCCGATATGCTGAATGGATATCTAATATCGTTCCTGTTTTCAAGTAAAATGGGAAGTTGCGAGTTTGTGTTGATTTCAGGAATCTCAGATGCAGCTTCAGGACATAAGGTGATTAGTTTTATGGATGGTAATGCAGGATATAATCAAATTTTTATGGCAGAAGAAGATATTCCTAAGACTGCATTCCGATGTCCTGGTGCACTTGGATTATATGAGTGGGTCGTAATGACTTTTGGTTTAAAAAATGCTGGCGCCATATATCAAAGGGCAATGAATTATATATTTCACAAGTTGATCGGCAGGATTGTTGAAATTTATATTGATGATGCAGTGATGAAGTCCGATGGATACAAACAGCATCTGGCCGATTTACGAGAAACTCTTGAATGCATAAGGAAGAATTGCTTGAAAATGAATCCTAACAAGTGTGCGTTTGGAGTATCGGCCGGACAGTTTTTGGGTTTCATGGTTCATGAAAAAGGAATTGAAGTCGGACAGAAAAGCATGAAGGCTATAAGAGATGCTAAGCCACCTACCGATAAGACGAGTCTCCAGTCGTTAATCGGTAAGATTAATTTTGTTAGAAGATTTATTTCAAATTTATCTGGAAAAATTCATCATTTTTCCCCACTGCTGAAATTAAAAGATGATGAGGAATTCGTCTGGGGAGAGGATCAACAAAAGGCATTTGATGAAATAAAGCAGTATATGATGACACCGCCAGTTTTGATTCCACCTCAGAGAGATAAGACATTTCGATTATATTTGTTGACCGATGAGTTGTCAATCGGGTCTGTTCTTATACAGGAGTTTGAAGGAAAGTAAAGAGTGGTTTATTATTTGAGTCGAAAGTTAATTGATGCGGAAACAAGATATTTACCTGTTGAAAAATTATGCTTATGCCTATATTTCTCATGCACTAAGTTGAGACATTATTTATTATCTTCTGAGTGTACAATCGTTTGTAAAACTGATATGGTCAAATATATGTTGTCCATGCCGATGTTAAAAGGAAGAATCGGGAAGTGGATATTGGCATTATCGGAGTTTGATTTAAAATACGAATCACCTAAAGCGGTTAACGAATAGGTAATGGCTGATTTCGTGACACAACACATCGGAGATGAAGTAAAATTGGTTGAGCTGATGCCTTGGACATTATTCTTTGACGGATCATCGTGTGGCCAGGGATGTGGCATCGGAATCGTTATTGTTTCGCCTCGGGGGGCAAATTTTGAGTTCAGCTATCCGATGGATCCAAGTTTCACCAATAATCGGGTTGAATACGAAGCATTGCTTAAAGGATTAAAATTATTGTTGGAAATCGGAGCTGAAGCTGTTGAGATTTTTGGAGACTCTCAGTTGGTGATTTATCAGTTAATCGGTAAATATGAATGCAAAGACGATGTTCTTATTCGTTATTTTGAAGAGTGCCGATTATTGTTGAAACAATTTATGATGGTTAATATTGAACATATCCCCAAGGCTCAAAATCAGGAAGCTAACAATTTGGCACAAGCTGCTTCTGGCTATCGGCGTTTTCATGAGATCATGACGGTTGAGCCAGAAATCGGAGATTGGAGATATGAGATTGTAAGTTATCTTAAGGATCCATCACAAAAGGTTTCCAAGAAATTAAGATTCATGGCTATTAAATATGTGTTGCTTGATGATCAATTATATTATAAAACGATTGATGGTGTATTGCTCCGATGTTTGAGTAAATCGGAATCCAAAGACATGATGGATGATGTGCATGAGGTGCACATCAATCGGCTTATAAGATGAAGTGGATTATTCGAAAAACAGGTTGTTTTTGGCCAATGATTTTGGAAGATTGTTTTGAATATTATAAAGGTTGCCAAGAATGCTAGAAATTTGGAAATGTGCAAAAAGCGCCTGCGTCAGCCATGAATCCGATTATCAAGCCGTGGCCTTTTCGAGGATGGGGAATTGATTTGATCGGACAAATTTATCCATCGTCAAGCAAGGGTCATAAATTTATATTGGTGGCGACAAATTATTTCACTAAGTGGGTTGAAGCGGTTCCTTTAAAGGTTGCTGATTCCAAGAATATGGTGGAATTCGTTAAGGAGCATATTATATATCAGTTTGGTATTCCTCAAACTATCACGACCGATCAAGGAACTATGTTTATGTCTAACGAATTTCGTTAAGGAGCATGTTATATATCGGTTTGGTATTCCTCAAACTATCACGACCGATCAAGGAACTATGTTTATGTCTAATGAATTTCAAGATTTTGCTGCCAGTATGGGTATTAAATGGTTAAATTCTTCTCCTTATTATGCGCAAGCCAATGGTCAAGCCGAAGCATCAAATAAAAGTATTATCAAGATCATCAAACAGAAGATTGACGAACAACCAAGGCGATGGCATCTAACGTTGACCGAATCGTTATGGGCATATCGGATGGCGTGTCATGGATCCACTAAATTGTCCCCGTATCATTTGGTTTATGGACATGAAGCTGTTTTGCCTTGGGAGATTAAAATCGGATCGAGACGAATATCGGAACAGGGAAACTTGACTACTGATGAATATAAAAGTTTGATGAATTTTGAGTTGGACGATTTGGCTGAAACCCGATTGAGGGCGTTGGAAAATATCGAGAATGATAAAGCACGTGTTGCAAAGTATTACGATAAAAAGGTTAAACCAAAGGAGTTCATCGAGGGTGAATTGGTTTGGAAGCTGATTTTGCCGATAGGGACTAAGAGTTCTAAGTTTGAAAAATGGTCGCCTAATTGGCAAGGTCCCTATCGTGTAAATCGGTGCATTCCAGGAAATGCGTATATTTTGGAAACATTGAAAGGAGAAGAGTTTTTGAAAGCGCTTAATGGAAAATATTTGAAAAAANAAGTAAAATTGGTTGAGCCGATGCCTTGGACATTATTCTTTGACGGATCATCGTGTGGCCAGGGATGTGGCATCGGAATCGTTATTGTTTCGCCTCGGGGGGCAAATTTTGAGTTCAGTTATCCGATGGATCCAAGTTTCACCAATAATCGGGTTGAATACGAAGCATTGCTTAAAGGATTAAAATTATTGTTGGAAATCGGAGCTGAAGCTGTTGAGATTTTTGGAGACTCTCAGTTGGTGATTTATCAGTTAATCGGTAAATATGAATGCAAAGACGATGTTCTTATTCGTTATTTTGAAGAGTGCCGATTATTGTTGAAACAATTTATGATGGTTAATATTGAACATATCCCCAAGGCTCAAAATCAGGAAGCTAACAATTTGGCACAAGCTGCTTCTGGCTATCGGCGTTTTCATGAGATCATGACGGTTGAGCCAGAAATCGGAGATTGGAGATATGAGATTGTAAGTTATCTTAAGGATCCATCACAAAAGGTTTCCAAGAAATTAAGATTCATGGCTATTAAATATGTGTTGCTTGATGATCAATTATATTATAAAACGATTGATGGTGTATTGCTCCGATGTTTGAGTAAATCGGAATCCAAAGACATGATGGATGATGTGCATGAGGTGCACATCAATCGGCTTATAAGATGAAGTGGATTATTCGAAAAACAGGTTGTTTTTGGCCAATGATTTTGGAAGATTGTTTTGAATATTATAAAGGTTGCCAAGAATGCCAGAAATTTGGAAATGTGCAAAAAGCGCCTGCGTCAGCCATGAATCCGATTATCAAGCCGTGGCCTTTTCGAGGATGGGGAATTGATTTGATCGGACAAATTTATCCATCGTCAAGCAAGGGTCATAAATTTATATTGGTGGCGACAAATTATTTCACTAAGTGGGTTGAAGCGGTTCCTTTAAAGGTTGCTGATTCCAAGAATATGGTGGAATTCGTTAAGGAGCATATTATATATCAGTTTGGTATTCCTCAAACTATCATGACCGATCAAGGAACTATGTTTATGTCTAATGAATTTCAAGATTTTGCTGCCAGTATGGGTATTAAATGGTTAAATTCTTCTCCTTATTATGCGCAAGCCAATGGTCAAGCCGAAGCATCAAATAAAAGTATTATCAAGATCATCAAACAGAAGATTGACGAACAACCAAGGCGATGGCATCTAACGTTGACCGAATCGTTATGGGCATATCGGATGGCGTGTCATGGATCCACTAAATTGTCCCCGTATCATTTGGTTTATGGACATGAAGCTGTTTTGCCTTGGGAGATTAAAATCGGATCGAGACGAATATCGGAACAGGGAAACTTGACTACTGATGAATATAAAAGTTTGATGAATTTTGAGTTGGACGATTTGGCTGAAACCCGATTGAGGGCGTTGGAAAATATTGAGAATGGTAAAGCACGTGTTGCAAAGTATTACGATAAAAAGGTTAAACCAAAGGAGTTCATCGAGGGTGAATTGGTTTGGAAGCTGATTTTGCTGATAGGGACTAAGAGTTCTAAGTTTGAAAAATGGTCGCCTAATTGGGAGGGTCCCTATCGTGTAAATCGGTGCATTCCAGGAAATGCGTATATTTTGGAAACATTGAAAGGAGAAGAGTTTTCGAAAGCGCTTAATGGAAAATATTTGAAAAAATATTATCCAAGTATTTGGGATATTCTATATCATCTAAGATAGCCGATACGATACGTATCGCCTTAAGGGCAAAAATATTTACAAAAATAAGTGTTCATCGACGATCAGCGTCGTCGGATCCAACGGGGTTCATCGATGATCAATGTCATCGGAGCAGTGCAGCTAAAGAGTTTAATTATTACAAGAATTTGCGGATCGCTTCGATCGCGTTCAACCGGATGTTATCAGTCTTCTTAATCTCTTCTAGGTCTTCCACATCAGAGCCAGGGATGTTCTTGATGCTTCTGTGAATTTGGCGAACTTTCTCCAAGCGTTTGTTTAAATTTTCTTGCGCCGATTTGATGGAAGTTGGAATCTGGTTGAGCTCATCTCGGGTCTCCGACATTTCTTTGCAGACTTCTGCAAGTCGTTTGAGCAGATCGGCTTCAACACCATGGAGATGCTTCATCCGATTCTCTAGCTGCGTTGGTTTAGCTTGGAGGGTCTTGATTTGGGCCTGTATAGCTTTCAATTCATCTCGGCCGTCGTTGCGTTTCTTGGTCAAGTCTTGCTGGGACAGCCGCTCCGATATTCTTTGACGGGCAGCAGAGACTTGGGGTTGGTGCCCTTCAATAAAAGCTGCAGGGATGATTGCACTCTCCAGTTCCGATGGTAGTTGAAGATTTGAAGAATTGGCTCTGCATCTTCCACAAGGACGGCGATGCTCTTGTTTAAGTGATTCAGCATTTCTTGAAGCTTTGCCTTGACCTCATCGGAGATGGTAGAAGATGATTGTGCAGAGCTAATTTCTTCTTCTCCGATGGCGGCGTCCAAATCAAATGATGTGAAACTCATTGCCGGAGAATCGTGCGCCTGAAACAAAATATTGATGAACAAGTGTTATTAAAATAATAATATTGACACAAGAGGATGGATCGGTACCAATTTGAATTGTCCCTCTCGGACGTAATCGGGGATTACTTGAGGTTGGGCAGTGCTTGTGCTGGGAGCAGCTATCTGAAGCGTTTGGGATGGCTCAATCAGAGAAGATACCGGTGGGGTAGTTGTTGTTGGTTGCTCAGGGGTCGTCTCTGATTGAACATTTACAGTTTGTTCTCTGATTTCCTGTTCAGGGAGTGCTTCCGATTGAACATTTACAGATGTTTCTCTAATTTGTTGCTCAGGGATAGCCTCCGATTGAATATTTGCACTTGGTTCCTGAATGGTTGGTTGCAAAGTGGCGGTCTATAGATTGAATCGGTTAGTTCAAGTGTATAAGTTTGAAGAAAATATGGATTGGGTCAAGATTACCTGATGGCCCGATTCAGTTTGGATGTCTTGGACTGGAGCCGATCGAGGTTCGGTCAGTGTAATATTTGTTTGCTAAAAAAAGATGGCTATTAATGATTTATCTTAAAAAAGATTAGATGAATAGGATCAGATCATTACTGATACTGCATCAAGAAGCATCCTTGCACCTCAGTGGCTTTCTGGGTAGTTTCTTCAGCAGCTCTGGAAGTTGATTAACCGAGAATCTTTCCGAGAGGCTATACATATAATCATTTGTTTAGAATAAGAATCGGAAAGAAGAATCAGAACGAAGAATCGGAGGAACGGGGGAATCGTACCACATGGCCTTTCTTCAGTTTCTTTGGTGCGCTTACTTTGGTGAGAGCAGCCTTCCTTTTGCTTTTACCATCCATGATGTCCTTGAGGCATGGCGCAGAAGAGTTGATTCTTGGATATGGGGTCCTGATGGCATACCGAATCGGTTTTCCACTATTACTCACCGATGGCGCATTCTCTTCAAGTGGCTGTTAAAAGGGGTGGAGTTTAAATTATGAAGAGATTATTTGAGTGGAGATGAATAAAAAGAGTAAAAAAAACTTACAGGATTTTCCATGGCCTCAAAATCGGAGTCTGTAAGGGTACAGTAAGTGATGGCCGGAAGTCTGAATACGTGAAGACGTAATTCTCTCCACCAATTCCTGAAGAGTCTAGATGAAAAGCTGGTGCACAGCCATTCCGATATTTCAAAATCAGCTTGTGGGGCAAGTGATAGAATTCTGTCCATCTCTAGGTCTGTTGAGACCGATTTCTTGTGCTTGATCTTATCGGAGAAATATAGGCCGATCGAAAGTTGACCGAATCCTAGTTGACGAGCCACTGCCGATGGATTATAAAATTCATAAGAAGAAGTCTTACGACCAAAAGCAAGGTTGCTGCCAAGGATAGCCGGTGTGATGAAAGACTTGAGAATCGGCATGATTGTCGCAAGCTCATTTTGAATGTTGAACAAGGGAAGTTCATATTCACGGTTGGGATCAGCATAAGCGAAATAGCTGAAGCGCTCCGATGCAATACCATGATAAAAACTTTCAAAATAAGTGGCCATATTCTTTGCATCAAGCCTTGATCCGATGCACGCTGATGCTGCCTCTCCGAATGACGTACACCGACGAAATGTGGCCTCCTCTTATTCTGTGTGATAGTTTGGAAACTGATGGTCCTTGAAGTTAAGCTGAAGAGCGGATCAGAATTGGGTGTGTAGCCAGAGCTGGATAAACCACCAAGGACCTCCGATGTGTCCAACTGCTTGGCCTTCCAAGAGTTTTGCTGATACTTGCTGAAGTAGATGATAAACTGCACTAAGCAGGAGGCGTCCAATTGGCACCGATCCGCCGCGAGCTAAGGCTTCTGCGATTGATTGCATATTGGTCGTGGCGCCAAGAGTTGGTCCACAGAATACAAATCGCTCTAGCCACATATTGAGAAAGGCTGCATGCTCTCGGTCTCCGATTGAGCCAGTTTTGCAGTGATCGGAGATATATTTCTTCCAACTTTTAGAGCCCGTGCTGACCAATCTGTGATCCAACTCACGGATGAATTTTCTTGGATTGGAGTTTTCTACGGTGTCTAGGCCAGTCAGCATGTGTACATCCATTAGATTCGGTGACATCGGACCATGGCTGAACAAGTAGGCATTGAGGGCATCGGACCAAAAGAAGGAGCTGGAGGCCAGTAGATTTTCGTTTTTGGCCATGTCAGCAAGTGATAAAGTGAGGCATTGGCTTAAGTTCTTCTCATCCCAGAAGGCCGATTTAGCAGCTTGGATTCTGAGGAACCAGTTTCTCCATCCGGGGACCATCCCTGGCCATGATCGGAACGAGCCTGCCCAATCGGACACTTGGAGGTCCGATCCTTTAAAAGGAATTCTCTCCGATTCCATGTTGATCAAGTCTGTCGGATCGGGGTCACCCATCGGACCAAGGTAATATCCAGGTTCGACGTGGGAGACAGGGATGACCAGGTTGTTCCTAAGATGCTACATTCGGAGGAAAATAGAAGTATAAGAACAGATGTGGAGGTTCATAGATGGTTCTGGAGAAAAAAATGCGGAATTAAAATGGAGATTTTGGATGATTTTTACCTCAGGAATTTGGTCAGTATCAGCCTTGTCAAGAGGAGCTGCCATTGATGGAATAGATCTACAGTGAACAGTGGTTCAGATGAATAGATTGAGAAAATCACCGTGAGAAGTGCAGTAAAACTCAGATGCATGGTATGGATCATATGCAGAGTAGTTCCTTACCCGGATTGCGGTGAAAGATTGGGGCTTGAAGATTAAAAGTTTGTCGGAGCGGAGCTTGTGGAGGTGACAATGGCGGGCGCTTGAGTGTGATAGCAGATGCGAGGTGAAGAAGACGACGGTTCAGGTCTGCATTTATAGGGCTTATGGGAGAAGGAACCGCCTGAGGGCCGCGGCGCTGAATCCGCATGGGATTCGAGGATTGTAATAGTAAAGGATGCGGGTTTCCATATGCCGTTCGCTACCAGAGTCATCATTGCTTAGAAGAATTTTGGAACAAAATAATATTTTATCCCAAAATTGGGGGCATGTGTTGACACCAGATTTTCTCGGCTGAGTTTGTGTGCAACAGAGCCAGAATGGAGGCCGAGTCTGATTCAGAGTTAGCTCCAATTCCGATTGGGGTTCGTCCGATTGGAGTCTTGATCGGAGCACGTACGACTTCTGAGTGGAGGCGCGTCTGAAGGCTTCTTCAGGGCCTGATTGTGCGTCAAGATTTGTAATAGTTTTGATAGTTTAAGATTAGATTGTTTTAGATAAATTAGAGATATTGTCGTAGCCGGCAAGTTTTAGCTATATTTCCAAGGCATAAATATAAACCCTACGCCATTGTAAAAAACGTTCACACAACCAATCAATCAAACACAACTTTCGGCCTCACGTGCCAACAACCCTTTTCCGTCGAGTTCTTCAGCAAGCAGGGCTGCATCATCTTGATCTCCGTTTTGTCTATAAGTTCGACACCCTATCGAATTAATCTAGGTTTTAGATTGAGGCGTATCGCCCTTCTTCGTTTAGTTAATTCACCAATTTACCGAGTTGTTCTAGGCTTTAGATTGAGGCGTATCACCCTTCTTCGTTTAGATCGCTCGTCCTTTTACCGTATCTTGTTGATTTTATCCTATCGGCTTACATCTATCAGAGAAGATCTATTCTGTTTTATTAAATTCAAGTTTTATAATAGATCTGTTTATATTGTTTATATAGCTAATTTAGATTTAATAAGCAAGTTACAAATAGATCTGGTTTAAACGAGTTCTTTGATATATATTGATCTATCGGAGTAAGCAAGCAAATCGGTGCCCTGCTAGCAACGCTGTCTCGAAATCGATCCGATTGTTAGTGACATGAGATTTGATTTGTTTATCGCCTTTGGAAAGATGCATATTAAAGAATGTTTAAATTAGATCTATCTCCGATTCGGTTTTCATAGCCGATGGTTTATTTCAATACACGTTATATTCTCACGAATCGGACTCAAGGCCGATGGTTCATGTTATCGAAATCGGACTTCCCTTTATGCTGATCCGATTTCTGGAACGAATCGGGGCCTTGGCCGATGAGTTCCTTGTTGCTTACTGATTAAACTCTACCTTGTCAATTTCAGGTCAAATTGACTGGCACACCGCGAACCTCAAGATTTTTGGACCTGCACTGAAGTGAAGCAAATCTTTTAGGCCACAGTGTTAATTTCCGAGAGTCTAACGCCTGACGTTTTGGACATCAACAAGTGCAAGCATTGTGGTTGCTAACTTGTGCTCTACTAGAAGAAGTAGAGACCATGACATGCATGGCATCCCTTTTCACCAACCAAAACATCATCGTTCCAATCGTCGGACTCCTCCATCCTCATTGCAGCAGTGCTGGTCACCGGCGAGCCCCCCAGCGTGGTGGCCTCCGCCTGCAATCGCGCCTACGCTGCTGGCAGTGGCTCTTTCACCATAGACTTCTGCTTGTCGGCACTCAACGGCCATAGCGCTGGCGCCGCAGACAACACTGACCTGGCGCTCATCGCAGTCGACCTAGCCACGGCCAACGCCACCACCACGCTGGCAACTATCGGAGCCCAGCTCGGCAGTGGCCGGAGCAGTGGTTCTCTGACGGACGGCCTCCGTGTATGCCAGCCGCTGTATGATGCCGTGGTTCACCGGTACCAGCCGGACTGCCATGCCGCCTTGAAGGAGGGGAGGTACGGCAACGTGAATGTGCGCCTGCGCAAGATGGCACAGGTGGCTAGAGAATGCGAGCGGTGGTTCCAGCAACAGAATGTGGTGTCGCCTGTGGCCTGGGAGGACGACAGCCTCACCAAGCTCGCCAACCTCGCGATCGCTCTGACCTCAATCGCCCGATCCGCACAAACTGACATTATTTGTGATCATTTCTATTCTTTTATCTCTTTATTTACAGAATAGTGATGAAAATTTGTTCACAATAATAATAACAATGTTAAATTTGTGGAAGACCAAGAATATACTATAGTTCTAGGTGGAATTATTCCTCTTGCCTTCTATCTATTTCTGAGATACAATTTCGTCAAAGCTCCAGAACTAATTAAAAGTCTCTGTAACTAGGGTCTCTGGCAGAACCCGGAAGATGTAAGACATTCTGTATATATATAAGCAAATTGGATAGAACAGATCTGCAGACACTTTCCTTAGGATTTACTTAAACATGCAGAAGCACGGAAAGCTTATGTCCATGATTGTTTCCAGAAGTCTTTCCAATCCTGCAGGATAAGCCATTTATATGCCATGTGAAATTGATTTCTATTAAATTTGTATGCATTATCACCATATCCCAAAGGAATTGGCACCAATTTATAAGAAGGATTTGGAAGAACTTAATGGCATTGTGTGCAGACGTGGAGATTCTTTATTGCTCCATCGACTCTGTTTGCTGTTCTTATATATACTGTAATTTGTGGACTTCTTAAACTCACTGCTAGCTTGTTCATGTTATCTATGCTCCTAGTTCTCGATTCATTTGGCTCAAATACTGAAAATCGAGAGAAACTCTCACCAGTGTCCAGCAAGAGAAAACATTGCCATGCTCAACGGTGGAGACTTGAAAGTCTTTACTACCGGTGGAGACTCTACCAAGCCACTATGTAGTAAAGCACGCCAAACAATAACTGCAAAAGAGTATTGTTGCACGAAAATACACTTGAAGCTGAGCACGTAGTTGATCAGATGTTTCCGAAGGTCAATCCTGAATTCCTGATGAGATGATTATGGATTCGCAGAGCATATATATGTTTCCCCCAGGACAAGCAGTTAGATTAGAAGGATGGAATGATTAGAAGTCAGGTCGATGAGTACCTGCTGGGTATTTCACCTCACGTTCAAATAAAACATTCCTGCATGCCATCCACTACTACTAATAATAATGTTCTGACTGATTTGCAAAGAGCATTGCCACTTCTTTGTAAAGCAGCAAATCTAAGCATTGCCCTAGTTGCATTGCAAATTGCAGAGAATAGGTCAATATATATCCAATTTTCGTACTGATTCAACGCATAAAGAACTCACTCGTTGCCAAGTCTTACCGTATTGTGTGGCCTAGCAGCTATCTTTTTAAATAGGCATGACTGCGCGAACCACGACTCTGCAGATTCCAGTTTCCAGACTCAAAAGTCACGATTACCTAGTTTCCTGTCTTGGTAATGGTGCTATAAAACTATGCACTGAGACGTGCCTTAGGGGGGCTGAAGTAAATGTTCTAAGCTCCCTTGAAATCACCGAGATATTCAGGACGATGATACATCTCCCTATGGCTTTACTCTCTTCACACTCTCTCGTGCCCAAATATTTTTCACGTTTTCAATTATATTTTGGACCATAATAATTATATTGTTAGTATCCAAGGGAACAGTGTGCCTTCCTCTCCCTGATATCTGAAGCCAAAGTGTACTCTGTTTAGTAATTGCTCATACATGAGTTCTCCACGGTGCCTTTATAGGTTATCATGCTCCTCAGGCCGGTGAGGTTGAACAAGGGTGAATAGTCCAACTGTACAACATGTTAAGATGGTTGGCGGACTTTGAATTTCGTAATGAATGTTTGGCTCACACTCTGTCACACCCGGTTTTAAAACAAAACCAAGTGCTACTTATATGTATGCCAGGATCTAATTTCATACATATAGTCACATCATAAGTGAATAACAGTAACAGTATCACGTAAATAAAGAGAATTTATCAGAGATATACACTTAATCTTGCATACGAAGGCTCCAAACTTCACAGGCAATCGACTGGGGTTGCGTACGCCTAGCATCGTCTTCAACATCTTCACATCACCCTTTCTGAGCAGCAGTAAGCAAGGATGAGTACACTTATGGTTGGTACTCAGCAAGGTCACAAGAAATAACCAGAAACAATTTATTATCAACTTCAAATAAATTAATCATGTGAGGGTCCATGCCACTCTTAACCGTGAGCACGGCTGTCATAGCAGTTTTTAACACTTTGCAGAGTCTGTACACTTTCCCCACAATTCGTGTTTCCCATGTTGCCTGAGGTAGCTAGCCTCTTCAACACTTCCTTAGGTGAGGGGCCAGAGATTCACCACGAGGATTTTCCAAAGATTCCCTCTATGTATGTGTTGATCCCTTCCTTGTAGGTCCTCAGAAGGCGAACCTTCCTTCCCCACACATCTTACACCAACCAAAATCAGCCAAACGCACGACCCCAAAGACCAGAGCCATGTAGTATTGTGGTTGTACTGTTTTCCCTGTTGGTTCTCCATGTTCCAATTAAACAATATGATATATTAAAAGCATAGGTAAAAGGATGGTTAGGGACACTTGCCTTTCCCCAACAACATACTGCCCAAAGTCTTCAAAACTGAATCCTCGAATCACACGAACAAGCTTGTGTTGGGGATTTGGCCCGCCGACAAACGCCTTCTACTTGTTTTGCTTCATCTCATGCATGAGGGCGACAATAAACCAAGGAAATCAAGCCAATTTAGCTTCATTTGCTCTACATATCCCTACTTTGGCTTCGGTGATCACATCTCGCTGAATACAAAAGCCAATCGGCTTCGGTGATCACATCTCGCTGTATACAAAAGCCAATCGGCTTCGGTGATCACATCTCGCTGAATACAAAAGCCAATCGGCTTCGGTGATCACATCTTGCTGTATACAAAAGCCAATCGGCTTCGGTGATCTCATCTCGCTGAATACAAAAGCCAATCGGCTTCGGTCATCGTGTACCAGAATGCCGAAGTGGCGTTGTTAGAACCAAGTTAGAAGCCAATTCGGTGAAGTATTGATACTGTTGAATGCCAAAAGCTATGAATGAGTTAATGGCAAGCTTCGGTTCGCTCTATACTGCAGGTCCTTGGAGGAGTCATCGGCTTTCTGGGCGCAGGGAAGCGGCTAGGGGTCAACTCGACTCAGAGGAAGCCAAATCCAGGAGCTACAAAGCCCTTGGAAGCAGGCGAAGCTGACATGGACCGAGTCAAAGAAGACCAAGTCCAGGCCAAGTCAAACACGGAATCACAAGTCTACGCATTCACATTGGGAGGAGTAAATGTACCAAAGTGTCCATAGGCTATTTGTATTGTATAGTCTAGAGGATGATGCCTGATTCTCAGGGGTACAATGGGAATGTAAAGACCCTTGGTCTCCCTATAAAAGGGGACCCCTCCCCTTCATGTAAAGGTTGTTGATTCCAGGATACTGTAGATAAGTAATTTATTGTTGCTTGTCTCTGTTGTCCCGTTTCAGCTGTTGTTTGGGACCATTGGCTTCGGCTATTATCCCAACAACTGGCGCCCACCGTTTGTGCAGTGCACGAACAAAACCCACGATAACCACCATGCCACCAAAAAATCCAACCAAACCAACCAAACCGACCACCACCGTGTCAAATGCAACCCTCAGCATCGAAGCTGCCCCCCGACCCACAATTCCACCAACAAACCCACCACCAATAACCGAAGCCGTTCTCGACGATCAAGAGACCGATGAAGAAACCCTTACCACCGAGAAGAGAATGCACCGACTCGAAGAAAGGCTTCGTCTTCGACGCCTCGAGCAGCAGAGAGAGCTGGATGCGGCACAGCTCGAACTAGAGCAACAAATGCAAGAAGAGGAAGAGGAGCAGCAGCACCAATTGCTGCAAGTCAAAAAGCAGCTCGAGGAGCTGAGGCAAGTGAAGCAAAGGAGGCTGAACAACACAAGCTCCAGATCTGAAAAGCTGCGTCAAGAGCTCGAGAAAGCCAAAAAGCAAGTCGCTGAGCTCCAAGCAGAGCTCAATGAGCCAAACATCACCATCAACCCACCAAACCACAACTCTTCATCCCTAACTGGCTTCCAAACACTCCACACTAACCCCATCGACCATACTTGCCCACTCTCAGAAAGCCTACAACTGGCAAGATGGCCACCCTCCTATAAACCCATCTCTCTACCAAGATACAACGGCCTCACCGACCCAAAGCAATTCCTAATGAGCTATGAAGCTGCAATAGCTTCGGCAGGGGGAGATGATGTTGTCCTAGCAAAATCCTTCATCATTGTCTGCGATGGCACAGCAATGAACTGGTACACGAAGCTGCCTGGATTATCAATCAACAGTTGGTATGATCTGAAGAGGGAGCTTATCAAAAATTTTGGCATCATGGGAGACCAATCACTCTCATATGCCGAACTCACACTACACCAGCAGCCGAAGGAGCCACTAGAGGACTACTTCCGCAGATTCGTCACTCTACGTGCTCAGGCCCCACATATCCCTGATGAAGCAGCAAAATTCGCAGCAATACAAGGGCTTCGCCCAGGATTGTTTGCACAGCATATCGCAAGAGAGACACCAGCTACTCTGGCAGACCTATATGAGGAGTTCAAAAAATACTGTCGCTCTGACAATGACAACCGAATGAGATTGGCAAGAGAAGCCATCATGAGAAACCAATATGAGTCACAAGCCAAAACCCATCACCACAGCCACAACTACCAAAACTACTCCCACCAAACAATCATGAAGGTGGACAATCCGCCTCCTTCCTACAAAACCAAACCACCGTACCCAGAAAGCCAATACCACAACCAGAGAAATGAGCCCACTCAGAGGGGTGGAAAAGCCGGCAGAGGCCGAGGAAGAGGAAGAGGTCCAGTAGGACCTGAGCTGTTTTGCCAATACCATGGCAAAAATCATACCCATGGCACAGAACAGTGCAGAGATATTAAGAAAACAATAGAAAAGCTAAGAACAGAGAAGATTCAAGCAACCCAAACGAAGCCAATATCGGCTTCGCAACCAAATACTCAAAACCCTTCCCAAGCTATCCAACCATACTGCCCAGTATATCCTTCGCTAACCTCAAACACTGTGCATCCATCAACAGCGATGGCAACCCAATATTTGCCTTCGCCACAAACCTTTCAACACTATTACCCACAAGCCATATATCCTCACTTATACCCTCAAACCTCCCAGCAAGCAGCTTCTCAAAACATAAAGGTTGAGGAGCTGCCACCACCACCACCACTCTCACAGCAAAAAGCCAATTAGAAAGAAGCTCCAAGTCCACTCCCAAGCTATGGACACATCATGCCCATTTCTGGAGGATCATCGCTTGCTTTTGAGAACAAAAAGCAAAGGAAAAGCTATTTTTGCCAAGTCAATAACATCTCTGTTGATGGCCCGTACAAGAAGTCGGAATGGTCTCATATGCCCATCACTTTCACTGAGAAAGATCTCAAGCTCCACAACTACCCACACAACGATGCTATGTTGATCGAAGCCAATATTGCTGGCTGGACGATTGGAAAGGTGCTCGTGGACACAGGAAGCTCTGCTGACATCATCCTAGCAAGAACATTGAGAAACATGACCAATATCAACCCAGACAACCTGGAGCCATCAGACACTCCGTTGGTCGGCTTCGGGGGGAAGCGAACCCAAACACTCGGGAAAATTTCACTGCAAGTATCCTTCGGTGACACATCCAATGCAAGAACAGAATACATCACCTTTGATGTAGTGGACATGGTCTTTGACTACAATGTCATCTTCGGAAGAGGAGTCATAAATGCTTTTGATATCATCATAAGGCAGTCATTCCTATGTATGAAAATGCCAGCTCTCAAAGGAGTTATAACCGTATATGGCGACCAGAGGGAAGCCAGAAACATCGAAAAAGCCAGAGCACCTGGTCAGCGAAATGTGCATTTGCTTGAAGAAAAAGATCCATATTACCCAGAAGAAAAGCCAAATATCGAGAAAGATAGCAGGAAGATGCAGAAAGCTGCAGAGACGAAGCAGGTGCAGCTGCAGCCCGATGTCTTTGACAGAGAAGTGATCATTGGCTCAGATCTAGAGCCGGACGAAGAAGATACACTGTGATGGTGCTTGGGGGGACAAAGCAGCCGTCATCGCGGCAATTGTGCAATCGCCTTCGGGCGTGAAAATGAGATATGCAGCAAATTTAGAGTTTTGCAAATGCAGTGACAGAAGCACAAACAACGTTGCTGAGTACGAAGCTGTGCTACTTGGGCTCAGAAAAGCCAGGGCTTTGGGAGCTCAGAGATTTACTATTAAAACAGATTCTAAGGTGGTGGCAGATCACATCGAAAAAGAGAGCATAGTGAAGCAACCAGAACTCATCAAATACTTGACCACTGTACGCTCAATGGAGAAAAAATTCAAAGGTTTCACTGTGGAGTACATCCCAAGAGCAAAAAATGAAAAGGCAGACGCTCTGGCGAAGGCAGCTGCAAAGGGGGACAAGCTTCCACCTGATGTATTCTTTCAAACATTAACATCACCATCGATAAAGGATTCAGATGACCCACCGAAGCTGATCAATGCAATAAGCTCAGAGGATTGGTGATCCCCAATAATAGCTTTCCTTAGGGGATATTATGAGCCAATTGACGAAGATGATCTAAAAGCTATGCAACAAAGAGCAAGATGCTATCAGATGATAGATGATGTCCTTTACAAGAAAGGAGTTGTAGCTCCTTGGCTTCGTTGCATCTCTCACAACGAAGGAAAAGAACTGATCCAAGAGATACACAGCGGCTTATGCGGGGCACACTTTGGGGCAAGAGCTTTAGTGGGCAAGGCAATGAGGCAAGGATTCTACCGGCCTGCAATCATCATGGATGCAACAAACACAGTCAAGACATGTGATCACTGTCAAAAGTGTGCAACAAACAGAAAATCTCCTTCGGAGCAGTCACAGCTGATAACTCCAACATGGCCTCTGCAAAGATGGGGCATAGATCTGGTCGGCCCGCTTCCAACGGCTCAAGGAAATCTCAAATACGCCATAGTAGCAGTTGAGTATTTCACCAAGTGGATCGAAGCCAGACCGTTGGCTAACATCACAGCAAAAACAGTAATCAAATTCTTTTGGCAGCAAATCGTGTGCCGATTTGGAGTACCAAGGGAAATAACAGTGGACAATGGGAAGCAGTTTGACTGTGACGAATTCAGGCAGTATTGCATGTCAATTGGAACAAAAGCGAAATTTGCTTCGATCTATCACCCTCAAACAAGTGGAGCAGTTGAAAGAGCTAATGGCTTAATCTTCACAGCCATCCGAAAGTGCCTCGCAAATTGTAAGAAAAAAGGCAAATGGGTAGAAGAGATGCCGAAGGTGATCTGGGCTCACAACACCACCACATCAAGAGCAACACAGTTTACCCCATTCAAACTGCTTTATGGTGAAGAAGCAGTATGCCCAGAGGAAATACTGCACAAAGGGCTTCGCACCCAACAAGAAGCTAACAAAGAGAGCGAAGCCGTTGACAAGGATCTCGTTGAGATATACAGGCTCCAGGCAACAAAAAATATTTCAAAGTATCAAGCTGAGACAAGAAAGTGGCGAGACAAAAAGGTAGTCAGAAAAGACATCAAGGCAGGGGACTGTTGGGGATTTGGCCCGCCGACAAACGCCCTCTACTTGTTTTGCTTCATCTCACGCGTAAGGGCAGCAATGAACGAAGGAGATAGAATCAAGTTGGAAGCCAATTCGGTGAAATATTGATACTATTGAATGTCAAAAGCTACGAATAAGTTAATGGCAAGCTTCGGTTCACTCTAAACTGCAGGTTCTTGCAGGAGCCATCAGCTTCCTGGATGCTGGAAAGCGGCTTAAGGTCATCTCAACTCAGCAGAAGCCAATTCCAGGAGCTACAGAGCCTTTGGAGGCGGGCGAAGCAAACGTGGACCGAGTCCAAGCCAAGTCAAACACGGAATCACAAGTCTACGCATTCACATTGGGAGGAGTAAATGTACCAAAGTGTCCATAGGCTATTTGTATTGTATAGTCTAGAGGATGATGCCTGATCTCAGGGGTACAATGGGAATATAAAGACCCTTGATCTCCCTATAAAAGGGGACCCCACCCCTTCACGTAAAGGTTGTTGATTCCAGGATACTGTAGATAAGTAATTCATTGTTGCTTGTCTCAGTTGTCCCGTTTCAGCTGTTGTTTGGGACTATTGGCTTCGGCTATTAACCCAACAACTGGCGCCCACCGTTTGTGCAGTGCATGAACAAAACCCACGATAACCACCATGCCACCAAAAAAGCCAACCAAGCCAACCAAACCAACCCCCACCGTGTCAAATGCAACCCTCAGCATCGAAGCTGCCCCCCGACCCACAAATCCACCAACAAACCCACCACCAATAACCGAAGCCGTTCTCGACGATCAAGAGACCGATGAAGAAGCACTGACCACCCAGGAGAGAATGCAACGAATCGAAGAAAGGCTTCGTCTCCGACGCCTTGAGCAGCAGAGAGAGCTGGATGCTGCACAGCTCGAACTAGAGCAACAAATGCAAGAGGAGGAAGAGGAGCAGCAACATCAATTGCTGCAAGTCAAGAAGCAGCTCGAGGAGCTGAGGCAAGCGAAGCAGAGGAGGCTGAACAACACAAGCTCCAGAGCTGAAAAGCTACGCCAAGAACTCGAGAAAGCCAAAAAGCAAGTCGCTAAGCTCCAAGCAGAGCTTAATGAGCCAAACACCATCAACCCACCAAACCACAACTCTTCATCCCAAACTGGCTTCCAAACACTCCATACTCATCCCATCGATCATATGTGCCACTTTCAGAAAGCCTCCAACTGGCAAGATGGCCACCTTCCTACAAACCCATCTCTCTACCAAGATACAACGGCCTCACCGACCCAAAGCAATTCCTAATGAGCTATGAAGCTGCAATAGCTTCAGCAGGAGGAGATGATGTTGTACTAGCAAAATCTTTCATCATTGTCTGCGATGGCACAGCAATGAATTGGTACACGAAGCTGCCTGGCCTGTCAATCAATAGCTGGTATGATCTGAAGAGGGAGCTTATCAAAAATTTTGGCATTATGGGAGACCAATCACTCTCATATGCCGAACTCACGCTACACCAGCAGCCGAAGGAGCCACTAGAGGACTACTTCCGCAGATTTGTCACTCTACGTGCTCAAGCCCCACATATCCCTGATGAAGCAGCAAAATTCGCAGCAATACAAGGGCTTCGCCCAGGATTGTTTGCACAGCATATCGCAAGAGAGACACCAGCTACTCTGGCAGACCTGTATGAGGAGTTCAAAAAATACTGT
>CM014271.1:71408434-71429725 GCA_004135705.1 Alloteropsis semialata | reverse complement strand
CGGGGCCACGAAGCCGTCGCGCGCACGCCGCTGGGGCTGAGCGCCTGGCCGGCCGCCGGGGCCGTGAGCCGCAGGCCGTCGGGGCCGCACGTCGCCGGTCCTCAAGGCCACGAGCCGCCAGGCCGGCTGCTGGTGCCGCAGGCCGCCTGGCCGTCAGGGTCGTCGGCGCTCCTCGCTCGCTCGCCGCGCAGGGGACCTCGCCCGCAGGGGGGCCTCGCCCCGCCAGGGGGCCTCGCCCGCAGGGGAGCTCGCCCGCCAAGGGACCTCGCCCCGCAGGGGCCTCGCCCGCCGCCGCCCGCCAGGGGGCTCGCCGTGAGAGAGTCTGGGTGAGAGAGATAGAGAGGGAGAGGATAAGAGTTCGAGTGGGTGAGAGATGGCGCGAGATAAAGAGCTGGCGTCTAGATTTTTACGGACGTTTTGGTACCGGACGGTAACACGACCCGGTACCAAAGGGCGTCCTTCGGTACCGGGTGATGTTACCACCCGGTACCAAAAGGTCCTGGACCTTTTGGTACCGGGTGGTAACATCACCCGGTACCGAAGGACGGCCTTTGGTACCGGGTCGTGTTACGGCCCGGTACCAAAGGGTTCTCGGGGGGCAACACATTTAGACCCGGTACCAATGCAAGCATTGGTACCGGGTCTTTTACAACCGTGACCTATTAGGGAGGATGGATGAAGGGTTCTCCGGTAGTGAGAACAACTCTTCTTCACATTGCGAATTAGATGATGTAAGTGCAATAGGCTATATGGTAAACATTTCTTTGCTGTATATCCCAAGGAGGGCGGTGTAGCGTTAAATCTAGCACCAGCAGCAACAACACCTGCACCAACAAAAAGTTCATGCAGTTAAGCACATCTCATTGACATCACTTGGCCAACGGCCCTACGTGTCCATGTAAGGTACTTCTTCCACGCCATTAATTAGAGCACCTTTTATTTTCATTGAGCTCTTGTACGCTGTTTCCCTGTAGAAGGAATGGGTGTGACTATCCTACGACCGTTTTTGGTCGGTTCAAGTCAACTACTCAAGACTTCTCGTAAGCCGAGAGCTTGCTTCACCTGTCATTGGTACGAGAACTATATAATACAATACTACATTGATCCAAGGACGTATGCTTCATTCAAAAATATTTCGTACATATAGTTCTTGAGCTATTGATCTGAAAACAGGTGCTTTCCCAGCTGCATGTTGGATGTCGATAAGCTTTATTTAAGAAACAGTGGGCAGGTTACAATTCAAGTGATCATTAGTCGCACCAAGACAACACCAAGTTTAATTCCAGCTCATAACCAACATCTGCTCAATCAGATTGTCATTCATTATTGTATATGAAATCTTAAGGTCATAAACAGTGTTTACGTTCTTTTGAATCAATCCAAGGCTAGGCAAGTGCAGATCATTTTTGAAATAGCAAAGTGTGATCATCGCGAACCAAGCACAAAGCTGTATTCATGTTTGTTGCATGTTACCATCAGACTAGCAGAGGTATCTTAGTGGCCAAGCATATTCTAACAATGGGTTGTTTCTCTTATTCCAGATCAATTTTTGACGGCTATATTACAGGGCTTTTATATGGAGGTCCAAGATGTCACATCCGTATTTATGCAAAGAGATCTGGTGGCAGATCCTCATCGAGTCATTACATCTAGTAGGAAATAGGCACACTATCCTTAGTCCTTGTCTAAGCTTTTCATTGAAGCCATAAATGGCAAGAAAGACTAATCTCAGTATGAAAATACACACAAAGTAATAGCTATGCATATTTGTTTGGTTTCAGAAAAAAAATTGTAGGTTTTGCGTTGATTTGTTATGCATTCACATATATCTGCAGTCAACATTTATTCACATGGACTTGACATATGCTGAATGTAAAGGATCTGACTAGGTACGTTATTAAAACTGGCAATTATGAACGAAAATAAAAATATTGGTAGACTTTTTGCTAGATTAATTTTCGTGTTCCCGCTCCAACAGATTGATAATCCGATGCAGATTAACCAGGATACCCAGGCAGCAGGCGACTCGATCCTGAGACAAATATTGCCAGCGAACTAAGACTATCAACCTATCACTGCATTGCCCTAGTCCATTCCTTGGAATTCTATGATAATTTGGGTTTTGTGCTTTCACTACCAGAAAACCCCTCGTCGGTACCGGGTCGTAAGGGCCATAGGTACCGGGTAGAACTGGTACCGCGCAACCGAGACTAAAGGCCTCGGCCATATGTACCGGTTCTGGACCAGGTACCAAAGGTGGTTATTGGTACCGGGTCATAACACGACCCGGTACCAGAGCTTTTCAAGCCAAAAAAATATTTTAAATCCCGGGGAGGCTCCCACATAGGAATTTTAAGTCACAAGTCACACGATTTTTCACGTGAATATACGCGCGTGCGGCGCGCGGGGTTCGAACCCACGACCTCCTGCTTCGCGTGTTGCTCTCTTACCATCTCACCTACACACCACAGCTGACCAAGACTCAGATGCTTTACTTTTGAATCAATGCGTGGAGGATCATTTGGTACCGGTTAGTGTTACCAACAGGTACCAAAGGGTCCTCGGGGCCTACCAAGTTTAGACCCGGTACCAATGACTACCATTGGTACCAGGTCAAAAAAAATCTGGTAACAGTGTGGGTGAGGGGGTGACGGATAGCTCATTTTCTGGTAGTGTTTGATAAAAATCCTGATAAATTAACATAGGTATTCTTCTGTTTCTCAAAAAATTAAAGAATATAACCTTTGGCATCAGCGAGACGGTAGCCACATCAAACGGCAAGTACAAGATGTTCCAAGATAGGGCCATGGTCGTAGGCATGGACCAAAAAACCATTCCAAGAGACTAGCAAGGCTGCAATTCTCAAAATGCAGCGGTGCACCCTATCCGTTAAGCGTGGCTCACATCTTTCGTCTTTCATCCATTCTAATGTGGCGTTACCATGCAAGAGGGTGGCTAAGAAGTCAATGACGTCGCTAGCGACGGCAGACCTGTGCGAGGCACGGCCATGTGTTTCCCAGTCTGATAAAGCTCCCAATCTCCCGTTGGCAGCTTCTGGTGCCTAAGCTTCTCCAGTTCTCCTGATGGCTCCTAAGCCTAGCTATGGGTCATACCTTGCTGTGTACATATCATTCTTATTATTCTATGTGCATTGAGCTAGCTCCAGTTTGTTAGCTGATTGCATACCCACCTTACCTTATTTATTTGTAAACTACTACAAACTACATTGAATTTATAGCATCGAACCATATGGGGACTGGGGACGGAAGAGATGTATGCATATTAATAATGGACTTAGGGTGGTCGTTGTGTATTAATGACCTCTTGCCTACATATGTATAATATTTTAGTTTGGTACTTTGTGAGCTGAGAGATCAATATTGTGGGAGACTGCTCCAATTAATCAGACTCAAGTGCATGAGGTAAAACTAACACAGGTTCTCACACACTTCAACTGAGTTAATCGTGCATCCATCGGGTAACATCTTGATTGAAAAGAAAATAGCAGCGAGTCTCACATGAAGGCGAGCTTAGAGCGAGGGTAGAGCTCATCACAAATTTTACATCATAGGTGGTTTACATGTATAAATATTACAAACCAAGTTCGTATGCTTAAAAGTTATTACATAATAGAGTTCATGCGCACAACAGAAATAAAATGATGTTCATACAACAAAACAAGAGACATCATGATGAAGCCCAATACATGATATAAATCACCGAGGCCCTTTCCCAAAGAAGGCGGCTAACTGAATAGACTAACTAGGAGACAACGTACAAGACCAAGTCAAAGCAGCTACTGGATCATAAGCATCATTATTATCATCTAATAAGTGGTACATACATAGCCGACTCCTAAACATGCAAGGGGTTTGTTTTTCCAAAAGGCAACTAAGAGTGGATTCTCACTTTCAATGTTTTAGCATTTAAATTAACATGAGGCTAACCATTACCTTGGTTTGCAGCTATCCAACATAAATCAATATGGAAAACAATTAATTAGACATACAATTGTATTCATCATTATCCATCAAGATTTTCTTTCTTAGTAGAGTGTGACAAGAGATCAAGCAGCTTCATGTAACCGTGAAGGACGGACAAGTCAAGTCGATTTTTTACCATGCATGGATAAACCTAATTGTACGCCACGTGAGTGACACCAAGGACCTCACAAAGCAACCATTCCCTTGCTCTTTCGACCATCTGAATTAGCCCACTACCCCAGGTAGCATGACTGTGTCCAAGCCACCACGTTCACCCACAGAGGCCCGTGATAGGGAACAAAGTGGTAGCAGGTAATCAAAATTCTGGGCAGTTTAGGTACATTGTCTTACAGAATTCCATTATTTCACGGTACACGACTAGTACGTTGAAAAATTTTACCAACATTACCACATGCTCGCCTTAGTCAAATTCAGCTATGAAGACAGGGCGATCAACCAACATTGGAATATCATGCAGGCTCCATCTACCGACCTTATGATTCCAAGGTAAGAGTAAAGCACCTATGCCTTATGAGTGCATGCAATAACTCGAATTAATTTTACCAGATCCTATTTAGCATGGCAAGCTAGCGACCTGCACATACTAGTAGTAGAACTTGGATACTAGGGATCATAAATCTAAGATGTCAAAGAACTCCTCAAAAATTAAATGCACAATAAGATAAATAAATCGTTGGATAAATTAGGGGACATGCTCTGGTGCTTGCCTCCATCACAATGCTTGGCCTCTTCCGGACTTTGGTTCAGGTCTGAATGGGTCGAAGTATCATCGGGTTCAAGCTGCTCACTCTCGGACCCAGCCACCAACTCATAGATGCCGTCAGCTAGCGAGTTATTTACATCACATGCATATGCATGAGACTAATGAATGCAAAACAAGTATAAACACGATGCTTATTATGAGTGCAACAACTCAATCATACACACGGGCAATCGTTTACTGAGTAGAATTTAACATAAGTGGAGCTCATTAAGGAAGCTGGGGTGTCAGTTAGAGGGCTGGTTATAAATGTGGTTCAGATATGTTGTTAACCATTTTTAGTTAATGAAAGCTCTAACTAGTGCATTTAAAAGAGAAAAACTATTCATTTCACTACACAAATTCAAGCAAGGCTACCATTTACCCTAACCGGTAGTATTAATCACACATGACTGCCAGTCCACATATGTATATATAGCAAGGGAGGAGTCAGGACCAGTCCACGTGCCAGAACTAAATGTTGGACAGTCACGCCAGTTCCCTCTACGAGCAGTTCCCTCTAGCTATTGGCCATACCTTGGTGTGTACATATTATTTCGTATTCTATGTGCATTGAGATCCAGTTTGCTGCTTGGGCACCCACCTTCAGCATAACTTATTTATTTGTAAACTGTAAACTACATTTCATTTATAGCATTGGCCCTGGGGACTTGGGAGAGAAGAGGTGTATGAATATTAATAATGGACTTACGGTGGTTGTTGTCTATTAATGCCCTCTTGGCTACATATGTAATATTTTAGTTTGGCACTTCACTACCAGAAAATGGCCTATACATCACCCCTAACCCACATTGGTGCATGTTTTTTAAAATCCGGTACCAATGGTAGTCATTGGTACCATATCTAAATGGTAGGCCCCGAGGACCCTTTAGTACCGGGTCGTAACATCACCCGGTACCAAAGGTCACCCTTTAGTACCGGCTGGTGTTACGACCCGATACTAATACATCTCGACCTTTTGGTACCAGTTTGTAACACGAACCCGTACTAAAAGTCACCCCTTAGTACCGGGTCGTGTTACAAACCGGTACCAAAGGGTCCTCCATGGTTAAATTCAAAAAGAAAGCATCTGTGACTTGGTCGGCTGTGGTGTGTAGGTGAGATGGTAGGGAAGCAACACACAAAGCAGGAGGTCCTGGATTTGAACCCGCACATATTTTCGCTTGAAAAATAGTGTGATTTGTGACGTGTGGTACCCGGTCGTGTTATGACCTGGTACCAAAGACACCCTTTGGTACCGGTTCTGGACCCAGTACCAAAGGCCGAGGCCTTTCGTACCTATGGTGTGTACATATTATTTTGTATTCTAGAGTGTAGCGTACTCAGTTTGCGAATGTTGACAATCTAATTGTTTTTCATACCAGGATGCTACCATACCAATTTCACATGAAGTAAGCAAATGTGCATTCTTTAGGATTTGAACTGACAACTTCAAACCTCGTGAGAGCCATCCTTATGGCTAGTATTAGTATATATAGGGCGCAGCATATACAATTTCTTGATGGATCTTGGGCTGTAAATTTAGTCAGGGTCACAAGGCTAGGTTCATATCATGCAACTGTGTTTTTTTTGGCGTGGTTATACATATGTGGAGACGTTGTTTGGTTTCTGTGCTGGTCCGTCCTAGTCAATATGGTTTCAGATATATATGCTGCATCTCACATGCCAAGCTGAGGATGTGAGTAATGTGGAAACCTTTGTTTCTCCTTAGCCAGGCCTGGAAATACATCTAGGCAACTAGAAAAACCTCGTCGTGGTCGTGAAAAGGTATTATCGACCAAATAAAATATGGTTGTCCATTATGAATATGTACAAGGCACTACATGAAAACCTTAAATAGGTAACGCGGCATTGGTAACGGGCTCATAAAGCCCGTTACCATCAATCTTACAAGTAACGGACTTTATTGAAGCCCGTTACCAATGAGTCCTTCAGACCGCAGCCCAACTTCAGCAGCAATGATGCCCGTTACCAATATGTCACATTGGTAACGGGCATAATCAAAGCCCGTTACCAATGCCAGGCGGTAACGGGCTTTAACGAGGCCCATTACTCCAACACAACTCCTGGACCCGAAAAAATCATGCAAATGGATTAAGTCCAATCCGCGGACGCGTCCGCTCCACCCATCCGCTCGCTCCACCTTCTCGTGTCCACCCATCCGCTCTCTCCCCCCACCCATCCGCCTTCCCCTCACCGCTTCCCCGCGCCCCAGATCTCGGCAGCACCGAGCGGCGGGTCGACGCCGCGCGTGCCAGTGAGGTGCTGCTCCTCTCCCCTCCCCCATCCCTTTATCCACATCGCCTCCTCCTCCTCCCCAGCGCAGCGCCCCGCCCCGCCGCCGCTTCCCCAATGCGCGCGGCCAGCCACCTCCGCCTCCGCCTCCCCTCCCTCTGGCAGCTCCGCCTCCCTCCGGATCCTCCTCACCTCCGCTCCCTCCGGCTCCTCCTCTCCGGTGAGATCTGCGGCTTCCTCTCCTCCCTGGCCTTCCACGCCCCTATCCGAGGAGGTATCTGGACCCGCTCCTCGTCGACGGCGGGAGGATCGATCTCCTTCCCCGTCCCCCTCCAGATCTGACAAGGGAAGGGGGTGGGGGCCAGGACGGGCCCTTCTGGCCTTCCCTCCCCTTCTCCCTCCTTCGGCGGCGGACCCTTCGACGAGCGCACGATGGGGAGCGCGGTGCCTCTTCTTTCCCTGCTGCCTCTCCCCTCCCCCTCCGGCGAGCGAGGTGGGGAGCGCGGCCGGCGGATGTAGGAGCCCCTCGAGCTCCCCGACGGCTCCTTCTTCCTCTGCTGCCCCTCCCCTCACGCAGGTAAGCTCCGATGTGTCATCCCCAACCAGATCTGCAAGGATTTGTGAAAAATCCAAGCGGCAAGGCAAGTGATTGTTCCCTTCTGATCTGTTCGTTAATTGCCCGACTTGGGATATAGCTCACATATGGAATAATTGGAATATAGCTCACATATGGCTAGAACATGTGCTTATCTCCACCGTGACTGGAGTTTAATTTTGCACTGACAGTTCCTTTAATCAAATATGATGATGCCCTTTTTGGATAATTGTTGTTTGTTATACTGAAATACAATCTGCTGGATCCGTTTGTTTGTGTAGGATGTGGATTGCAAGTTCATATCATATGTGACATGTTACTTAGAGCTGACTATACTGAAATACAGCTTGCAATTTTGCCATATTAGTGCCCATGTATACTTGAGTGCTATTATTGGGGGTAAATTGCATGCTTCAGGTGGGTTTCTTGCTCGGTGATGAAAAGGGGCCAAGTGAGATGAGTGTGATAGTTCAGATCAATCTAGGCTCTAGTTGTGCTACTGTTTTCATCTGCTAGCATCTCTGTCTTTATTATAAGCTCTTTACTTTTGACAATATTCCTGCAGTGTCTATTTTATATTGCTGTTCAAAACCTATGTTCTTGCTCCTATTGGATTATTTGATTGGTACAATAACATTTGTGAGACTAGATTATTGGATTTGTACTACCACACTCATCTAGGATCTTGGATAGGCCACATTGGCGTTGGAAGGCTGTTAATTCGGTAACCCGCACTGAGAGCAATTTATTTGCAAGAGATTTGTTTTGAAACTGGAGTTTTTTTTTCACGGTTATGACCAATTACACTTTATAATAGAAGTTTGAATCTTTTATTGTGCTGTGTACTATCTGGCTGAGCAGCATCCCTTTTAGAAACCGAGATTGCATTGCCATTTTGGGATTAGAAGTTTCATCAGCCTAATAGTGCCATGCTTCTGTTGAACAAATATGATCTGTTAAATTTGTGCATGTGAATATGCAAAGCTGCCTGCTGCTATGCAAAGAAAAAGGTTCAGTTGTTCTAGTCTAATGGTGGGTAGCCATGTCATTTACTGATTCACTGGTCTTTGATATCTGAAATAGAAAATATCATTGAGCACTGATATCTGAATTTAAGCATCTACATACTGTTTGCTTGTTAAATTAAACACTGATCACTGATCTAGATTGGCTGCGTTGATCTATAGACTTATCACTGATCTTAATTTGGTCAGATATATACATCATAGCTAATCACTGTTCTAGTACTTTTACTTAGCCAATGTTTTATCTTGAATGGCATATACTTGAGTCTGACTTGTGTATCATGACTGTGATTAAAAACCTATGTTCTTCTGAAAATTTATGTTCTTTTGAAAATTTATCCTTCTCATATATAACTTGTTGTGTCAGGCATGGATGGATGGCATCTCCTACTGATTTGTGACTTGCTGTTTGTGATGGATGCTCTGATAATCCTGGTGCTCACATGATGGGGGTAAATTACATGCTTCAGGTGGGTTTCTTGCTCGGTGATGAAAAGGGGCCAAGTGAGATGAGTGTGATAGTTCAGATCATAATCTAGGCTCTAGTTGTGCTACTGTTTTCATCTGCTAGCATCTCTGTCTTTATTATAAGCTCTTTACTTTTGACAATATTCCTGCAATTCCTATTTTATATTGCTGTTCAAACCTGTGTTCTTTCTCCTATTGGATTATTTGATTGGTACAATAACATTTGTGAGCCTAGATTATTGGATTTGTACTATCACACTCATCTAGGATCTTGGATAGGCCACATTGGCGTTGGAAGGCCGTTAATTCGGTAACCCGCACTGAAAGCAATTTATTTGCAAGAAACACTTGTGACCTAATATCTCATTGTTTGTTTCCTTAACTTAGGTGGCTGTCTATTTTCCTTAATTTTATTGGTGGTCGTACTATTATATATGATTTACTTGAAATGTGTTGCTCTATACTGTCCTACATCATGTTGCTAACACTGGTTGTAGAAGTATGGATGTAACTGAGCATGTGTATATATACTTCTGTATTGGCATTTGTATGGATGTAACTGAGCATGTGTATGTAACTATATACTTGTATGTATGCATGTTGTATGTATGCATGTATGTATAAAATAAAAGAATAACAGATATTTTGATTTTTTTTGTTTTTTAATTCCACATTGGTAACGGGCATTACCATAATGCCCGTTACCTTTAATCGATTATTAGTAACCCAAAAAGGGTAACGGGTGCAATGCCCGTTACCAATGGCCATCCGCGCCCGTTACCTATTTCTGTGTTTCACGTAGTGAGGGCCGATCATTAACTTTTTAATGAATATATAGTATGTGGTCGTTAATTATGCCTAAAAATGGCCATGTTGGCATTACTAACGACCATGTGAACAAAAATCCAATAAGAATTGTTTTGGAATATGAAAAATGTGACAGCAATTCACTCAGATTCAGATATGGAGACGGGTGGGATAGTGGGCGGGTCCGTCATTACAGAAGCCCCCCTCCTCCATTGGCTCGCCCTCCTGGGTTCATTTTGCCAAGGGGTGTAAATAACGTCCACCTGCCATACTGATGGATTGACAAACACCTCATATAGTAATATCCATTACTTATATTTGTTTTTCAATTAATTGGTTATATTTTTTCTAAATTGAATTTATATCTAATATAGATCATCAAATCTGTTAGATGGCTTTGAGATGCAGTCGAATCCTTATATGTTACAACTCCTTTGGTGCATTACACGATCGTACGTCGAATCAACACGGACTTTATGAACTCAAAAATATATTTTGAAATGAATGATCGCGAAGATATGGACATGACATATCTATTGTGTCTAGTCGTAAGGAATCACATATTAGGTAGACCTTTTGAAAAAAAGTGCAGTTGAAGCGTGCCTAGCACAACTTTTGGAGAATGGGTATTTTGTGCTAGACTATTCATATTTCTTGGATAAAAGAATAGAATGTACTGTGACGGTGGAGAGGTTTTACACAACTAACCCAAAATGATATGGTGGTATGGCTGTCAACTAATTATTATTTTAGGTTATTTAGATATGTTAATGTTTCTCATCATTTTCCTCTGTTGTGGGATATTTTGGCCAGATGCCATTTGCTACAATGAGCCTTACTGCGATTCTACTTGTGTTTTGGATGATTGCACTGCATGTCGATCGATTATCTGGTATTTCCTCCAGTCTCCTGATTGATAGCAAATCTTTAACTGAAGCTTGTGCAGTATGTAAAAGCTGAGGGAGATAGCCTCAGGTTCGATCCAAGTTGACTGCTCCTGATGTCTCATAAGCCTAGGTACTGGGCTCCTTGTGTACATAATGTATCTGTTGGAGCTATCAGTAGTCAAACTCCACTCGAACATGAATGACATTTCCTTTCAATGTATCACTGTCGATTCATATTTTATTTGTTGGTGGTTTTAAAATTAACTTTTAAAGCCAACTCTATTTTTATATTCAAATAACCATCCAAAATATCTTTGAAGTCATGTTATATTCAAATAACCATCCAAAATATCGGATAACAAGGTGCAAAAGAAACAAAACCTTCATTGCTTATGTACTAATTGATGACCCTTATGAACCACAATTGAGGCCAATAGCCCATTTCCACTTGAATCTCATAAATACAGGTGGTGCTCTCTTTAAATAAAGCGTTGATCTACTGTCTTGCCTGATGGCCAATAAGCCTTGATGACGTGGTCGAGGAATGAAGCACACATGTGTTTTGCCTTTTTGTCTTGAGTGATCAACTCGGACCTGAAATCCTGAATGCTGTGTCCACATCGAGTGAATGGCCGTGACAGTCCCACAAGTCTTCTACTTCGCTTTATGTTGGCTACTCCTGACGTCTCCTAAGCCTAGTGTGCACTGTTGGCCGGGCTACCATTTGAAGAATACACACTAATGCAGAACGCGTAATTTGTATCAGCTAATAGTACATTAGACCCATTCGCACAAGTATTGTAGCTGACGAGCGGCTCATGCAGTGCCATACTGCAAGCTAAGGAGTAGGAGACAGACTGCATATTGCGGTAGTCTCTCTGTAATCAACAGACTGTTGAAATTAATGTGAGATGACGTATAGCCTATGACATTTGATTTGTCAAACGGATGGATTGAGTTACATATGAGGTGTTCCGAACAATGGCTGACATATATTGTTATGCTTAGTGTCCACGCATCCATTCTGACCAATTAAGGCACGTTTTCAATTAAGACAATTTCACATCACGCAGGAACATTGATTCGAGTAGCATTTGGGCCAGTATAAGCAACTAACATCTATCAAATTATATGTTAGTAAATAAAAGCTTCAGATATACCACGTATTTGGAATCAGCTGAGGCATTTTTGGGGGGCTCAAAAACTTCAAGCAAACCTTGATCTGTGTAGCTTCTTACAGTTAGCCCAACACCATGCCACATTGTTCCCTAGCCATTCATCCTGATCCGTGTCTAGTACCTTTTTTCTACCAATAAATCACTGGCTTTCATTCTGCACTGTTAGAAGTAGCTCAGGCTCCTTCTCCTGTGACAGCACGATTCTCCTTACCGTGGCATTCTCTGCGACTCCTTAGCGCCATGCGATGGTGTCCTCTTCATAATAGAAGGAATATCCAAAGAACGACTTGACTACTAATAACTCACTGTTGGCGCGTGTGTTCTCTCCCTTTCGAATTCTGATTCCAATAACAGGAAACACTGTCTCTGTGGATCAAATGCCCCCCGACACCCCGCATTAGCATTATTGGAGTTTTCTGGCCAACACACTGAGTTTGTGCTAGTTCACGCGGATCCGCAACGGATCGATCACCTGCAGCAACACCTGCGGGGAAGCCAGTCTGACCGGTTTCAAGATTCGGTCAGACCGGCTTTGAGGAGCTGACTGCGTTGACCTAGAATCGCCAGCCCAGGAGGGGCCCATTGGAGCTAGCGCGCCTAGGGTTTCTTTGAGATCGGCAGGCCACGCAAAGAGCCGTCAATCGCCATCGAGACGATGAACGAACAGCAAAAGGGATTGGAAAATCTATGGTTTGAGAGATACAAAAAATAGATTTCTTATGTTTTGATTGGATAAGACTCTATCGGCCATAGCCCTTTATATTTATAGGGTGGGGAGATCTTGCCTCGCAAGAATCATCTTCCACAAAGGCCCTGCAAGAAACCTGTCTCACCACGTTCAATAATCGGCCAAACCGGTTTGTCCAGCCATAATGGTTTCATGCCAACTTTATACAGTTGGATAAGGAAACGGCATAAAACAAGTACATTAATTTACTGCCTTTGGTCCCATTTATAACTATGTACATGAGGAATCAACACTATCTGCAATACTATTATATGACCAAACAATATCTTAAGAATTAATATTTTCAATGGGATAGCTAGTGGCGTGTTATGGGAGTGTGTGAATTTCATGTTGTAACAAGGAACATCAATCTCATGGTATTAACCTATATATGATTTGAGTTATTGAAGGTCAAACCTATAAAAATAATTTGTAACAGAACTATATCTGTACCAGCTAGTACTCGCAAGTCTTAGTATTTGGTGCTAGTGGCGTAAATAGTACTAATGAAAGTGCGTGTAGTAGTGCCATGTGATAGTTCAACCCTTCCATAGTGCCTTTCGAAGCTGTTGATTAAAAGAAACACTGGAATATGACTGTATGAGGCAGATGGGATGCAAGCTGCAGCTTCTTATGCCAATGCTGGAACAAAATGAAACCACACTTCAGTGGCAATCACATGCATGATGTTACAGCAATATCCCGCTGTTCACTGGAACTATCTGACTGCATCTATGTTCTAATGCCAGACTACAACGATGCATACAGACAACTAGCTACTGATGAAACTAATACTAATGCAATGACAAAATCAAATGAATTCTAACTTTTTGAATTCTCCAACGTAAAGAATACTGGCACTTGAATGCTTTTCCAGTACTATATTTTAACTAAACAATCTCGTAGCACTCTGGAGCCTTTATCAAGAAAATATCATGATGTACTCTGCCTGCTCTTACGGTGTGGTCTGAAGGCACGACACATCTGCATGATTCCTTCACTGCGATGACTAGAGCTGTGGAGCTTTTCTCTATTTGTATTTAATCCTATGTCAGAGAGGAAATTACGTTCCAAACATACTCTATTAGTGGCTCGTCGTAGTCTATGCATGATCGGTGGGTTAGTCGAGGCTGTGGCCACAAAAGGAAGCTCAGCTGTGCCCTCGTCGCAGAGGCCACGACCGCGCCGGCTGCTGAAGCTGCGATGGCTTTGTGGGAAGCCTCAGCAGTGGTGGGGGCACCGAATCTCCGGGAGGAGGAGGAGTAGGAGGTGCAGCAGAAGGTGGTGGTGGAGAGGTTGCAGCAGGAGTGGTGTTGTAGAGGTGGCGGCGGTGTGTGGTGGCAGCGGCGTGGAGAAGGTCGGGCAAGGATTTCGGACGGGATTACCCTCAAAGTAATTGGTGCGAAACTGCACCGGTGGGATTTTCCACAGCCACTGTATAGGTCATGAATTCATAACATATAGTAGTTCCTACTTTTCTTAGTGATTTGTTTACAAGTTTTGCCATGATAGGGCCATGCACATAGGCTGCAATTCCGACACAGCACCCTTGCCGTTAAGCGTGACTTGCCTTGCATGTCCCCTCTCAATTCCAGTTCGCCACCTCTCTCTCCACCACAACAAATATGTTTTAGAAATCAGAGATCACGACTAGACCAGAGCCAGCGTAGCGCGACATCCATTCAGCAATCATCTATGAAGCCATGCAAGAGGGTGTCTAAGCAATCGGCGACGTCGTCCTGGCGGCGGTTCTGCGCAAGGCACCTCATCGTGGGCAACGAGGCCCATGCACGCACATAGCATCTTGTGTAGCTCCGTCCCAGTAACTGGTGCCTGTGCTACTTCTGATGTCTCCTACGCCTAGATATCATCCGTAGCTTGCTGCTCACATATTATTTCATATTCTATTTGCATTGAGGTCCAGTTTGCTGATTGTATAGGCACCTTCAGCATACCTTATTTATTTATAAACTACATTGCACGTACAGCATCGGCCATGGGTATGGAAGACATATGAAAGTATGTAACTGACAAGATGCATGTAAGACAGCATGAGTGCATATATATAACAATGGAGCTACGGTGGTGGTTGCCTAGTCATGCCCTCTTGGCTACATTTGTACTATTTTAGTTTGGCACTTTGTGAGCTGGACGAGATAAATATGGATAAGGAGGGTTCTTATTTGCGAGGTGTTGGATAGTAATAAGATAGAGCAAATTCTGATGTCAACCTTTATCCTAGTCGAATTCGTTAATCAGTGTTTGGTACTGATTTTCACTTCTGCACTATATGATTTTATTACGATGTCTGAGACAAAATTAATGTACCAACATAATTTTTTAGACTGAAAATAAATTAATATGCATTATTAAAAAGTTCTTCAGTTGATTTTAAAACAATATATATCGTGACTGTTGTGTTTATAAAATGTATAGCGCCCTAAATTCCATCACCTCATATAGCTGCTATCATAGTATATTAAATTTAGGAATTCTTGAAACTATGGGGTGAAATAAATGAAGCAAAAAAATTATAATACAAATCGAGTGTGTAGCTAAAAACAGAGAAGATCGTTTGAGTTTATTTGCTCATTGCAGGCAACTTGCTTATTGTCCTGCTAATTTGTGTTACCTATTGTCACACCCGGTTTTTGAGGAATAAAACCAAGTAAATCACATGTGCGCCAGGATCCGTTCACACACACATGATGACATCATTATGGGAGGTGCTGTGAGCTCAACCATGTTACTCCCACTGGCTCGGCGCGGGTAGTGCCTGAAGAAAGAATTCGCCAGAGACGACTGATGGTTGTGAAGAAGAACATACAAGGCACTCCTTGCAGCGTCATTGATCCTAGCTGCAAAGGTGGTATGTGGAGAAATAGCCCTGTGTTCCCTCAACACCACGAACTTCCTGGTGACCTCATCAAATGCTCTGACATGCACAGACACGTACCACAGCTCAGGATATCGTGAGCTTTGGTACCTCTCTCCAATGTACTTAGGCCTGATTTGGTTTCCCTCCTTCTCCAGCATGAACCAGAGTACCCTGGGGAAGAACCCACTCCCATCAGTGGTGTGCTCTGTAGACATCTACCTCGCAACGGGAGAATCATCTGAGTAGTTGTCCACATCCGAGTCTTCTTCATCACTTGAGTCAGGTCCATCACCATCCCCGTTGTCATCATCTCCAGGATCACCTCCAGCTCCACCCTGTTGAGCTGGGATGTCAACAGGTACCCCTCATCATCATCATCCTCCACTGGAACTGGTGGCTCCTGAACTGGGGCTGGTGGCTGCTAAACTGGTGCAGCGTCATCCCGACGACCACACCTCCTGTCACACCCGGTTTTTGAGGAGTAAAACCAAGTAAATCACATGTGCGCCAGGATCCGTTCACACACACATGATGACATCATTAGCAGTATCAAACCAATGTATATCGAAAGCAAAAGAGAGTTAAGTAACATTATTACAAGCCACAAATAATATCCTTAACAAAGATAAACGTCTCATCTAAGAACTGATAATAGATCCATCCACAGGCAGTCGACTGGTGGAACGCACACCTAGAACTCGTCAATCTCCTCGATGTAGTCTCCACAAGTGTCACCCTCTGAGCCGCAGATAAACAAGTTTGAGTACACTTATGGTTGGTACTCAGCAAAGTGGAGTAATAAATAAATATGACATGCAAGGCTTTAATCAAGGATGGCAATAGGCTATAGCATCATGCAATTTTAATTGGTCAAGTTTTAATTAGCAAGCTTAACTAAGTATAAGTATATACCAACCCAAACAAAGTACATAAATAAATGCTCAACAAGTAACTATGATTTAATTCAACTTCAAGTTTAATTATCATGAGAGGATCCAAGCCGCTCGTAATAACCGTGAGCACGGCTGATATATCAGTTTTACACTCTGCAGAGGTTGTACACTTTACCCACACACAATGTATTCTCATATAGCCTGAGGTCATGAGTCTCTTCAACACTTCCTTAGGTGAGGGGCCAGAGAAACATTACATGACCTTTACAAAGAATTATTAACATGCAACAACCCGCTAAGGTTTCAAGCCACAGCAAAGCATAACCCTCCCTAATCGCCGAGTTACTTAGCAAAGCATACTCCCAAGAGGACCGGGCTATACCCCATCTATGCTTCCACTCTTGCCCTTTGGGTAAGATTATTACAGGTTAACTCTTCTAATTAATTAGCCATGACCAGAGCCCGTTAGTTATGTGGTTGCACTGTTTTCTCGGGTTGTCACTCCATGTTCCAATTAAAAGTATGATCTTGTTTACCGTTCAATGAGCATATCACATTTTCATAAGTTCAGCATTAATGATCTCCATAACCCAAGTGTAGAGCAACTAAGCAAAGCTACCCAACAATAATTAAATACCCAGGTTATGCAAGGAAATAAGGTAAACAAGACTAGGCACATCCCTAAAATAGGTCCCATCAATATTATAACCATGCATGACATAAAAGTAAATGTGATAATAGTATGATTATCCTTGGGATAAGCATGATCAAGGACACTTGCCTTCTGCGAAAGGCTCCTGCTGCTCAGAGTCTTCAAAGAACTGCTCCTGCTCCTCCTCAAACTGCTCCCCTTCTAAACGCGTCACACGATCACATACAAGAAGCAATACAACAAAATAAGAAATAATACACCAAACATATGCAACAGAACAAAACAACAAAATAAAACTACTGAACACATCCTAAGGATCACGTGAGCGCAAGAATCACTTAATTTGGAGCTAAAACGTGGAAGATATGGCTAAAACAAGGTAACAGGGGCTTAACTGCAATTACTGGAACTCCCTAGGGGCTAAACTGAACGATTCTAGGGGCATAAACATAAATACGTATAAAAACCTAAGGTCTAACAAGTAAAAGAGCAGGGCTGGATGGCGGTCACGATTATTAAAAAGCTCGGGGTTCTAAACAGAAATAAAAAGGACTAAAGCATAAATATTTTACACTACAGATGGACCGTGGGTTGAATAAGGAAAAACTCAGGGGCTCTTAACTAAAAAGGCCATGGCTGACCGGTATGCCTCTGGTTGACCTAGATCTAAAGCCGTTGATTTCGCATCGGACGGCTGCGGGCGACTGGGAGACGACCGGCGGCGCTGAACGGAGTCGGCGGCGGCGAACGGCGGCGCCGAGCGTCCACCTCGCCGGAGAAGCGCGAAACAGAGGCTACGGTGCATGAAATCGAGCGCGAAATGGTCCTAGGGCAAGCTTAGGAATTCGCAAACTCACCTAGGCTGATCTTGACGAGGACCGGGCGGTGACAACGGTGGCGCGACGACGGGAGCGGCTTTGGGCGGTCCTGAGCAACGGCGGCGAGCAATTAGTCGGCGAAACCGATCCAAAAGTGGACGAACTCGACTTGGTGAGCTCCCTTACACTGGTGCGAAGCTCCCTGAGACGAACTCGAGGACAGACGGGCGGCGGCGGCACGGAATCGAGGCGGCGGCGTCCGAGACCTCCGAGGGCGGCGGTGGCTGCAGCTAAGCTCCACGCGAGTCGCTAGTGTTGTTGGGGACGCTCGCGGGGCTGGCAGCGCAGCTAAATAGGCTCTAGGGGCTCCGGGTTAGGAGGGGGTTCGTTGGGATTCGGCTGCGGCGTGGGGAGAGGTCGGAGTCGGACTTGGCTCGGTTTCGAGTCCGGGTCGATGGGGAAGAAAGGCCCGACACGCGGGACCCGCCGGGCAGTGAGACAAGGAGGGGCGAGCGAAGGCGGCCAGGGCGCTGGCGTCTTCGACGTCCCAGGCAGGACAGCGGGCCGGTGCGAGGGAAAACGGTCACGCACTGGAAAATGGGCTGGGCCGGCCGGGGTGGTTCACCGGACTCTAGGAAGAAGACAGGGGCTAAAACCGAACCTACGAAGAGTTCAAGGAGGCCTTCTGGACTTAAACTAGAAACTATAAAACTAAAACAAGCAAATGCAAATCAAATTCAAATTTAAAAGAATTTAAATTCTATTTGACTTGCAAACAGTACATAAAAACTAATGCAGCAGCATGAATGCAACAAAAACTTATTGAAACTAATAATTAATTATGAAATTGAATAAAATCCTAATAAATTCCAATTAAATCCTAGAAATTTATTAAAGCCCTAAATAAATCCTAAAAATTTAGAAGTGGTTTCTAAGATTTATTGTGATGAAAATTAGGGTGTTACACCTCCCTACAGTGCTCTTGCGAGCGGTCTTCCTAGTCCTTACCATCTTCAGAAAAGAACCAGGCCACGTAAGCACAACTCTAAAAGAGTGAGATCAAAACAGATAGATAGAAACAAGACCAAGATATAAGATAAATAGAGTAAGGATAGAGCAATATAAGACAAAAAAATTTGTTTAGACAAAAGCAGACAGAGTAAGCAATAGTGGAAGTAAGAAAGAACAATTAAGGGCCTAAAAGACGACCATGCTAACTAGGCTAATGTCCTACAGTCAACACTGCTCTGGTACCACTTCTGTCACACCCGGTTTTTGAGGAATAAAACCAAGTAAATCACATGTGCGCCAGGATCCGTTCGCACACACATGATGACATCATTAGCAGTATCAAACCAATGTATATCGAATGCAAAAGAGAGTTAAGTAACATTATTACAAGCCACAAATAATATCCTTAACAATAATAATAACGATAATAACGTCTCAACTAATAACTGAATAAACTCCATCCACAGGCAGTCGACTGGTGGAACGCAAACCTACAACTCGTCAATCTCCTTGATGTAGTCTCCACAAGTGTCACCCTCTGAGCCGCAGATAAACAAGTTTGAGTACACTTATGGTTGGTACTCAGCAAAATGGAGTAATAATAAATACGACATGCAAGGCTTTAATCAAGGATGGCAATAGGCTATAGCATCATGCAATTTTAATTGGTCAAGTTTTAATTAGCAAGCTTAACTAAGTATAAGTATATACCAACCCAAATAAAGTACAGAAATACATGCTCCACAAGTAACCATGATTTAATTCAACTTCAAGTTTAATTATCATGAGAGGATCCAAGCTGCTCTTAACCGTGAGCACGGCTATTATAACAGTTTTACACTCTGCAGAGGTTGTACACTTTACCCACACACAATGTATTCTCATATAGCCTAAGGTCATGAGTCTCTTCAACACTTCCTTAGGTGAGGGGCCAGAGAAACATTACATGATCTTTACAAAGAATTATTAACATGAAATAACCCGCTGAGGTTTCAAGTCATAGCGAAGCATAACCTTTTCTAATCGTCGAGTTTCTTACCAAAGCAAACTCCCAAGAGATCCGGCTATACCCCATCAAATGCCACCCCTCTTGCCCTTTCGGTAAGATTATTACAAGTTAATTCTTCTAATTAATTAATCATGACCAGAGCCCGTTAGTTATGTGGTTGCACTGTTTTCCCGGGTTCTCACTTCATGTTCCAATTAAAAATATGTTCTTGTTTACCGTCCAATGAGCATATCATATATTCATAAGTTCAGCATTAATGATCTCCGTAACCCAAGTGTAGAGAAACTAAGCAAAGCTACCCAACAATAATTAAATACCCAGATTAAGCAAGGAATAAGGTAAACAAGACTAGACACATCCCTAAAATAGGTCCCATCAATATTATAACCATGCATGACATAAAAGTAAATGTGATAATAGTATGATTATCCTTGGGATAAGCATGATCAAGGACACTTGCCTTCTGCTAAAGGCTCCTGCTGCTCAGAGTCTTCAAAATACTGCTCCTGCTCCTCCTCAAACTGCTCTCCTTCTAAACGCGTTACATGATCACATACAAGAAGCAATACAACAAAATAAGAAACAATACACCAAACATATGCAATAGAACAAAACAACAGAATAAAGCTACTGTACATGTCCTAAGGACCACGTGAGCGCAAGAATCACTTAATTTGGAGCTAAAACGTGGAAGATATGGCTAAAACAAGGTAATAGGGGCTCATATGCAATTACCAGAACTTTCTAAGGGCTGAACAGAACGATTCTACGGGCAAAAACATAAATACATATAAAAACCTAAGGTCTAACAAGTAAAAGAGCATGGGCTAGACGGCGGTCACTATTATTTAAAAGCTCGGGGTTCTAAATATAAGAAAACAGGACTAACTCATAATTATTTTGAACTAAGAAAGGACCGCGGGTTGGTTCCTATAAAATTGAGGGGCTCTTAATGAAAATGGCCAAGCTGACCGGTATCCACTCCGGTTGACCTAGATCTAAACCCTAGATCTTAAAACGGATGGCTCTGGTGCTACGACATCTCCGGCGGCGGCGGGAAACAGGGCGGCGGCGGCGCAAGACAGCGGCGACGGCGGGACTCGCCGGAGCAAAATGAAACCGGGGCTACGGTGCACAAAATCGAACGCAGTTTGAACCAACAGATTGAGAGGGACATGGCGACCTCACCCAAGGTGATCTGGACGACGCTCGGGCGGTGGTGGCGGCAAGTCGGCGACGAGGGCGGACCCCGGCAGGTCTGGGCATCAACGGCGAGGGATTAGTCCACCTAGAGTCGATCACGATCAAAAAGGACTAGCTCACAAGTTTCCTTACGTGCTCGCG
>CM014271.1:71374211-71407434 GCA_004135705.1 Alloteropsis semialata | reverse complement strand
TGAGTGTTAGTTGTAACGATCGCATACATCAAAGTTTTTGCATTTCATATATGTGTGTTGTTGAATAAGATGTGTTCATATATGTCTCCACATGCTTCACCCAGAGTCTCTGCCGACTTGTTCGCTTCAATTTTGAGTGTTGAGGATGAGGCATGTGTTGTCTGTTCGCTAACATGAATAAGAGAGGGATACTGGTGACATAGGATTCCGAGGCATTGGGAGTCGATCAGATCCTTAGTATGCAATCAGCGTTAAGTATTTGCCCATTATCCAATGTACATTCTCACACAACCCAAGGCAAATAGACAGATCTGACTGGCTGGCTTAAAAACAGACACACCCAGGTGACCGCGTGACATGGACCACTGTCCATGAGCACAATAAAGCCACAATATATACATGCGGGATTCAGTTCTGCAAGCGACATAACCTCTTTGTCCACACTGAGATCAATTCCTATATCGTTCATCACATGATGCCTAATGCAGCTGAGCATTTGAAGAAACACTGATCTAGGAGTACGAGGCACATGGGAAGCAAGGTGCAGCTTCTTACGCAATTTCTGGAACCAAATCAAACCACACTTCAGATCCAGTCCTTGTTATTTGGCATCCTGAATCACTTACATGATGTTGCACCAATATTCCGCTGTTCACTGGAGCTATCTGACTGCATCTATGAGCCATTGTCAGACTACAACCATGCATGCACAGAGACAGCTAGTGACGATCTAAACGTGGGGCAATAACAATGTGAATTGAAATATATCCTTTTGAATTCTCCGATATAAGAGTACTGTCCCTTGCAACTTGAATGCTTTAGGTCATAGCTCAACATCATTTCATGAAAGTAGAGCACTAGCAATGCCTAATAGGAAGATTCAGAACCTGGCGAGTAGGTGTAGCCTCCATCGTATAGGTGTTTGAATAGGTGAGCTTCGTAGCTTCCTTGCTCCTTGGTGATAACAAGACTATCTCCAACAGGTGACCCAAAAGGAGACCCAAACCCAAAATGGGTCTCCGACGATAGTGTTTTAGCCTCCAACAGAGTACCCATACCCAAACCCAAAATAGGTTTCGAGGAGAGAGACAACCTAAATCTAAGGATCCTCTCTCCTGAAGACCCATTCGCAGACAGGGTTCTCTTTTGGGTCTTATTGTTGGAGAAGACCAAAAATAGGTATGGAACTCTTTGACTGTAGCACTATACAAATGTGGAATGAGTCTTCTATTTTGGGTCTCATTGTTGGAGATAGTCAGATACGTAAAAGCTATAAATACAAGAGTCCTATATGCAAATAACTCCAAACAAGAATTAAAAAAGAATAAAAACATTAAAAAATATAGTAACATGTAGGTCCTGATTTTACTATCAATTTAGTTTAATTAAAAAGAATAAAATTTGAAAAGAAAAAATGGGTCTGACATGTGGCAGCACACTACCGGAGAACCCTCCATCCATCCACCGTAATCGGTCACGGATGGAAAGGACCCGGTACCGGGTCCAACGGTCAATAATTCTGCGAGCTCATTGGTACCGGGTGGTGGCACCACCCGGTACCTATATGGCCACATTGGTACCGGTTGGTGTCACCAACCGGTACCAATGAGCCTCGGGGCCTTTGGTACCGGTTGGTGACACCAACTGGTACCAATGTGACCCCCTTTGGTACGGGTTGGTGCCACCAACCGGTACCAAAGGGGCTCTTCGTATAAATCCCCTTCTTCCTCCCCCAGCCCGAGCCATGGCTCATTTCTTCATCCTCCATTGAGCTCGGGTTGGGGGAGCTCATGCCCAATTTTTTCATAACTTTTGGAGATTTTGCAAACCAAGTCCGCTAGAAGGTTAGCAACTTCATCCTCTCTCTTTTGACGGTTAGTATGGTCTATTTCATGCTCTATGTTTTGAGTAATTTGTGTTTTGTGGAATGGATTGAAATAAGAGATTTTAGATTTAATCTTCATTTTTATTATGAATTTGTAATAGATAATCACTATATAGTTAGTTGATTTAATCTTCATTTTTATTATGAATTTGTAATAGAGAATCACTATATAGTTAGTTGTTGCATGTGTAGAGATGATGCACATTTTTTTAGACATTGTTTAGATTTTTGGATTATTTGTAGAAACTTTAAATGATTATCATATTTATGCTTATTATGATTTTTAGATATTATAAATGATATTCATATTTAGGGTTATTAGGATTTTTAGAGATTATAAATGAAATTCATATTTAGGCTTATTACGAACTTTAGAATTACATCTTTTTAGAGGCTTCAAATGACATTGATATTTAGGGTGTTTAGGATTTTTTGAGATTATAAATGATATTCTTATTTAGTTAGATTTTAAATTTAATTTTACATCTCATGGTTGTCAATATCTTGAACTAAAACAATCCAACTCTTGGCATGCCTATGATGATATCAAAATTTACCTAGTTTTCTAGCTGGGTAACATATGATGACCTTGAGCTTGAGCTTGTATTGTATAGTTATGCTTCTCATGGTTGTCATCAAACCATGGGACACATCCATGCCCAAGCAACGGATCAGTTGTAATGGTTGGGCTGGGTGTGTCTCATGGTTCCATGCCTACCATAAACCAATTTTGTTACCACCTGTAATGTTTCTTATGCTCCAAGTTCAAGGTCAAATGAAAGACAACGTATCTGAGGCAAATCACTCCTTGAATTTTTTTTTTGAGATGAGCAGAAGTAACACGTTGATGATTTTGGAAAGACAACGTATCTGAGGCAAATCACTCCTTCAAAATTTTTAGAGATTATAAAAGATATTTTTGTTAAGGCTTATTACGAACTTTAGAAATACATCTTTTTGGTGGCATCAAATGATGTTAATTGATATTTACGGTTATTAAGATTTTTAGAGATTATATATGATATTCTTATTTAGGTTTATTACGAACTTTAGAAATTGGGGATGAATTTTTCATTGTATTTTGTGAATAGATGAATCGGCAATGGATGTACAACGCGGATAGACGCTCATCTGACTTCATTAATGGCGTTCATCAATTCCTTGACGCGGCAGAGGCTAACTCGACCTCGGGTTTTATATGTTGTCCATGCAAGGTCTGTGAGAATAAGAAGGATTATCACATCTCGAAGAAGGTGGTCCACACACACTTGCTTATGAGTAGTTTCATGCCTAACTATATCTATTGGACCAAACACGGCAAAGCGGGGATATTCTTTGAAGAAGGTGATGAAGAAGGTGACGACAACATCCCGGACTTTGCACAATATGGTGCCTTTGCAGATGATACAGCAATGGGCGAGGGTGAAGCAGTTACAGAAGATGATGATGATGACGCCTTAGGTGGCATGATCCGTGATGAAGAGAAAGACTGCGAAAGTGCGAAAGAGCAGGAAAAGATGAAGCGTTTGTTGGAGGACCACAAAACATTGTTGTACCCAGATTGCACAGAGGACCAGAAAAAGTTGGGTACCACACTGGAACTGTTGCAATGGAAGGCAACTAATGGCTTATCTGACAAAGGTTTTGGAGAGATATTGAAAATGATAAAGAAGATGCTTCCAGAGGGCAACACATTGCCCAAAACAACATACGAAGCAAGAAAAATTGTTTGCCCTCTAGGACTGGAAGTACAAAAGATACACGCATGTCCCAATGATTGTATCCTTTATCGGGGCAAGGCGTACGAATCTTTGGATGCCTGTCCGATTTGCAATTGTTCGCGGTATAAAATCAGGCGAGACGACCCTGGTGATGTTGAGGGATAGCCCCCCAAGAAGAGAGTCCCTACCAAGGTGATGTGGTATTTCCCTATAATACAACGCCTGAAACGCTTGTTCAGAAACAAAGAGCATGCTAAATTGATGCGGTGGCACAAAGAGGATCGGAGGGAAGACAATATGTTGAGACACCCCGCTGATGGGTCGCAATGGAGAAAAATTGACAGAGCGTTCCCAGAATTCGCAGAAGATGCAAGGAACATAAGATTTGGTTTGAGTACGGATGGCATGAATCCTTTCGGTGATATGAGCAGTAGCCACAGCACTTGGCCTGTGACTCTTTGTATGTACAACCTTCCTCCGTGGATGTGCATGAAGCGGAAGTTCATTATGATGCCAGTGCTAATCCAAGGGCCAAAGCAGCCTGGCAATGACATTGATGTGTATCTAAGGCCACTGATTGAGGAACTTTTGTTGTTGTGGGGCAAAGATGGTGTAAAGGCGTGGGATGAGCACAAGCAAGAGGAATTTAACCTACGAGCATTACTATTCGTGACCATCAATGATTGGCCTGCACTTGGTAACCTGTCGGGACAGTCAAACAAGGGATACTGGTAGGGTTATGATCTTTCCTAGGCATCGAGATTATCGATATAAACTATCCTTTCTATCTCATGAAGAAGCATGGCGTGCAGGGACCCTGATTATTGCTGTTCAAGCATAATGTTGTACTTATGTTGAACCATGATGATGCTATGTAATTCTAATTATGTTGAAGCGTTATGGTATGTAATGTAAAGGAGTTAATATATATTACTAAATAGTAATATGAATCTACAATAGTAAAGGAGTTAATATATATTACTAAATAGTACTTGTTAGTTGATGTATACTTTATATTATATCATTATATCTAGATTTACATTACTTCATATATCATTATAAGAAAAATAATACTTGTTAGTTGATGTATACTTTGTTATTTCATATATAGGAAATTGAAACATTATTATAAGAAATTAATACTTGTTAGTTGACGTATATTTTGTTATTTCATGCAAAGGAAATTCATAGATTATTATAAGGAAATAATATACCAAAGATAAATAAAAAACAATTTAGGAACAATGAAGTTTCTAGCAAATACTAAATTTTAAAGAATGTATATATGTGAAATAATAAATACTAAAAAGGAAATAAAGGATGAAAGAGTATATAATAAAAAGATAAAAAGAAGAGGTGGCGGGAAACTGAATTGGGGGCCCTTTGGTACCGGGTTGAGACACCACCCGGTACCTTAGGGTTTCCGTTTGGCGCCCAAATTACCCTTTGGTACCGGGTGGTGACATCACCCGGTACCAAAGGCTGAGCCTTCGGTACCGGGTGATGTCACCACCCGGTACCAAAGGCCCTTTGGTACCGGGTGGTGACATCACCCGGTACCGATGGTGCCTGGGCATATATAGCGGCGGGAGCCGGTGCCACACTTGGTCGTTTTTTCGTGAGATCGCCGCCGCCGCCCCTCCCCGACGCCGCCGCGCCCTCCCCGACGCCGCGCNCGCCGCGCCCGCCGCCCCCGTGTGCCGGCGTCCCCTTCCTCGGCCGCGCCATCCCTGCAGGTTGCATTGGCCGGCCCCTGGCGCCCCGCTGTCCATGTGTGTGCATGTGTTGTGTGCTGTGCATTGTGGTGGTGTGGGTGTGTTGTGTTTTTTTTAATTTTCATTGATGATTAGATAGGATTTTAGAATGTGAAATGTGTTGGAAATTGCTTAGAAATTATTGATTCTATTGACTATGAAATGTGTTAGAAATTGTTTAGAAATTTCCATTGACTCTCATTCTATGTAATTTCCATTGATGATTATATAGGAAATTGTTTAGAAATGATTATTATAAAATGTTTAGAAATAATTATTAGTGTAAATGAAAATTATTATTAGAAATGTTTAGAAATGATTATTAGTGTATTAGAAATGATTATTAGAAATGTTTAGAAATGATTATTAGAAAATGTTTAGGAATCATACTATATTAGAAATGATTATTAGAAAATGTTTAGAAATGATTATTAGTGTAAATGAAAAGGATTATTAGAAATGTTTAGAAATGATTATTTGTGTATTAGAAATGATTATTTGAAATGTTTAGAAATGATGATTAGAAAATTTTTAGAAATCATACTATATTAGAAATGATTATTAGAAAATGTTTAGAAATTGATAGAATTTAATAGAATTTTATAGAATTTGATCGAATTTGATAGAATTTGATAGAAATTGATAGAATTTGAAAGAAAGTGATAGAATTTGATAGAATTTGAGAATTTCATGCACTTTGTTATACAAATTATGAATATATTTATTATACTTTGTTATTTCATGTATACTTTGTTATTTCATATACTTTGTTATTTCATGTACTTTGTTATACAAATTATGAATATATTTATTATACTTTGTTATTTCATGTATACTTTGTTATTTCATGTATACTTTGTTATTTCATATACTTTGTTATTTCATGTACTTTGTTATACAAATTATGAATATATTTATTATACTTTGTTATTTCATGTATACTTTGTTATTTCATGTATACTTTGTTATTTCATATATTTTGTTATTTCATGTACTTTGTTATACAAATTATGAATATATTTATTATACTTTGTTATTTCATGTATACTTTCTTATTTATGATTATGTGCATGCATGTGTGAGGACAAATTATAATTTTTTATCAAATTCTATCGAATTCTATCACAACTACATGTTTATAAACTCAAATGAGTACTGAAAGTTCAAACGAAAATTCAAAATTCAAATTTGGTAGAATTTCATAGAATTTGATCGAATTTGATATAATTGTTATTTCATGTATATTTCATAGACGGAAGACGAAATGGACATGACAGAAGACGAAATGAACATGATTATGATGGAAGAAATCGCAAAAGGCAGTGCACGTGCCACAAACCTTCTCGACGTCGACGAGGAGGCAGGTGGTGACGATGGCAGCCAATACCTGAATATGTTATGTGATGGCATGGAAGAACCTGCCGCTGCAAGTGTTCGGGCCGAGGAGGTATATATGTATACATATTGTCAATATCGAATATATATATGTTCAAGCATGAAATCTTGATACATTTCTTTCTCGTACGTGTAGCCCTCAGGCTCACAGCCTTCTGGGTCCTCATCATCGAAGAGGACGAAACGTGGCCCGACCAAAAAGTTAGAGGGCAGACTTGTAATCACTGATGTGGCAGAAGATGGTCGGCCAGTTGCACCAGAGAAAGCTGCTATAAAGATGGCCAATCAGTGTGGTGTTCTAGTGAGAGACCACGTGCCCATCAGCCTGCAGAGGTGGAAACCCAGCGATGATGCTTCATACGTGCCGCAATCAGAGAAAGAAATGCTATGGGCTAGTCTGTAAGAACATTTCACGGTGCCTCAAGGTTCAGAGGCAAGAGTCAAAAATTGGGCTCTAAAGACGATGTGTACTGCATTTCAAACATGGAAGAAAAACATGTACAAGAAATATGCCGAGAAGAACCTGACACCCAACTTTGATGATTACCCAAAGCTGAGGGGTCATTGGGATTCCTTCGTGCAGTACAGGCGGTCAGAGTTAGGTGAAAAGAACTCGCGACAAAATAGGATCAATGCCGTGAAGAAACGGTACTTCCACTCTCTTGGACCAACTGGCTATAAGAAGAAAATTCCTATCTGGGACAAGATGGAAGAAGATTTGATTGCCAGGGGAATCACGCCGGCGACAATGAATCGGCCCAAGCGATCAAGGCATTGGTACTACGCTCATGGTGGCACTCTGGATCTTACTGATGGGTCGCTTATATACAACGATGAGTTACAAGAGGCGGCCGCTGCTATCCTTAAGGTGCTTAAAGAGAAAGCTGATGGGACCTTTGTTCCCGATAGAGAAAACGACGAGCTAACAAGGGCTCTGGGGAACCCCGAACATCCCGGACGAGCTAGAGGTGTCGGCGTCATCCCGTGGAAGGTTGCATTCCCTACGGACAGTGACACATACAGGAGTCGAAGCCGCTCTAAGGCCGCACAAGAGAAAAGAGTAGAGAACTTGGAAAGAGAGCTTCGGGAGACAAAGGTCGGCATCGCAGATGAAGTGTCTAGACAGATACAGACATTGCTGAGCCAAGGGCAGTCGGTGCCGGGAGCAGTACTTGTACCAGCTGTTGGATCAGGTGATGGTGTTAGCCCGCCCTCCCAACGTCGCAGCAGTGTTGCTTCCACGGAGCTGCCAACAGCCGATGCCGGGGACGAGAGTGCTCGCTATCCAGTGGATGAAATCACTCTTCGTACACCATGTGAGCTTCATATACCAAGCCGGAACTCATCCACTAAGGTGGCTTACGGTATGGCTTATCCGGTGGAGCAAGGGCAGACTATTCATGGGGCACAGATTCCAAGTGGCTACTGCAAGGTAGGGGTCGAGCAAATTTGTGAAGGATATGATGACTTGGAGCTAGACATCCCAGGTGGCGACGGAGAAAAGACGTTAGCGGATGCTGCCCACGGCAGTATCATTCTATGGAAGAAGCATTACGTCAAATTTGGCAGTCAAGGGCCGTCATCTACTCCACCCAGGGATCCCCCGCAGCCACCGTCACCTTCAAGAAGGGACCAGGATGACCCAGAGCTGCCACCTCCAGGTCAGGATGATGCCGGCTCACACAGGTCTCCTTCTCCACCAGCACGGCATCCCCCAAAGCGCCAAGCTCCGCCCCCACGGCGGACTACTCGCCAGAAGGGCCAAACAGTGGAGAAAGAGCATAGGACCGAAGAAGAAAAGTTGGCCGCCATAAGGAAGAAGTTACCTTATGACCAAACTGACGAGGAAACCGCTTTGGTGGTCGCAGCCCAAGTCAAAGAGCATTTCAAACCCAAAGAGCCAGAGAAGCCGGTACCCATAGATCCGACAGCGAAGACCTTTTTCAAAACAATGAGCGCGGTGAATCAGAAGAGATTTATGCCCTCTGACTATGACCGCCAGCTTGCAAAGTCTTATGAGAAGCAGAAACAAGCCACCAGTGGATCATCGGGGAAGAAGGCGACCACTCCTAAGAAGAAACAACTCGGTCAGAGCTCTGCTAGGAGGACGCAAGGGCAATAGGAATATGACGACGAAGAACTTGCGAAGTTGTGCGCGCAAACGGGCCTCTCACCAAAACAACTTTTAGAGGGCGAAATTCCTAAGAAAAAACCAGTGAAAATTTGGGAATTTCGATATGGCGAAGCAATGGTGCCCCCAATGTCTGTGAAGTACCTAACCACTCAAGCATTCCGATTTCATGAGTGGTACATTAAGGTGTCCAAGAAGGGTAGATTGATGCTCAATGTTTTGATACAAGATCGTGATTACTTCCGTGGGCATAGTCTCTTAATTTTGGATTTCAAGGATGTGTATATGTTGTACCATCAAGATGCCATAGACCTCTCAATCATGAGCTGCTGGGTTGTGTAAGTTTGTTTCACTGATCTATTCTCGCAATACTTGCTTCCTTAATTAGAATTTGCAACAATAACAATAATCTATTCTTGCCATGTAGGATGGAGATCCATACCTGCCGCCAAAAATCGTATCATGATGTCGGCTTCATGGATCCATGCATGGTAAATTCTGTAGTTGTAGCCAGTAAGCCACTAGACACGGTGGACAACATATACTTGTACCTGGAGAGACAAAGAAGCAAGACTTACATTCTTTTGCCATACAATTTCAAGTGAGTAGTTCTCTCTATGTATGTATAACTTTAAGACTTTGTTCTCAATACTTGTGCATGTATATATATATATATATCTACAGATTCCACTAGATACTGCTTGTGATAATCATAAACACCGGTCAAATTATTGTCATGGACTCACTGCGGAAACCACAAGAGGATTACCAAGCAGTTTTAGACTTGATTGACATGGCATGGACACGTTTCCGTGTGAAACAAAAAGGAAATTTCAAACAAAAATTGGATGTGAAGACGGACTTTCCGGTACGTGGCTGGTGTACCCGCATATCTCGTAAAATCACACTAATATATAGTTGTTACGTCTAACTTTATTCTTCTCCACTTTCAGTGTGCCAGACAGGAAGGAGGGACGAATCTATGCGGATACTACGTCTGCCAGTGGATCCATACCTTTATTTCTCCCAAAAAAGCGACTCACGAAGAACTCATGGTATGAATTAAAACAATTCATACTTGCATATGACTTGTTCTGTAATGTGTATGATCTAGTGTTATCCAATGGATAATGAGATTATTAGTGTATATAGAAATTAGATTATTAGTGTATATGGAAAATTAGATTATTAGTGTATATGGAAATTAGATTATTAGTATGGAAATATTAGTGTATATGGAAATTAGATTATTAGTGTATATGAAAATTAGATTATTAGTGTATATTGAAATAAGATTCTTAGTGTATATGGAAATTAGATTATTAGTGTATATGGAAATTAGATTATTAGTGTATATTGAAATAAGATTATTAGTGTATATGGAAATTAGATTATTAGTGTATATGGAAATTAGATTATTAGTGTATATGGAAATTAGATTATTAGTGTATATTGAAATAAGATTATTAGTGTATATGGAAATTAGATTATTAGTGTATATGGAAATTAGATTATTAGTGTGTATTGAAATAAGATTATTAGTGTATATGGAAATTAGCTTATTAGTGTATATGAAAATTAGATTATTAGTGTATATGGAAATAAGATTATTAGTGTATATGGAAATTAGATTATTAGTGTATATGAAAATTAGATTATTAGTGTATATGTAAATTAGATTATTAGTGTATATGGAAATTAGATTATTAGTGTATATGAAAATATGATTATTAGTGTATATGGAAATATGATTATTAGTGTATATTTATTATGAATATATTTATTATACTTTGTTATTACATGTATACTTTGTTAATTCATGTAAACTTTGTTATTTCATGTAAACTTTGTTACTTCATGTAAACTTTGTTATTTCATGTATATGGAAATGATTATTAGTTATTGTTTAGAAATAATTATTAGTTATTGTTTAGAAATGAATGTGTTAGGAAATTTTATAATTATATGCAAAATTTATTTATTATATGAATGAATGATTATTAGTTACTTGTTTAGAAATGATTACATGCAAAATTTATTTATTATATGAATGAATGTTGTCATTTGTGATTAATGCAGAGGATGTTTTACCATGAAGAGCTCCCAATGTCACAAAAAGCAAAAGCTACTACGGACCAACTATTTTGATTCATTATGTACCAAGTTATAAATCCACTGGGAGAGTACCACCATGACGGACGCGCTATCGCTCAATTGGACTCCCTTTCTGCTCCTTCTTCCAGTTCTGCTCGTTAATTGTAAATAACTTTTAAATGCTCTAACTTTTGTATTGGCTGATCTCAAATGTTTATATGTGAATGTTCGAGAAAAATGCAATCAAAGTCGGGTCAAATCAATTGACAATTGCGACGACTTCAATCTTATTGCGTGAAAGATCGTGTACGACATACGACATATGACGCGCAGACACGTAGACGCGTAGAATTGTATATAACTAACCCAAATATCAAACATTTAAAAAAAATAACCAAAACAGCTGTGTTACCAACCGGTACCAAAGGCCCCCTTTGGTACCGGTTCTGGACCCGGTACCAAAGGCCGACCCCTTTAGTCACGGTGTCGCAGTATCGGTTCCAGAACCGGTACCTATGAGGGTTATGACCCGGTACTGATGAGCATCTCTCCAGTAGTGGCACTAGAGTGTGACATGTGAGCTATTGATTGGTTGCAGACATGACGTCATCAGCGGGGTCGGACACTACTAGCACCATCATGACCGCTCAACGGTCAACTTTGACTATGTAAACAAGTCAGCAGGTCAGTGGATGCCACACAGTGATGACTCTTCACGGTTGACATGTGGCTCCGGGCTATCAGGCGGGACACATATATTTCCAAACCTCATAAGAAAGGCATACATGTCAAGTGAGTTCACGCGTTCTTATCATAGCACGTGCCCTGTTTGTTTCCTGCATTTTGATAGTGACTAAAGTTGCACGTCAATTTTTCTTATTTGGAGATGATCACTAGTTTCAGAGTACGAGACATTCGTATATTGGAAGCAAGAGATTCAAAAGCACCATGATCGTACAACCTTTGACGATTACTGCCAAGGCACACCAGATCATCAAGCCACTTAGTATGATGATGCAAAGTTACATTGCACGCAGATGGTTTTTCTAAATGCTTTCTGAATCATAGGGCTCCTCCCCTAGTGAGGTCGTAAGCCACCGCTTGGATGACTTCATATTTATTACTTTCTTTTTTATTTCCAAAAATGTAGAAACGCATAAAAATGTAGAATTTTTAAATTCACAGATGTGGAGAAAATTTTTATATAAAAGTAGAAAATATATAAAAATTTATAAATGTTGTTGGGTTATAGCCGAAGCCAAAGGACCCAAGCAACAACCGAGACAGAGAACAATGACAAGCAACAGTAAATCACTTATCAATATTCTCGAGAATCAGCCCTTTACACGTTGGTGGGAGGCCCCCTTTTATAGGGAGGTCAAGAGGCACTTTTTACATTCCCCTTATACCCCTGGAAATCAGGCATCATGCTCTAGACTAAACAACTTAAACTTTCTAGGGGCATTAGAGTACATTCATATGTCTTGGTGTGAATGCGTAGACCAGTAACTCCGTCTTTGACTCGGTTTGGACCTGGTCTACACCGCCTTCACCGCGCCTCTAGTGACCTTCATTGCCTTCACCACCTGGTGCATTCCCGTCGGCTTCACCCTCAAACGCCTGTTCGGCAAAGCAATGCCTTCTCCTGCTCGGAGAGAAACGGATTGCCTTGCCATCACCCAACCTTGCCTCAAGACCTGTAAAAATGAGCCAATCACACGCAATATTTGATCATTACCTTCGCATCCTCATAAAGGCGAGTTAGGTAGCGAAGGCAATGGGAGATCATACAATGCCTTCGCGTGGGCTACAACTCGTTCATTGGTACCGTAGGCGACGCATTTACCTACCGGTGTCTGATGACTTGGCGAAGGCAATGGCCTTTTAACCGTCAACGGCGAAGGCAATTGACTTGGGACTACAGGCAAAAAATCGGGTGAAGGTGTTTCCTGGACATGCCAATCCCCCAACAGTAGCCCCTCGCGGACGAGGGCTTTCTCCAACAGGCCAATGTCCTCGAAAACTTAGGATTGCCTTCGCCTGTTCCAGAGAAACGCCTCCTCCCGTTGGAGTAAGTCCCGAGTCGTTGTCTTCGCTCCTGAATTTGGCTTCACATTTGTCAATTTTGATTTTCCCTGATTTATTTTGTATTTTTATTTCTCCGGGCCTTTTCGATTTCCGAGCCACGGTAACGGTCGATTTTTTACTGCCCTATAAATAGGACCGAAGGGGGTCCCCCCTTTTTACCTTTCTTCGCTTTCGCTGTCAATCGCTTTCAGCTGCGAATACTTCTTCGCTCGCTTGGGTCGTGAGCTGTTGTTTGCTTTTGTGTTTGGTTTGTCTTCTCTTCTGAAGCAGTTTTTGCAAGTAAGTTTCTCTTCATATTTTAACGCATTCTATTGAATTTTCTTCGCTTAGGTAATAACATTCGTTATCATTCCTGTAGCGGCGCGCATGAAGCAAACTGTTATTCTCATTGATATGGCTGGCGAAGGCAGCCCCGATGCCCAACAAGCGGGATCTTCTCCTCACCGTGGTTTGGACGATGCTGAAGCTACTCGTCTTGCTCAACAGATTGAGGAAGAGACACCGAATGTGGGGGAGGATTCTGGCGAAGATCATTCTGGTGATGAGGAAGCTGGCGAGGAAGAAAATTTGGATGACGTCGAGGCTGACGTTGAGGAGTTAGTGGATACCAGTGGCAAGAGGGAGAAAACGCTCGTCTTCAGGAAATCCAAGGTTGGAGTTCGTGATATTAAGTTCTACGAGGAGAAAGGATATTTCTCTAAGGGTTGGGGTCGAGCTCCTAGTAATGATACCACGCCTAACCCTCGCCCTGACGAAGCCATTGTATTCACGGACTTTTTCATTGCGGGCCTGAAGATGCCTATCGACAACATCATTGCCAAGATGATGGCTCCTTATGGCCTACAGTTGCATCATCTGACGCCGAATGCCATCAGCCATCTTCTTCGGTTCTTTTGGGCTGTGAAGACGCACGAGGGAGCTGTTATAGTTGATGGCTTCCTTCGGCTGTATGAGGGTCATAATCAGAGCAAATCATCTGAAGTTGATGGAGAGCTATTCACGCCAGATTTTGGGTGTGTGACTTTCACGGGTCGTCGCCGGGGGAGTCATTTTGCGAAGGTAGAAACTTCCTTCGCTCAAAGGAATAAATGGACAAAAGACTGGCAAAAGTACTGGTTTTATGTGAGGGTGCCTTCGGAGGAGAAGATCATGGAAGATGGGACGAAGTCTGTTAATTACCCTCTGCACAGCCATATAGACTGGCTCAAGTTTGTTTCGTGCCCAACTTTCGATGCGGAAAGCGCTGGGTTTTCCGAGTGTTGGAAATCTTTTTAGACGGCTTCGCAGACAATTTGCAGCCGTGACCTGATTGAAGAAGGCATTGCTGCTGATCTTGCCTGTGGAATTTATCCCCTGTCAGCCGGTTGGGGGCCTTTTGATGTTGAATGGAAGGGCTTGAAAGAGCACGCAAAGGTTTGTTTTCCCCGCTTCGGAGCTCACCTTCCCGAAGGTATGTCTGCGGCGGCTTTTGTTGCTGAGGTAGAGCAACGAGCCAATGACATTCTCGGATTGTATAGCACAAAGGAGCATCGTAGCTCCGAAGACAAGTTTGTCCATGTCAGGATCAATCGTGTCTTTGAGGAGTTAGGGATCTCCTACGACGAACGCGAGGCTCCCGTTTCTACCAGGGAGAAGAAGAAAGACAAGAAAGGAAAGTCGAAGGCGAAGGAGCAAGGTGAGGATGACTCTGCTCCCTTGCGCGTCCCTCGCGGAGGGGGGCGATCTGGACGCGGAGGCGGCCGTGGGAAAAAGGCAGTTGCGAAAGCAACTTCGTCCGCTACTTTTGTGAAACGAGGCAGCAGCAGCTCTCACGAGTCTGCTGAGAAGATGCGTCGTCTAGATACGCCGATCGCTGCTGTACCCTTATCGGCTGTGGCTCCGGCCGCCCGGACCACCTCTTCAGCTTCGTGTGGTGGTCTTCCACCACGTCCTCGGGTGCCACCAGCGGCAGTGCCGGCTCCACCAGCGGCAGAGCCGGCTTCGTCACCGGTGCGGCGACCTCCTTTGCCGGTGACCGGCTTTATGAGCTCAGCCCCCCGGAGCGGAGATGATATTTTTCTAGGTGAGATTGCTCTCTTTGGGAATTACTTTCAGGGGACGAGTCTTCCTTTACTAGGAGACTATTTGGCGCAGAATCCTGTGATTGATGTCGATATTACTTGTGAAGGCATTGATGACACGACTGAGGATATTCGAGTTCCAAAACCATTTGACGACGGCATTGATATCAGTATGTTTGAGGAGACTCCTGTTCGGGATGCTCCTATTATAGAAAATGTGCCAGAAGAAGTTCATGACGAGGGTAGCCTTGAAGAAATCAGAGCCGAAGCTCCTATGAACATTACGGCAGTTAGCCCTCCGTCGTCGGCCTTAGCTTCTCCCCCACCTGTCCAAGATTCTTTGGAGGTTCTGGCTCATGCTACCGGGACAGTTGAAATTGATGCCGAAGCTAAGGGGAAAGAGGCTGCCGAAGCCGATACTTCTGAAGCTGCTGAGAGGGCTGCCGCTTCTGCAGCTTATATGTCTTTTATGGATGTTGATATGGGTGGAAGTAATCCCCTTCCCGAAGGTACTCATGTTGTTTCTTCGCTTTTTCCTCTAGCAGCGTTATTTGCTCCTGTTTAATGCTAATGCACTTGAGACCCGTCTACTAGGTGGCGAGGGGGATGCGCCATCTCACGTGCGCGAAGGTGGGCCTCTTCGAGATTTTGATTTGGAAGGTGTTTTTTGTTTGGGATTATAGCTGATTTTTTTCTTTTGGCTATATTGCGAAGATAACAGTGTTATCATCGTTTTTTCCTTGCAGCATATCAACGACTTATCCAGGGACTTGATCCTGAAAGCACATGTTCCACTATTTTGGCTTCGGGAATGAAGGTATGTCCTCATTGCCTTCGTCTTGTGATATTGTTTTTGATTTTAGCTTCGGTTCGTTTATTTCGTAATACTGAACTGTATTCTACCATAGGTTGTTGTAGCTATCAATGAGCTAGCCGCTCAAGTTCCCAATCTCAACTTGGTTGCTGCTGAACGGAAAGAGCTGGAGAAATTGTGAAGGGAAAAAGACGAATACTTCAGATCCAGGCAACCGTTGATAGAATTAAGCAAGACATTGAAAATGAAAAGGCTCTGTTTCGCCAGGAACATGAGACTATTGTTGCTGAGAACAAGTCTTTGAAGGAAAAAGTTACAGCTTTGGAAGCTAAGACAGGCGAAGCCGATTCTCTTAGGGAAAAGGTTGCTGCCTTGGAAGCTAAAGTTGTTGACAAGGAAGACACCATAGAAGGCCTTCGCACGCAAGTTGTTGAAGGAACTGAGTTAGTTTCGGTTCTAAAAGGTGAGGTAAACACGCTGACTGCTGCTAAGGAGAAACTTTCGCGCGATGTCGATACATATCGGACTCGCAGTGAAAACTTTGAGCGTGAGGTATTGCAGCTTCGCACGTCCAATCTTAATCTTCGCAAGGAAAATGAAAGCGTGGTTGATGTTGCTTGGGAGCGAGGTTTGAAATTGTATCGCTTATACAAGGAAGCCTTGCGACAGTTTGGTGCGGAGCCGGCTGCCTTTCCCAATAAGGAGTACAGCTTGGAGAAGCTCTTTAACTGGATTGACAACGAGTTTGCTTCGCTTCCAAGTGTCGTGGAGACTCTTAGTGACTTCACTGTCAATCTCTGCTCATGCAATCTGCTGAAAGTTCTTTCGGATAACGGCTGCGATCATTACAATGCTTTGCTTCGGAGAGGTTATCCTTATCCGGCACCCAGGGATCCTGCTGACACACAGTACTTTTCGTTGAAGATTTTGCAAGCCAAGGCACTCTTTCTCAAGCAGTTTTGGGTTGTCAGTGGTCGTTCGGCGGCTCAAAATTTGATCCGAGAACGGCTCGCGAAGGTATTTTGTTATTTACCCTCACTTTCGACTATTTTGTAAGCTGAGTTGTTTTCCTTAATTTTTGTTGTTTATTTGATAGCTTTTGTATTCTCAATCCAAGGAACTGAAGAAGCAGAAAGCTGAGGCCGAAGCCGCCGGGAGGGCCGCTGCTGCTAAGGGAACTGCTGAAGCCGGAGCTGGGTCAAGCTCTGTAGCAACTGCGGCCCTTACCGACGAAGCCGACGCTTCTTCTTCACAGGGCCAGAGTGCTCAAGGAGCCTCAAGTGTCGATCCTCAGGTCTAGGGACCTTTTGAATTGTAATTAGGGTTGGGACTTATTGAGCGAGCAGCTCTTTTGAACTTGTACATTTGTATATATTCAGGATGATGAAATGCTTTCGCCTACCCCGCTGGCCATGCGTGATGGGCAGCTTTGTATTTCTGGCTTCGCATGGAAGGAATTTCAGCGGCTTTATCCAAACTCTAGCCATCAAAGTTTTTTGGAATATTGTCACGAGTTTTACCGTTCGACGGAGTTCAGTGTTTTTGAATTTTTTACGGCATTTATTGCCCATGGCTCAGATCGAGTTGAGCTCGCTAGGCAGAGGAATGCCGAAGCTGTTTCCCTAGGCATTCCGAAGACAGAGCCATTGGAGATTGGTCCTGATGTCAAGGACTTCACGTGTGTCTATAATGCTCCTCGGTTTAGGAGATCTGGTGAACAGTTTTATGGAAATGTGTTTGAGATGTTTTGAGGGTACTTGATGTAATGAACTTTGTAAAGTGACTGAGTAAATATGAACTCGTTTTGCCTTCACTCTAGAGAGAAACGCCTCCTCCCCCCAAAGCGAGTTTATGTTTATTCATGCGGAGATAAAATTTTGGCGATATGTGAGGTGAATGAAAAAGATTGAACTCGGTTTGCCTTCATTTTCGAGAGAAACGCCTCCTCCCCCCGAAGCGAGTTTATGTTTTTCATTCTGCACGCTCTGACTGTGATGTTTGGCGTTTAAACGGGGAATTGTCTTCGCGTTTGCCTTTTATCGTTTTGGAGAGTAATTTGAGCCGAGGCCACTTTTACTCTTGGTAAAGCGTTAGGATACAAGTTGTGATGTCAACCGAAGGCCCTTGCTATCCGTTGGAGTGGGCATTTTTTGTGTATGAAAAAGTAATCTGAGCTGAAGCCCCTTTTGCTTCTTAGAGTAAGCGTTTTTGAGTATGAAAAAGTAATCTGAGCCAAAGCCCTTTTTACTCCTTAGAGTAAGCGATTTAGATCTGAATTGGCCTTACCTTTGGTAGGGTCATTTCAGTTCTATTTGGTTTATCGAATACCAGCGACTTGGTCGAAGCCAATCGCTTTCGATGCAACTTGTTTGGGGAATGACTCGTTTATATATTTTTCACGAGTTACAATTAGCACCGCCTTGTTAAAAACCTCACCCCTTGGTAAGGGTTCCCCTGTGAGGAAAAGAGTACGGGCCTTTTTGTAAGAAAAAGGAAATCTACTCTATCAATTGACTTCGTTTATAGACTAAGAAGCCAATTGTTACATGATTCTCACAGGTAGTACCTTCGCAGGCTGTCCGCATTCCATGAATGCGGCAGCTCATTGCCTTCTCCATCCCCCAGGTGAAATGATCCTGGTCTGTTACTCTTGACGACTAGGAATGGGCCTTCCTATTTGTTCTGTAATTTTCCCGAAGGCATACTCGGGTTCTTCCTTAGCACTCAATTATGTCTTTCCTTACCACTTTCTTGTCACGCCATTTTTTGGTTTCTTCCTGGTACTTGGAAATGTTCTTCGCTGCTTGCAGCCTGTAGATTTCTGTAAGGTCTTTATCTATAGCTTCGCTATCTTTTGGTGCTTCCTGCTGAGTGCGAAGCCCCTTATGAAGGATCTCTTCGGGACACATTGCATCTTCGCCATATAATAGCTTGAATGGTGTGAACTGAGTTGCTCTTGATGTGGTGGTCTTATGCGCCCAGATTACCTTCGGCATTTCTTCTACCCACTTCCCTTTTTTCTTGCAATTTGCAAGGCATTTCCTAACGGCTGTGAAGATGATGCCATTAGCTCTCTCAACTGCGCCATTGGATTGCGGGTGATATACTGATGCGAATCTTGCCTTCGTCCCTATGGACATGCAGTACTGCCTGAATTCGTCGCAGTCAAACTACTTCCCATTATCTACTGTAATTTCCCTTGGGACTCCAAATCTGCAAATGATTTGCTGCCAGAAGAATTTAATAACTGTCTTCACCGTGATATTTGCTGGTGGTCTTGCCTCAATCCACTTGGTGAAATATTCCACTGCGACTATTGCGTACTTGAGGTTTCCTTGGGCCGTTGGAAGAGGACCCACCAGATCGATGCCCCATCTCTGCAATGGCCAGGTTGGAGTTATCAGCTGTGACGGTTCCGAAGGTGATTTTTTTGGTTGCCGCACATTTTTGACATTCGTCGCAAGTCTTGACTGTATTTGTTGCGTCATTGATGATTGAAGGCCAATAAAACCCTTGTCTCATTGCCTTTCCCACAATTGCCCTCGCTCCAAAGTGAGCTCCGCATAGACCACTGTGTATCTCTTGAATTATCTCTCTGCCTTCGCTGATGGAAACACAGCGAAGCCAAGGGGCCACGACTCCTTTCTTGTATAAGACGTTGTCAATGATTTGATATGACCTTGCTCTCTGCTGCATGGTTTTGAGATCTTCTTCATCAATTGGTTCATAGTATCCTTTGAGGTATGCCATTATAGATGACCTCCAATCCTCTGAGTTTATTGCATTGATCAGACTTGGCTGCTCATCAAGTTCCTTGATCGAAGGCGTTGTCAGTGTTTGGAAAAAGACGTCGGGCGGTAACTTGTCCCCCTTTGCTGCTGCTTTAGCCAGTGCGTCGGCTTCTTCATTCTTTGCCCTCGGAATGTATTCGATTGTGAAGCCTTTGAATTTTTTCTCCATTGCTCGGACTGTGGTCAGGTATTTGATCAGCTCAGGCTGCTTTGCAATACTCTCTTTTTCGATGTGGTTTGCCACCACCTTCGAGTCTGTTTTCACAATGAAGCGCTGCGCCCCCAGCGCCTTCGCTTTCCTGAGCCCCAATAGCACGGCTTCATATTCAGCAACATTGTTCGTACTTCTGTCGCTGTTTTTGCAGAACTCCAGGTTCGCTGCATATCTCATTTTCACGCCCGAAGGCGATTGTACAATCACTGCGATGCCAGCTCCTTTATCTCCCCAAGCGCCATCACTGTGTACTAGCCAACTTTCTTCTCTGGTCACATTTTGTGCCGAAGGTGATGTCCATTCTGCAATGAAGTCAGCCAAGACTTGAGATTTCATAGCTGTCCTCCGCTCGTAATCCACGACGTATTCTGACAGCTCTACAGCCCACTTCCATATTCTTACTGAGGCCTCTTTGTTACTTAGTAGCTCTTTTAGTGGTTGATCTGTCAGCACTTTAATATTGTGCCCCTCAAAATAATGCCTTAGCTTTCTAGATGCCATCACCACTGCATAAATCATTTTCTCAATCTCAGTATAAAACAGCTTCAACCCAGCCAGTGCCTCAGAAACGTAGTAGACTGGTTGCTGTATAATTCTTCCTTCGACCATCTTCTCCGCAATGAGTGCAGCACTGACCGCTGATTGCGAAGCTGCAATGTATAATAGTAAGGGTGCCTTCGGGTCAGGTATTGTCAGCTTTGTGAGCTGCATCAGATATTGCCTTAGCTCATGGAATGCCTTGGATTGCTCCTCTCCCCATTCAAACTTTGATGCGTTTCTGAGAGTTGCGAAGAAGGGTAAACTGCGCTCAGCTGCCTTAGCAATAAATCTATTAAGTGCTGCGATTCTGCCAGAGAGTTTCTGCACATCTCTAATGCATTTTGGCTCTTCCATATTGAGGATTGCATTGATCTTATCTGGATTGGCTTCGATCTCGTTGGCTGACACCAGACAGCCGAGTATCTTTCCTCTGGTCACTCCGAAGACACATTTCTCCGGGTTGAGCTTGAGACCCGCTTGTCTCATTCGAGCGAAGGCAACTGCCAAGTCTGATACATGATCTTGTCTATTGATGCTTTTGACCAAGATGTCATCAACATATGCAAGTATAGTTTTGAATAGTTCTTCTTTGAATACGGTGCTGGACATGCGGCAGAAAGTGGTACCAGCATTGCGAAGCCCCTCTGGCATTCTGATGAAGCAAAATGTACCAAGCGGAGTGATGAAGCTGGTTTTTTCTTCGTCTTCTTTTTTCATCCGGATCTGATGATAACCAGAGAAGCAATCGAGGAGAGACATCATCTCACTTGCAACAGCCTGATCAATGATCTTGTCAATTCTTGGGAGTGGAAAATCATCTTTGGGACATGCTTTGTTGAGATCGGTGAAGTCAATGCACATTCTCCACTTGCCATTTTTCTTTTTTACGGGCACAGTGTTTGCTAGCCACTTGGGATATTCGACTTCGCGTATAACGTTCGCATCGAGCAGCCTTTGCACTTCGGCCTTGACTGCGCTCACTTTTTCTTCGGACATTTTCCTCAGTTTCTGCTTCTTCGGCCTCATATCAGGGCTGATTGATAGTTTGTGCTCAACTATGCTTCTGTCAACTACTGGCAAATCCTTGCTTGACCATGCGAAGACATCTTTGTTATTTCTCAAGAACTCAATGAGTCTTTCTTCTTCGTCTGGCTCAAGATCTGAGCCGATGATGACTTTTCTATCGAAGACATCTGGCTGTAATTGCACCTCTTTGGTTTCTGTTGCCCCTTGCATAGTTTTGCTGTCTCTCTCAGCTTTTGGCTTCTCCTCTGGGTAAATGGTATCAGTTTCTTCGAGAACATGGACTTTTCGCTGGCCTGGGGTGTTGGCATATTCAATTCTTCTCGCCTCCGTTTGGTCACCATAGACTGTGATAACTCCTTTGAGAGTTGGCGTTTTCATGCATAAGAAAGCTTGCCTTATGATGATGTTGAAGGCATTTATGACTCCTCTACCGAAGATAACATTGTAGTCGAAGAACATGTCAACGACGTCGAAGGTAATGAACTCTGTTCTTGCATTTGATGTGTCGTCGAAGGATACTAGCAATGTGATTTTTCCCAATGTTGCGGTGCGCTTCCCCCCGAAGCCGACCAGAGGTGTGTCAGATGGCTCTAAGTTATCTGGGTTGATGTTTGTCATCGATCTGAGAGTCTTTGCCAAGATGATATCAGCAGAGCTGCCTGTGTCCACTAGCACTTTCCCAATTCTCCAGCCAGCGATGTTGGCTTCGATCGACATTGCGTCATTGTGTGGAAAGTTGTGGAGTTTGAGATCTTCTTCGGTGAAGGTGATTGGCATGTGAGACCATTCCGACTTCTTGTAAGGACCGTCAACCGAGATGTTGTTGACCTGGCGAAAGTAGCTTTTCCTCTGCTTCTTTGTTTCGAAGGCGAGTGATGATCCTCCAGTTATAGGCATAATGAGGCCGTAACTGGGCAAGGGATTTGCAGTGTTTGGGTCTTGCTGTTTTTGGGGAGGTGGAGGTGGAGGTGGTAATTCCTCTACCTTGATGTCTTTGTTTTGGGTAGGCTGGGTGTTTTGAGGGTAGAACTGTGGATACATGGTCTGCGGGTAGTAATGCTGGAAAGTTTGGTGCGAAGGCGAAAATTGAGTCGCCATCGCGGTTGTTGGGTGAACGAAGTTTGAGCTGAGGGAGGGATAAACTGGGCAGTATGGCTGGATAGCTTGGGTTTGTGGCTGAGTTTGAGTGTTGGGTGGCGAAGCCGAGAATGGCTTCGTTTGGGTAGCTTGGATTTTCTCTGCTTTCAGCTTGTCGATAGTTCTTTTGATATCTCGGCACTGCTCTGTGCCATGGGTGTGATTTTTGCCATGATATTGACAAAATAGCTCTGGTCCCGAAGGTGGACCCCTTCCTCTTCCTCGGTCTTGGCCGGTTCTTCCACCCCTTTGAGTAGGCTCATTTCTTTGATTCTGGAACTGGTTTTCTGGGAAGGTAGGCTTGCTTTGTGGGAGCGAAGGCGAATTTTCCACGCTCATGATGGTTTGGGATTGGTAATTTTGGTAATGGTTTTGGTTGTAGTGATGCTGCTTGTTTTGGGAATCGTACTGATTTTTCAGGACGGCTTCTCTGGCAATTCTCATTCGATTGTCATTGTCAGATCGACAATACTTTTTGAACTCCTCATAAAGATCTCCAAGTGTTGCTGGTGTCTCCCTTGCGATGTGCTGAGTGAAAGGACCTGGCCGAAGCCCCTGAATTGCAGCAAATTTGGCAGCTTCGTCAGGAATATGAGGAGCCTGAGAACGGAGTCCGACAAACCTGCGAAAGTAGTCCTCCAGAGACTCCTTCGGCTGTTGGTGTAGAGTTAGCTCTGCATATGATAGTGCTTGGTCTCCCATTATACTGAAATTCTTGATCAATTCCCTCTTCAAATCATACCAGCTGGTGATAGATAGCCCTGGAAGCTTGGTGTACCAGTTCATTGCCGTGCCATCACAGACGATGATAAAAGATTTTGCCAACACCACATCATCTCCCCCTGCCGAAGCTATTGCAGCTTCATAGCTCATAAGGAATTGCTTGGGGTCGGTGAGGCCATTATACCTTGGTAGAGAGATTGGCTTGTATGAAGGCGGCCATCTTGCCAGTTGCAAACTTTCTGAGAGAGGGCAAGTGCGGTCAATTGGACGTGTATGCAGCACCTGGAAGCCAGTTTCCGATGTGGAAATATGATTTGTTCCAGCAGTGCCGAAGGCAATTGGATCGTTAAGTTCGGCTTGGAGTTGAGCAACTTGTTTCTTGGCTTTTTCGAGTTCTTCTCGGAGCTTCGCAGCTCTAGAACCAGTGGAGTTCAGTCTTCTTTGCTTCGCTTGCCTCAGTTCTTCCAATTGCTTCCTGACTTGCAGCAATTGATGTTGCTGTTCCTCTTCCTCCTCTTGCATTTGTTGCTCTAGTTCGAGCTGTGCAGCATCCAGCTCTCTCTGCTGCTCGAGGCGTCGAAGACGCAGTCTTTCCTCAAGTCGTTGCATTCTCTCCGCGGTGGTGAGGGTTTCTTCGTCGATCAATTGATCGTCAAGAATGGCTTCGGTTACTGGTGGTAGGCTGATTTGTAAGGTTGAGGGTTGGGGAACGGCTTCGGTATGAGTGGTGTCTTCACCGGTGTTGGTTGGTTTTTTGGTTGGCTTTTTGGGTGGCATGGTGGTTATCGTGGGTTTTGTTCGTGCACTGCACAAACGGTGGGCGCCAGTTGTTGGGTTATAGCCGAAGCCAAAGGACCCAAGCAACAACCGAGACAGAGAACAATGACAAGCAACAGTAAATCACTTATCAATATTCTCGGGAATCAGCCCTTTACACGTTGGTGGGAGGCCCCCTTTTATAGGGAGGTCAAGAGGCACTTTTTACATTCCCCTTATACCCCTGGAAATCAGGCATCATGCTCTAGACTAAACAACTTAAACTTTCTAGGGGCATTAGAGTACATTCATATGTCCTGGTGTGAATGCGTAGACCAGTAACTCCGTCTTTGACTCGGTTTGGACCTGGTCTACACCGCCTTCACCGCGCCTCTAGTGACCTTCATTGCCTTCACCACCTAGTGCATTCCCGTCGTCTTCACCATCAAACGCCTGTTCGGCAAAGCAATGCCTTCTCCTGCTCGGAGAGAAACGGATTGCCTTGCCATCACCCAACCTTGCCTCAAGACCTGTAAAAATGAGCCAATCACACGCAATATTTGATCATTACCTTCGCATCCTCATAAAGGCGAGTTAGGTAGCGAAGGCAATGGGAGATCATACAATGCCTTCGCGTGGGCTACAACTCGTTCATTGGTACCGTAGGCGACGCATTTACCTACTGGTGTCTGATGACTTGGCGAAGGCAATGGCCTTTTAACCGCCAACGGCGAAGGCAATTGACTTGGGACTACAGGCAAAAAATCGGGTGAAGGTGTTTCCTGGACATGCCAATCCCCCAACAAATGTGTAGAAAAATATATCAAATTTATAGAGAAACTAAAAAATGTTACAAAAATGTAGGAGGTGTAGGAAATTATAGGAGAATATCAAGAAAATGTTGGAAAACTGTAGAAAATTTTAGAAATCAATAATAATTCCTCCAATAATTTTAATAATCTATTAATGCCTAGCAATTCATATAATAGTTTGTTTTTATTTTCTTTATTGCATAGCAATTGTTAGAACAACTCTTATAATTTTTAATGCCACATAAAATAATTAAAATAGTTAGTGCTGTACATGTACATTTGTTTTTTCTTTTATTATATTAATTAATGAGTAGCAATCCTTTGAATATAGGAAATGGATGCTCGAAGTTAGGAGCATGCACGAAGTGACGAGCACGGACCAAGGAATAAGGATTTTCTAATGGACGCATGAGCTGATCAGGAGCTCCTATTCGAGTCGACATGGGTAGGTAGTCTGTTTGCTCGCAGCCATGTGTGTTGCTGCCGACCTCACCTCTCCCTCCCCGATCGGCCATATTCTATGCATTGTGTGTGCACGCATATTGTGTGTCGGTGTTGTATTTTTTATTTTTGTTTCTTATTTTATTTCGTTAATATGTATTACTTTTTAGCTCATAATTGCATAATACTAATTACCTCCATTATTGTGTAAATAGATATTATGACTATACAAAAATCATGATTTCAATATGTGTTTTTAATTGCATATCATTAGATATTGTATTTGGTTGCATGCATACTTGATGAGGACATGACTCCTATTGAAGATGAAATGAATGAAATTTTGCTGATGGAGGAGATTTCACAAGATAGTGCCATGCCCGTGCCCAATGTCCTCAAGGACAAGGTAGTTGATGACGATAGTAGCTATTATCTGAATATGTCTCTGCACATCTCACACCATACGTCATATCAATTTTTCATATAATATTTTCAAAATAACATTTCTTCTCCCATATAGTGTTCGAGACATGAAGCAGAGACGAATCTATGTGGATAGTATGTCTGCCGGTGCTTTCATGGTTTTGTAGGTCACAAGAAAGTAACTTCTGTACAACTCAAAGCATGTAATAAACACCCATTCACAATTTCTATTGTCCTTGGTCAAAAAATAAACAAACAATTTCTATTATTATTTCATGGGATTAAATTTCTAGCGTTAATTCATCTATAATTCCTAGTGTGATTATATGTACAATAGAGTTTGGTATTCCTAGCCTTAATTCATGAGGCCTAGGTGCCGCCACTAGGAAGATCATTATCGTAGCGCAGAGAGAAAGGGTTGTTGGAAAAGAGAAAGATATCCTCATGTTACTGATCTTATCCTTTTAACTGCGCCAATATTAAACGAAAAGTTCGATGAGGCCACATTAGTGACCAAACAGGGGAACAACTTAATGTCAAGAAGTTATGTGGTGTTTGGTTGCTATATCACACGTCCATATCTTCTTATAGACGTAGTTAACGACGACAAATAGCTAGTGGTCACCAATATATGGCCATGGATGCTGGTCGATGCCTTCCAGTTCTGTTGTTATTCGGAACATTTTCGGGGAGAAGACCGCTGGGCAGTAAGGGTAGCTGCTGGGAAGCAGAGAACTGCTCATAGAGGGAACTAGGGTGACTGTCCCACATCCAGTTGTGGCATGTGGACCGGTCCTGATGCCTCCCAAGACTACCTGCCAGCCCTTGCTATATACATTTGTCATATATGCACTAATCTGTTTTCAAGATTGTGCACCTTGCATACTGCACTTTAGCTTTATATCATTAGAATATATATGACAGTGAAGCAGTGATTGCAGCACGGAAGATACCACATAGGGAGGAGGGGAAGATAGATAGATAGACATACAGACAGAATGAGAGAGACATATTTGCATTGGGAAAACAGAATGGACCCGCCATGTTATTGAACTGATTTGGAGATGGGTGGTCAGCTAGCAAGGGAACATGAAGACGTGTTTGTTGATCACACGAGCAAGTCTACAGGCCAAGGGAACAAATTTGGAAAAGGAAAGTAATAGCAAGGAATGAAATAACGAATTAAGATGCAGAAAGCTCTCGGCTAGTAGTGCATGTTTTACCAAGGAAATGTCCATACGGATTAACAAGGGGTTCAAGGGAGAGATTATATGGAATTTTAGACTAAACAAATGTTTAAGAAATTGATTGAGATTTATTAAGGAGATTTTGACTGAACGGAGACTAATCATATTTTGAAACCATTGAAATTCATTTTTCATTCAAAACACAATACAACCGGCATGAGTGCAACAACCCACAATTTGACTTTGAAATTTATAGAGATTTATTTTGTCTATTTAAATTGATAACAAATAAATGAAGGTTAGATCGATTTTATAAAATTATGCAAATCATTTGTTTTATGTTGTGACACTTTTCATGCTAAATAGGACTCGACAAAAGTCAAGTGATCGCATACCGTTCACGAGATATCAATGCTTTTTTTATGTTGTAATCATAAGTTCAGCAAACAGGACCTGTGTAATATTCCTATGTTGGTTGTTTGCCCTGCTTGCATAGCTGATTTGGCTTATGTTGTAATCATAAGTTCAGCAAACAGGACCTGTGTAATATTCCTATGTTGGTTGTTTGCCCTGCTTGCATAGCTGATTTGGCTAAGGCTCAGCGTGTAGTGATGTTGGTCATGCGTTTAAACGTACTAACTGCAAGCCAAAATACTGGATACTGGTAATCCAATGTATCCGATTGCACATTCATTTGAGTTTTCGGACGCTTAGGAGATGGCGGGTGTACTAGTGGCTGCAGCACAAGCTGGGTGGGCCTTGGTCTGTTTGGGCTTTGCACTCAGTTGAAGTGTGTATTCTATGCAAATGTTTATGGATCAATCAGAAAGGTTGCCATGTCTGGTATAGGTGTCACTCACGTGGCGTGAGTTCTGTTTTTCAATGCATGGTTTAAAAATAAAATCGAATCGTTTGCCTTTCATGGTTATTTAAACTGTTTTTCAATGATGGTCAACACTGATGTTGTTGTAACTATAGTCAACTGTTTTCCACACTGATATGCATTGAACAGTTGCAAACTTAGCTAATGATTAGCCTAACCTTTAATTGGATCCTAAAATATATACCACTCTCACTGTCGGAAATCCCATCTTTGCCGAGTGCTAAGTTGTTTGCCGTGTGCAATTTTTCGGGCACTCGACAAACAAGTTGTTTGCCGAGTGTTTTTTCTTTGGCACTCGGCAAAGATTTTCTTTGCCGAGTGTATTTTTGTGGCACACAGCAAAGATAAATTCAAAAGCATATTTTGAAGTAGTAAATCAATTGAAATAAAAAAGTTTTGAACTAAAAGTTGTATAACTTCTCAAGATGTATAACTTTTAGTTTGGTCATTTCTTCATTCGACAAATCGATATGAATGTTGTTCACAAAATCCATCTCTCTCATAGAGTTTCCTAAAACTAGAAGAGAGATCTATAAGATTTGTGGACAATGTTACTACCACTACGTCGGATGAACAAATGACATACATGAATGTTGTAGATATTCAAAAGTTATACAACTTTAGTTGAACTCTTTTTAATTTGAATTAATTTTGCCAACAAAAAGTATGTTTGTAGTTCTCAAATTTGAAATTTGAGTTTTTTTCAAAAGACCTCGGACGGTGAAACAGCCAAAATGAGAGTTGTAGATCACAATAAGTTATGAAACTTTGTAGTTGATAAATATTTTATTTGAAGTATCTTGTCAATGAAAACTAAGTTTGAATTTTCTCAAATTTGAAATTCAAATTTTACAAAAGACCTTGGATGGAGAAACTACCAAAATGAAAAATGTAGATTTCAAAAAGTTGTGAAACTTTGTAGTTGACAACGTTTTAATTTGAATTCGTTTATGGCCTCAACCAAGCAGTTTACACTCGTTTTAGTAGCAGTTTACACTCGTTTTAGTATAATTTGGGAGGAATCAAAACAGAATCTAGGCAAAAATGAGAGTGTGGTGCAGTTGTAGAGGAGGTTACACGTGAGGGAGAGGTCATGGGTTCAAATCCCACCGGCCGCGTAGCATGCGAATTTTCCCTCATTGGAAATTTTTTTTGCTATTTTTTTGGTTTTTTTCAGTTCGCAGGAAAAACACTTTGCCGAGTGCCAAATAGCACTCGGCAAAGAGCTGTTCGCCGTCACTTTGTCTGCCGAGTGGGGTTCACCGTGGATGCACATGTATACTCGCTGAGATAGTTTGGATCCATTAATTTTCAGTGCGACATATGAATGCTCACTTGGTTTTTCACACGAATGTAAGGTTGCACATATATACTGGTTGCTTGCTGCACACACGAAGGTGCCAATTGTATTCATAGACGAATTACGGTGAGTTCCCTCGGTCCTTGAAGAAGATTATTTACTGCCTCTGCTCCTCTATATAACTAGGTACGTATATATTGCGAATCAACACTGTCTGAGATATTATTCTATGGCCAAACAATATCTGCGTAATAAGTGTTTTAAAGGGTTAGCTTGTGGTGCATTATGGAAGCATGCTAATTTCATGATGCAACAAGTAACATCAATATCTTATTAACCTATATATGATTTGAGTCATTGATGGTCAAAACTAAAAACAATACCTCCTCCATATCAAAATATTTGTCGTCATTGACTTTTTATCATGACTTTGACCATTCGTCTTATTCAAAATATTGTGTGTATAACAAAGCTATCCTTACCAGCCGGAGCTAGCATGTGTTGGAGCGAGCCAGAACTCACAAAGTTTATGTGTTATGGCATATGGCGGTTTTGATAATAATCGTCATGTACCAGATATTACAGCCAGCTAGCGCTGATGAAACTGTGTGTGATAGTTCAGCCCTAATTCCAAAACCATTAATTAGGATGCCTCAACAGAAATTTTAGTTTGAGTTGATGAACAAATAATATGCATGAAAGCAATGCGTACGAATATTAAAAATACCTAACGAACGTGGGCATTGACAATGAAGATCATTGTACAGTTTATGGTTCACCGCCACATCTGGTCATTGTTCTAGCTCTTTGGGGAGATACATGAGCTAATAAAATAATACATCAACAGAAAACCAGGCTGGCAATAATGTGATACAGATTAATTATCCAACATTCCCTAACGACCCGAAACGAATATAGCCAGGGAAGAAGACATTATCACTACATAGCATGGGACCCCTTAGAATTCTGTGATCATTACGGTTTTGGGGCCTCAGACACTATTCCATTATACTTTCCAGATTTAATGGATAAGTAATAGGTAGCTTCTACAACTTGAACCAAAAAAATAAACAAAATGCAGGTTCAAGATGCCCATGAAAATGCAGGCAGGTCATATGCTCGATCTTGTATGCACTTTAGCCAGCTGAACTACTAGCCTATGTAGCGGACGATTGGTGCTGAACGAATAGCGTGCTCATAACTGCACCCAAAATCTCCTGTTCAAATTTTCACAAGTTCTAATGACTCTCAATCCTAGCTATCAGCCCGCTGTTGCATATGTTTTCATTCGTGCACTTAGCCTTGCAACGATGAGCTCCCATATGGCAATTGTATACCCTTGGGCTCAGAGTTATCTCATTTATATGCAAACTATAAAGAAGCTACTTCGTTGTATATGTAGCATAGAACATATACACACATCTCACTTAGCCTTGTCAGATTGATTAATACACATCTCAAACAAGTAGCTAGGGTTGGAACTGTGTGTAAACAAAAATTCAAATAATAATGAATGATACAGTATGTGACACTAGGTTGGTCAAGTGGATGCATGGAATTTAATATGAGCTTTGGTATTTGGCATTTGTGGCCTTTATTGTGCTGACAGTTCACACATCGACTCTGACGAGGAGAACCCGGTTAAAGCACGATGAGCCGTGCCGTGCGTCATCCTTCCATCTCCATCTCGTGTTCTTCCTCCACCACCCCCCCCCACCCCCCCCTCCACACACACGCTACTACAGAAAACGTTTGTAGGGGCGGGTAAAATGGCGTTTGTAGGGGCGGCGCCGAAATCCGCCCCTGCTTTTGGCTGCTAAAAATGGCCATTTGTAGGGGCGGGTATTTAGGCCGCCCCAACAAATGTTTTGCAGGGGCGGATGATGGCATGGTCCGCCCCTGAAGATGGTGTTTCCAGGGGCGGACTATGCCATCACCCGCCCCTGGAAATGTCTTCTTCAGGGGCGGGCCACGCCATCGCCCGCCCCTGCTAATGTGTTTCCAGGGGCGGGTATTGGCATGGCCCGCCCCCGGAAATGTTTTGTTCAGGAGCGGGCGATTGCCTACCCCGCCCCTGAAGATGGTGTTTACAGGGGCGGGTCATTCCATCGCCCGCTCCTGGTAATCATTTTTTTTGTTTTTAAATTTGGTATTTCTTTTTTTCTTTTGGTTTTTTAATATTATTTGATTTTCTAATACCATTTCTCCGGCAAATAATATAAAAGTAATCACAAACAGTCACAATTTAATCTCTTTGTAAATTCTATAAAAGCAAATCCAACATAAAACAAGATTGTCATCCAAATTATATTATATGTATATTACATTAATCACACAAGTTTAGTGTCCACACTCCACACCCTCACATGGTTAGGCGATACTTCTCCAAGTGCCAGTTACGAAGAGAATCATATTTTTTTCATAGAAATAATCTTGTAGCTTATCGATGTACTTGCCCTTCTCATGAAGCACATGAAGCATTGTGAAGTGACATAGTTCGCTGACTATCTTGAGAAGATCTTCCTCTTGGAGTGGTTTAGTAGCGCTGAAATCAGTAATCAACTGCAATTTACGAGAAATGAATGTAAAATAAATATTCACACACATTCAGTATTGAAATATGATAGTTAGGCTTAAGCGAGTGATAGTTAGACGTAAAATGAATGTACTGAAATATGGTAAAGACACTTACACTTTCAGTATTTGGTGTGTAGCAGCTCCTAATATATTCACACACATAATAGCCGCAAAACAAGGTACCGACTGGTTGCTTATGGCATGGGTAGTGTGTGCGTGGAATCCAATCCTTTACTCCCTCAGGAGCCGGCCCTTTATAATGGTCAATATAGAGAAAAAGAGCACTACTTGAAAGAATGGGACAAGTTAGTATATAATCATCGCCTCAAATATTTTGTAAGGTGTGCATAATCTTATCGGTTGTTACCTCTTCAGGATGGCACATAAATCTTTGTATTCTGATTGAGGGTAATCCAATGAGTCAAAGACCACATATTTGGCTTCTCTCGGCAATAGCATAAAAGCAACCCAGTGTTGACTGCCACAGTGTTATATAACGACGATAAGTATCAGGCTAATCGATATATGTAGAATTTGATTGAGAGAGAAATTTGCAATATTGGGACTGCAAGAATTGTTAGAATTTAGATGACGTACCCGAAAAGGTAGGGCGCCCATGTGCAACTCGCATCACGATGTCGATCCAACATAGTTCCTATGTATATTGCCACCTTCCTCCTAAGATCAATGGAAAGCTCCTTTCGTTTCTTTTGTCTCTCCTTGCTGGTCTTACAGTCCTTTAGCTCATCGGCGTCGTCCGGGTACTTGAGGGGGAAGTCCCACCTAGCCTTGCAAATAATAAAAGGGTCAAGATACCCAACCTTGGTCTTCGAATCCATTGTGAGGCGACCTTGCATCCTGCACAACACATCGCAAAAAAATTCATTTTGAGACTACAAAGGCCAGTACCATATGCATATATACATGGTGTATGGAGATGAACCACTTACATACACCACAGTCTCATGGGGCTTAGCTCCATCATTTGCAAGCGGTACATTGCATGGAAGTCATCGAAATCCATGACTATGTCTGTACTTCGGTTTTCCCATCTATTGCAACCAAACACATCCACATCGACCCGTGCCCATATAGTTGTGAGACCTAGGGTGCATGCCCTGCGGTACCAACTATGGAACTTCTGCATTTCACCTGGACAATCATGAAGAGCCCACCCGGGTAGCAAGTCTTTGCCATACACGAATTTCTGTGGGCAATCTAGCAAATCTGGTATCTCATGAACCCCAACTTTATGAACGAAACCAGTGTCTGTACGAGGCTTGGAAAACCCCGGTCTAGTTGGCACCACTGCTTCCTTTCTATTCTTTTTTTTGTCGGAGTTAGCTTCTTGTTTGCGCTTTTGTTGGCTGTCATCCACCTGTTCACAACCTCAGGCTCTGTATTCTTGTATGCCTTTATCACCCGTGGCACTGACCCCATTAACTGCTTCGGTCGTGCTTGCGACTTTATG
>CM014271.1:71344937-71367301 GCA_004135705.1 Alloteropsis semialata | reverse complement strand
CGGCGTCAAACCGCGTCAAACCTGAGTCGCCCGAAGCAACACGGTGTCATCATCCGGTGGCCCCGCAGAGGACGAAAACGTGGAGCCAATTCATGAAACAAGTAAGACCGGATGAATGTCTATTCGTCCGGTGACTTCCACTGGGACGTCACCGTATAATACCGTTGACCTCCAACGGTCATGTTCCTCCCCGGCCCATCTTACTAAACACACGGGATGAAAGAGCATCCATCCGCTCAACTGAAATTTAACAGTACCGGATAAATGTGTTGCCGCACGGACCGTTACTGGTGGACCCCGCGCGTCGGTCATTCTTTCTTCCTCGGTCTCCCCCGCGCCCGCGCCCATACGCCGTCGCCGCTCTCTCTCGCCTCACCGCCCTCCGGCCGTCTCCGGCCAAGCACCGCCGGCCGCCGCTACGCTACTCCATCCCGTCCCTGCTCCGCACCTCCTCGACGCCGCCGCACCGCTGCCTCACGCGTATTTCGCGCGCGGGCGCGCGGAACCATAGCCTATGGTTTCCGCCGCCACCGCCCTTCGATTCGCTGGCCACCGCCGGTCTGCGCCGCCGTCCCCCGGCCGTGCGTGACGCCAGCAACCCCCTCCGTCTCCCTCGTCGATTTCATCTGCAGTGGTGAGAAACTTCAAACCCGCCCAAATGTGATTCAATTTGAATGGAATTCGTTAAAATTTGAATGGAATTCGTTAAAATTTCACTGTTTAGAGCACAATATTTCGAGTTTAGGAGCATATATTCATGAATTAAGGTTATGTTTCACGGGAATATCACATAATGTTCACTTGTTTAGGTCGAATTGCACTATTCAAAGGGTTTTGATGTTTAGGATGTTTTGTTCAATAAGTAGGGTTGTTTTTCTCATGAATATCATGTCATCAACCCATTGCTCACTTGTTTAGGTCAAAATCGAGCTTGTTGAGCCGTAGTTCATGGTCGTCGCCTATGTTAGGTGTTTTCGGTTCACTTCCACCTCTTGTCGAGCACCTAAGGACACTCCTAGCATTCTATGTTTTTGTCCTCGGGCATGTCATCTATTAAATGTAAATTTCGCCGGCCCTTAATCAAGCTCATATTTCGCTTACAGGCGTATCTTTTGCCAAGATACTTTGTTTACTATATTATTTATATATCTTATCTTTGCCATTTTGTAATCTTCTACCATATGATCTCTTGCAGATGGCCGGGGACAAGAGAAAGGGAAAGGCCATTGAGGTTTCGAAGAGGAAGAAGAGTCGAGCGCAGAAGGACACTCCACGGCAGGGGATCAGGATTCGAGAGCGACAGCCAGGTCAAGGACAGCCAGAGGAAGCAGCCACAAATACAGTACAGATGGAGCAGCCGTCTACATTGCGTCGCTCAGGACGGCACCATAGCACAGAGACACGGACACCGACACAGGGACCACCACCTCGGCACTTGGGTCCGCGTGTTCGTGGTGGTGGCATTCAGAGGCCACGCAGTCGCAGTGCAGGGGAGGGTTCACGGCACCAGGAGGTGGTGCAGCTTGAAGAGCAGGAAGAGGAGGAGCAGCAGGAGGATGAGCAGCTGGAGGAGGCACAGACGGACTCAGACCCTGGCATGGAGATCTCAGCTGCACGCCGGATCAGACATGCACAGACACCACTGGAGCCAGGAGAGTTGCTTCTTGACTTGACGCAGATTTCTGCCAAGAGGGTCAAGAAGTACAGGACTGTTCAAATCCTTGACTGGTTCCCTGAGCGTAGACAGGCGTACACCGACCCTAGGTTCCTAACTCGGTTACAAGAGAGCTTCTATACCTCATACATCAGGGGGCGGTTTCCGATCGCCGAGCACAAGATGCTGGATTGGCCTTCACTGAGAAGGGCTGCAGGGGGAGTACCTATACGGCCCCACTTTGTGTACATGCCAGGGGTCGAGGCCTTGGTCACTGACTACAGGCTTTGGGTAGAGGAGTGGGTGAGAGTCTTCTTTGCCACACTCTACATTGACATGCACCGGACCTTCATTCAGTTCATGTTCAACAACGAGGTTTGGCGGCTGCCCAGGGAATCGATTGCAGCTACCTTTGGTCTACAGCTTGGAGGTACGATATTGCACCATGTCACTTATGGTGAGGAAAGTAGTCCTCCCCGCCATCCTCGTTCTACAACGTACCCTACAGACGAGCAGATGGCTCCACTGTTTCGTCAGCCGTTCGTTCCTGGCAGCCCGAGGACTCCCGACCAGCTGACAGACGAGGCGTACACTGTTCACATGGCCTTACGGAGGTCGCTTTTGCCCAGGAAAGGGAACGCTGAGACGATCACCGCCTTGCAGCAGTGGCTCCTTCTTCACATCATGAATCACGAGGAGTTTGATATTGTAGATCTGATTATATGTGAGTGGGAGGATGTTATTTTTGATGCGATGTCAGCGCAGCGAGAACAGCCATATGCTCACCTGATTAGCTATTTGATCGCCTCCCTGGGGAATGGAAGTTGGAAGAATGACCTTTACAGTGCCAGAGGTCAGTTTGGCACATATTTGGCCACACGGCCCGATGACAAGCGCCGATGCCCTAGAGCGATGTTGGTAGCAGAGGAGAGGTTGCACCTGCAAGTAATCGCAGAGGCAGCTATGACTCAACTTGAGCGTGAGCGGGACGCACTAGCTATAGTAGAGGCTCAGCTTCCGACCTACCTTGATACTGACACTGAGGACTCGGACGAGGACCCGGACTACACGCCTTACTTTCCAGAGTGTCATACTCACGACGACGAGGCAGGTCCGTCCAGAGCAGTTCCAGACGAGGAGTCATCTCCTCCACCGCCTCCTGTGACAGTGACACCACCGCCTCGAGTGACTGAGGCAGAGGTTACTCAGCCAGATTATCTTGCTACTATAGTACAGACACTGGTCGATCAGCAGCGTCGCTCCGAGGCTGAGCACGCACGTCAGAGAGGGGGGGGGGGGGGGGGGGGGGGGGGGGGGGGGGGGGGGGGGGGGGGGGGGGGGGGGGGGGGGGGGGGGGGGGGGGGGGGGGGGGGGGGGGGGGGGGGGGGGGGGGGGGGGGGGGGGAGGGGGGGGGGGGGGGGGGGGGGGGGGGGGGGGGGGGGAGGGGGGGGGGGGGGGGGGGGGGAGGGGGAGGGGGGGGAGGGGTCAGAGAGAAACACAGATGATCTTTCTTCAGGAGATGCACCACCAGCAGCAGCAGTTCAGCGCACAGCTTCTTCAGCAGCAGCAGTTGGCTTCACATATGTTCGGTTACGTTACTGGCTGCATAGGACAGTTGTACCAGCACTCAGGTATCGAGCCACCTCCTCATCCTCCTATGCCACAGCAGCTCCAGTACGACCCGCTCACTCCACCTCCTCCAGCCGGTGCTTTCCTGCAGACACCCTTGGCTTCTTTTCCGATGATAGCACCTGTACAAACTGGGGTGTTATCAGTTCCACCACCGATGTCTGAGCAGCAGCAGCATTGTGCCTCCCTTGAGCAGCAGAGACAGAGTCAGGCTAACTTCTCTACGGTGTCTCCTTCGATTTCCACAGCTCCGCTCTCTGTCGAGACGGCACCTGAGGAGACCCTCTCGACCCCGAGGATGACTTCGGCAGTCACTACAGTGCCTACTCGTCCGGATGACCGACCTCACGAGCCCGACACCACTGCCGGAGCATTTACTGAGGAGATTGAGCAGCAGAGAGAGCTTGAGGGTGCGGGTGGTCCCATGTCAGGCTCAAAGGCTGAGGAGATTGGGAAGGAGACAGAGCTTGAGGGTGCGGGTGGTCCCGTGTCTGACTCACAGGCTGAGCAGATTGTGCAGGAGACAGCTCTTCATACAGCTCTTGATAGTCCAGGTAGTGCCATGGTAGGCTCACAGGCCAAGGAGATTGAGCAGGAGACAGAGGCTGAGGGCACGGGCGGTCACGTGGGAGGCTCGGAAGCCGGGGAGATTGAACAGGAGACAGAGCTTGAGGGTGCGGGTGGTCCCATGGCACGCTCAAAGGCCAAGGAGATTGAGCAGGAGAAGCTCTTGACAGTGCAGGTGGTCCCGTGGAAGGCTCACATTCTTCTCCTTTTGTCACGTCTTCTTCCGAGGTTGCCCCTGTGGTCTCTGCTCCTACTACAGTCACACCAGTTGATCCCATCGACACCACTCTCGTATCAATTAACGAGCAGATTCAGGTACAGATGGATCTTGACGGTGCAGGTGGTTTTGTGGTAGGCTTACAGGCTTCTAGCCCTCCTCGGACTGCTCCTCCTCTGACCGTGTCGACGCGCCTTAGTACGAGGTTAGGGACAGTACTTGGGGGCGTGAGAGTGTTGTATCTTTTATAGTTTCTCATATATGGACATGTCGTTTGGATTTGTTTATGCCCACATGATGCTCATTTGTGCACTCTCCTTTTATTTTTGTTTATGGACCGTGTGCACTCAAAAGGCACAAGACATGGCATTAGAAGCAACGAAAACGACCAACGACTCAAAGAAGTGTCAATCAGATTAGTTTGAACCGAAACCATTCACAATAATATACGGTGCGACATATTTTACGTGGGCAGGAAGAACGTATGTTGAAGCGGTGGCTCGAAAAAGCGTTACACATTCGTCCGCTCCGAGCAGTTTACATGCAGCGGATGAAACTGTGCTGGCGCGTGAAGATGGTGCCTGAGTCCACCGGATGAAGGTCTGTTCGAGCGGTCCTCTTCATAGTGGCATCACCGGACGAAACCGTTGATGCAATGAGCTTTGAAGCAATTAAGGATCAAGTCCTGGAGGTGTTTGATTATATTTGCGTCGTGGGGAGCCTAGTATGCACCAGAGATTCAAAGTACCAAGCTTGTGTCTCTTTCTAGAAGCCACATGATTGGCATGATTGGACCTTACCTACGTTGTTCGAGGTTTATAGTAGTGCGTATGACCGTGTAGCAACGTCAAGCGCACTAAATCATGCTCTACTTTATTTTGATGAAGTTCTAGGCTTCACGATCAGAGACCTAAACTATGTTGGATTACTAAGGGCGCGAAGCAGTGTAAGAAATGTGTATCATTGATGTACCTTTATCCTTTTCGTATGGATTTGAACTTGTCTTTAGCATTGATGTAAGAACCTATGAGACTTGTTATATATATTTCATTGCATATACTTTGTTCTCTGAATGTTGGATGTGAATGGTCCCACTCGCCCTGACTGCGATAGAAATAGGAACACAAATAGATATTACAATGGAAGCCAAATAAACAAGATAAAAATTACTACATAGAGAGAGTTGCACACTCGAGTTAGACCAGTAATCATCGAAAATAACTCAAGAAACATGGCTAGAAGCAAGGAAATAGACAAGAGACTCAAAGAAGGATGTGGTGGACGAGTTAGATCGGAAACAATGTCACAGTTTCATCAGGTGGTCGGTGTTTAGCACGGAGCGTTTTAATGGTCGTTCATCCTGTGGTGCCTTAGCTTGCACTAGAACATAGGGTGATGCCGTGATCGTTGGGTCTGTATTACGCTTCTAGCACCGAATAAATGTGTCAGCTGTGTAGCGCTGCAGCCTTCATCCTTAGATCACACAGGATGGACACAGGTTCGAAAGGTGACTTCTGTTGTAGGCCGACCCGATGAATGGGTTGCTGAAGTGACGTCGGCCAACTCCGCGCGCGGCACCAAATGAAGAGACATTGGTCCGCTGTGTTCTGTTATTCCTGGACCGGTTCAAACTGTGCCAAAGGGAAGTCGGACCCAGCTACTGTCGTGACCACCGAATGAATGGACATTCATCCGGTGCTTTCTACTGTGGGCTCACCGTATAAAACTGTCATTTAGGCAACATCGCAGTCAACTATGTTCGCGCCACCATAATAAGTTAATATAGTAATGTGAAGAAGTCCCCGTTCATACCCTCTGAGGCAATCAATCCTTACAATACACATGCATACAAATTGAAATTTGAACAGAAGGTAATATACATTTCAACTCTAGCCGGTGACAATTCTTGGTTCTCCATCATTCCGTGCCCAAGGCTTTTCGCCCCTTTTTATGCTTGCTTCTACATTCTGTATCTTCTCTGGTAGATCTTGGAAGAGGTTCATTTCTTCGAACTGATTGTATTGTTCGACGTCCTCAACTCCGTCAGCTCCTATAATAGCTTGTTTTCCTGGGATCACAATGTGCTTCTGTTTTTTAGAAGGGTCGATTACATAAAGAACCTGTGCAACATGTGAAGCAAATATCCAAGGGTCATCTTTGTATCCAATATTTTGGAGGTCAACAATTGTTAGTCCATAGTTGTCCACCTCAACACCTCTTGGGTGGTTCACCCATCTACACCGAAAGACGGGGAACCTAATATTACAACCATAGTCTAGTTCCCATATATCATCTATGATGCCATAATATGTGATGTTTTGGCCAGTATTTCCATCTAAGGCTTGTGTGCGAACACCGCTATTTTGAGACACGCTTTTCTTGTCTTTTTTGGCAGTATAAAATATGTAGCCATTAATATCATAACCTTGCCATGATGTAACCTAAGCGGATGGTCCTGATGCCAATCTTTTGATTGTTTTTTCTTCTATGGTTTCCCCATCTGGTATGTCCTGTTCCTTTAACCAATCGACGAATCGACGCTTGTGCTCCTTCATGATCCAATCTTGTGAGCGGCCATGACTTTCTGCTCTTACAACATCCAGGTGTCTTTGGATGAATGGTCCCATTAGTGTGATGCGTTGCAGGACATTGTAATGTGCTAGTTTTATCTCATTCATGTCCTTGTCGATGAATGTTTTCCTCCCCGCTATGCCGATACCATCCAATCTTCCATGATGAAGTGATGCTGGTAAACCAATCCCCAAATTATCTTTTAGATAAGCCAGGCAGCACTCGATGACTTCTTCAGTACTGTATCCCTCTATCATGCTTCCCTTAGGGTTTGCACGATTCAGTACGTATCGGTTCAAGATTGACAAGAAACGCTCGTATGCCCACATTTCGTGTAAGTATAGGGGACCCAGTGCCCTTATCTGATCTACCATGTGAATCATGAGGTGTTCTGTGATGTCAAAAAATTGTGGAGGAAAGCACATCTCAAGCTGCACCATGGTCTCCCTGACAAAAACCTGCAGATCATCCAATTCGTCTTTGACAATCACCTTCTGAGAAACTCTGTCGAAGAAGTAACACAACCGAGTGATCACCATCTTTACGTATACTGGCTTGATCGCCCTGATTGCAATTGCAAGGAACACAGTCAGCATAACATGGCAATCGTGACAATTGTATCCAGTAAACGAGAGATCTTTCATCGACACTAGTTTCTTGATGTTGGATGAGTAACGACTCGGAACTCTGATACCCCGTAAACACTGACATACTGCCCTCTTCTCAGCCAATGTTAAGTTGTAGCTAGCCGCGGGAAGTTTATATCTTCCATTCCCCACATCTATAGGGTGAAGATCATCTCTAATGTTCATAGCTACCAAGTCCTGGTGCGACTTCAGGTTATCCTTTGAATCCAGTAAGAGCCCAATCATGTTACTGAACACATTCTTCTTCATGTGCATACCATCTATGGCATGGCGGACCTCGAGGTCCTCCCAATACGGTAAGTACTTGAAGAAAATTGACTTCTTCTTAAACGGCACGCCATCCTTAGGTGCCTTATCTCTTTTTTTCGGCTTTCCGTCTTTTGTCATCTTCCCATATTCAACCTCGATGTCCTTGACCATCTCAAAAACTGCGTGTCCGTCTTGTTTTGCAGGAGCGGGACCTATCACAGCGTCGCCTCCAATTGATGGAACTTCTTACCTCGGTACTTGTGTCCCTCCTCTAAGAAGCGTCTGTACCTCAGGAAAACTCCCTTTCTAGTTCCATCGAGGAAATACCAAGCGGTTTCGTCATCCAAGCATACACTGCATGCCGTCTTTCCTTTGACCTGCCCTGAAAGCACAAACAATGCCTGGTAATCGTTGATGGTAACGAAGATCATAGCTCTTAGGGTGAATTCTTGCTGTGTAAAACCATCAATCATCTTGATACCGTTGTTCCATAAATTTGCCATCTCTTCCAACAGAGGCTCAAGAAAAATATCAATATCTATGCCTGGATGCTTTGGGCCTTGTATAAGTATGCATAGGAAAAGATACTTTCGCTTCTGGCACAACCATGTAGGTATGTTGAACATGCTCAAGACAACTGGCCATGTGCTGTGTGTGCTCGTCCTTGGACCAAATGGATTCATTCCATCCGTACTCAAAGCAAACCGAATATTTCTTGGATCTTTTGCAAATTCTTTATGCTTCTTGTCGAATTTCTGCCACTGGCTAGCGTCGGCTGGATGGTGAATCTTTCCGTCTCCCTTCCTGCGCTTATCAGAATCCCACCATCGCATCAGTTCAGCGTCGTTTGGGTTTGAGAACGGACGCCTCAGGCGATCGGCCACAGGGAGGTACCACACGACCAAGGAAGGAATTTTCCTCTGCTTCCCATCATCATCAACTCCTACACAAGTGGCAGGTTCCTCATTACAAGCAACACTACCCCTCCTCTTTCTTTTATTCCCGTATGTTTGAACTATGTCCTCGCCCCCACAATAGCTAGCATTGTTTTTGTACCGTTTTGCACCACATACCGGGCATTTGTCCAAATTTTTGAATGCATCCCCTCGGTACAATATACAATGATTTGGACAAGCATGAATTCTTTCCACACCCATCGTGAAGGGACTGATAAGCTTCTTTGCTCGATAAGTGTTCTCCGGTACTTTATTAGGCTTTAGAAGCAACCATGCTAAGATACGAAGGAGATCATTGAAACTAACATCGGACCAACCATATTTAGCCTTTAGAATCAACAGCTCGAGTATGAAGCGAAGCACGGTCCAGTGTCTCGGACAACCCTTTGAACGCTCGTACACAGTTTCCTGAGCTGCCTTTTTCAACGACTCAACATTTTGTGCGCCTTTCACACTGCCAACTAATAATTCATCTTCGGTATGATGCAACAACTGGCCCAAGAAATCGCTGTCATCAAATTCATCGCCACTACTTCCGCCATGACCACCTTCATCCCCAACAATGTCCTCAGCACCTTCATCCCCAGCAATGTCCACACCACCACCGACTCCATCACCACCACTTTCAACACCATCACTTCCGTCATCCTTGAAACCATAATCTTCATCATAACCGTCAAAGTATCTGTTGACGGCTTCAGGGTCTCGCCAGATGTCTTGCAAAACTGGTCCACAACGTCGGTATCCTTCTTCTCACCATGGTATGTCCATAATGTGTACTCCTTCACGAAACCATGAACCAGCACATGTGATCGGATTGTAACCAAGTCGTTGAAAACACAATGGTTTTGGCACATTCGGCAGAGGCAACGCATATCTTTGGTCCTCTCGTCCATTGCATGATTCTCTGCGACTTTAAGAAACTTGTCAAGCTCTCGGCGAAAATATTCACCATGCCTCGATATATTGTACATCCATGTCGACCGATCCATCTTGTAACCTTTAAAATTTCCATTAACAAAATAAGTCAATAAAAAATAACACATATCCACGAACAAAAAAATATAAGACATTATACGAGGCTAACGTTGAAAATGTAACAAAAAGAAAAGAATGCACGCTTATTGTAAAAAAGATAAATCTTCTTGTCTCTCCTCCATGGTTTTACCAATTTCCCCATCCATGAATGAGGCTAAAGAGTCAAAACCGAGGCAAATTAATGGGAGAATCATCTTCCCCTACTTCACTAACCTAGTTCCATCCAAAAGGTTGAGCTTAATTGGGGTCCAATCGGCCAAGTACTATCTAGATCTAGCTAGAGGTGGAGATCTAATTGAGCCATAATCAATGCAATAAGCTTAAGAATAGTCATAGGATAAGCATCAACTCACCTCCTAATGAGGGGACAAACCTTCCCCTTGTCCACCACTTTTTTTTGGAAATTTGGGCAGCACCTCCCCCTCTTTTTTCAGTCTGGAGTTCACTTGGCGGGTTGGGGAAGAAGGCCTCTCGGTTTTTGTACAGAGCAGAATTTCTAGGGGCGGGTCATGGCGCGAGCCGCTCCTGATAATGAGTTTCAGGGGCGGTTCATAGCATGGGCCGCCTCTGGAAAGAACAGCTTTACAGGGGCGGTTGACGCCAACGTCCGACCCTGAAAACGATATTTACAGGGGCGGTTCATGGGGCACGCCGCCCCTGAAAATGAGTTTCCAGGGGCGGGCCATGGCAGGGGCCACCCCTGGAAAGGGTACCATTTGCAGGGGCGGGCCATCCCATCGCCCGCCCCTGGAAAGGTTTATTTACAGGGGCGGATCATGGGGCCACCCGCCCCTGCAAAAATTTTCTGTTTCCAGAGGCGGCACATGGCGTCACCCGCCCCTGTAAATCGTCCTGTAGGGGCGGCCCTTAGCTACAGTGTCGATCTCGCTTTTGTAGGAGCGTGTCGCCTTTTAGTCCACCCCTAAAAAAAAACCCTGGCTTTTACAAATGTTTTTTGTAGTAGTGCCACCCCCCTCCCCCCGCCCCAAACACCCTTCTAACCTGAAAAGTATTCGTGCAATTAATTTCATGCAAACCCGCACAAAACGAAGCTGCAGCCATTCTAGTTTACAGATGGATTAACCTCCCCTGCCTTCAGTTTGCAGAACTACTATTAGTAGGTCTTGTTTTTCTTTTGTTATGAAAATTGAAGCCGGTACTGAATTCGTCCAATTAATCATTTGAGGTACCTAGCCGCCTGTGTATGTGAGTTGAGGACCCCCAGTGTTGTTTGGAAGAAAAAAGGTACAAAATAGGGATTGATTCGTGGTGAGCACCATACAGATGCCAATGATGGAATACATATCGATGTACTTACTCTACAACCACAAATATATGCTGCTTTTGTGTTCCAATCACCAACATTATGTGTAACTTTTATATACTGTCCTGTGCCATTGCTTATCAAGCACAACTATTAGAATCTGATACCCCTCGTAATGCACAGCAACCCTTGGATCTAGAAAGGATATTGCGAGTATGACACGAGCTTGCACCATATCAAGAACAATTTAGATGAATCTTGTGGAAAACCCTAGATGATGGCATTGAAGCAACCATGACAAGAGGATAGGATTTTTTTCTTTAAGCACAACTCCAAATGAGTACGAGCGATTGTCGCTCTCTCACAACTCTACTTGACCCTCTAGAATCCTCTGATTCTTGTTTTATACAAGAATTTTGTTCTATAGAACTGTCTAGCCTATTCCTCTTGTGCACTCCTAATTGTTCCTCAACATCCTTGGATGAGACCTTGTGTTTGCCCTTTTGCTTGACTTGACCCCTTGATCCTCTACCCCTTGTTTATATAGTCCCCTCCGAGTCCCTCATACATGTAAGTAGGAGTCCTAAATCTAGCAGGATTACACGCTCAAGTCCTAGTAGAACTAGAAGTCCTAATAGCACACACCAATTTAGTCCTAGTCCAAGTAGCATTTGTGTCACCATACAACAACTACGAGAACCCTTGTCACTGCAGTCCAAACCGAAACGGATTGAAACACCACGGCATTGTACAGGACTGCAGGGATGCTGTTGCTTTTGACACCATAGTAGTGAGTGCCCACAAGTAGGTAGCAGCATGTGCAAGTCGATGGCATAATTCCATGGCTCAAACTACTGTCTGAAGAACACCAATCCTCACCTTCTCTTATTTGAAAGACAATATTCAGGACTTCAAGGACTGACTCTTTATTAGGACAGCCAGGGTCAAGGCTAGGACAAAACCACAAATACCGTGCTAATTTGTTTCTTGATGCCTCTCATTTGCATCCGCTCCAAGATTCTTCTACTTCATATAAACTAGATGTACCCAGACATTATTGTTACCTAGCTACATCCAGCATGAACATGAAATTTGTTGATAGTGATGATTCGCGGTGGGTGTTTTCTTAGGAACCAAGGGTGGCTTGGTATATATCGCTGAGAGAAGTATCATGTCAAATTGCAGTACCTTCTCGGTGGCGTTATAATTTCCTCACACAGAGTTCCCAACCGGCGCCACGTAAATGTTTCTACAAATAGCCGATTTCTTGGTCTGGGAGGATACTCAGCACTGGAAATAGATTTCTAGCTCCAGCCAGACTAAACTACCTGGACCTAGTATTTGGTTTCTAACACGTTCCTTAATGGAGCCTAGTCTTGGAAAGTGTTTCCTAACACCGGTTCTAATGCATCTTGTCTTAAAAATTATTTTGTAGACATGTTGCATCAATAACCGGCCTTGAAAATAAGATTCCATCACCGGGTTTTCTGCATTAACCGAAGCTAGAAAAGGATTTATAGGGCCGGCCCTCAGATAAAACCAGGTCACCAAACAGCCATTACAGATTTGGCTCTCTACCAAAGCCGGACTGAAAATACATTTTCTCGATTTTAATTGCATATTAATTTTGATTCTTATTTCTGTTTTCGATTCCGATTCTTGTTCCGGAAAGATTTTGAATAAACATTTCACGTGATATCTTGTTTTTAAAAAATGCCGTTCAAACTATATCCAAAGTACAAGCAATAGTAAACATATATCCCACATACATAATGTTGGAAACAAAAATATATAATGTCCGGCTAAGAGACAACAACTGCTATTCACGAGCATGAGATATTTATCATTGGTTGCATAGTCCTGCTCTTGATCAAAACAGATACTGTCCTTGTGGCAAATCTTGCAGATGATGAATAAGGATAAGTCAGATTGAATTGGTTGAATGTCCTCATCAAGGCGCATATATTCAGACACAACAACGTGGGTGTGTGTGTTCATAAGTTTATATCATGCGCGTGTGTAACCTTTTACTTCAAAGATCTCAACATGAAAAGGCAGCAATTTTGTTGGCGTTATTTATACCCTTCTTCTCCGTGCTTGTTGGAGTATTAAACCTTGCACAGTTGTACGCTGATTTATGTCACTATAAAAAGGCAGAAAATGTGTACAAATTTATACACTTGTCACCCACATATGTCAATAAACCACACTAGATAGACCTATCCAACCTTCTATTTGCCATTTCCTATTGTGAGTAGTAATTATCGACACTCAAGGGAATACAGTAGAGGTTACACGGATCAAGTTGAAGTACTATTGTATGAGTGTTGACAACCAAAATTGGCACGAGTCAGGCCGACCGGTCAGACCGGTTAGCCTGACCGGTCAGACCGGTCCGGTACATGAAGTTGCGGTGTTAATGCTTGGACGACCGTAACAATTGATCCTAGTAGGATAAAAGTGACATAATCTCTGAAATGACCGACTATTGCGGTGCTTGGAGCTTTGGAGGACCGCAAGATTTGGTGCGAAGGACAAGAGGTGATGAGGACTCTGGAATGATGGACTGTTGCGGTGCTTGATGCATGGGAGGATCGCAAGATTCGGTGATGGAGCAAAACAAGCAGGAAGGAAGCGCCCGACCCAGACCGGTCTGACCGGTGTGGGGGACCGGTCAGACCGGTTACCCTTCTTGTAATCCGACTAGGACTCTTATTTTAGGATTCCGAGGTTGTAACGAGTTGTAACTTGGTTTCCTTGCGGGACAAGACCTACCCTCCCTATAAATATAAGGGGATTCGGCCGATTGAGACAACAACAATCGAATCTATCAATTTTACTACTTTTATCCTTTACTTTTTGCATCTCCAAACCCTAGCTTTTCCAACCCTACTTGCTGTTCTTCCTGCGTTTCCGCGACGTTTGAAGGCGTCCTAGGTGGCCTGCCGATCCTAGGGCACCCCTGACGACGTTTTCCTTGACGGATCCGTCCGAGAGGCGTTCTTAGGGTTTACCCCGTTCTTCTCCGACGGTCACCGGTCCGACCGGTGCCCCTGACCGGTCAGACCGGTTAGCACAGGGAAGCCTCGGGTTTACAGTACTAATGTGATTATAGGCATTAATTAGTACCTGTTAGTAACACGAACTGGTTCTAATGTATACACCCTCTATCTCACAGAGAAAACAGCTCTAGGATTCAAAGTTTATCTTACAAAGAATGCATGCAAATGTAGAATTTTGACCATCTCTGTGGGACAAAATAATATCTCCCTTTCCTTTAGTTGCACCTAATTAATTGTGTCATGGAACCACTTTCCTAGTAATTATGGGTACATAAGTCATTTCCCTTCACTGTTAGTCTAACCTAGAACTCTTAGGATTACAATCTTTATGGTATGGAGGAGGAAGTAGACATTAATACCACAACACATTCTGTAGGGCATCTAGGTCCGACCACCTTAAGAAACGATAGTAATGCGGCTCTAACTTTGTCATGGAAGCTCTTTCATATTAATTATAGGTATATGAGTCTCAGTTCAAACAAGAAGTCAGGAACAGACTAAGCTGCAGAAATTCGTTTCAGGTACAGTGAATGATCCCGCATGGACATCCACACCTGCGCCCATACACGTGGGATTGTCCGAGCACATGTCCACACATAAGCAGGGAAATTAAGGGCATAAAAATCAACACATTTGTTGCCTTTTCATGGGCGGTTTGAACTAAAATCACAATATTAAAAAAATTTAATTAGTAACACCAGGGGGAAACTACTTCGATCCTATTGTAGGAAAGGTAAAAGATTGCAACCTAGCAAGACAAAACACAATTCAATCTTTTAGGAATGTAAATTGCTCAAAGTAAAGGTGAGTCTGAGCACCATATCAAGCTTCTTCACCGTAATGGTAAGAAAATATTCGATATGGTAAAAGATATAAAAGTAGACCTTGGAAGTGTTTTGGGAATTGTTTTTGGGTGAAATATGTCAGAGTTCGTCGAGCAGAATAGAGTCAAAATTTAACTTTTTAGTGAACAGTAACAAATTTACGAATCATATGTCTACAAAAAATATGAAATATTCCAAGATGCCTACAGTAATCCTGCTGCCTTTTAAGTTACAGATTCCTAAGTATAAATTTCAATACAGTTTTGAGTGATTAAAGTATCTAAATTTGCAATGCAAGCAAAGTTCCCAATCTTGGAATCTATAGCAATTCTTTTGAAGAAAGTCATTTGGCTCTAGCAGTTGTTATTGATGAGACAAATTCTAGAACCAGGGATGAAAAACTATATCTATATTGTGATTTCATATTGAACAACTACAGTTGAACACGTCCAACAAAGTTATATTGCAGAAAGAAATTTTCTGAATTTAATGCTATCGATAAAACAGTTTAATTGGAGATACCACTAAAGTTAATACTAATGCACATGTAAATTTCAGCAAATGTTTACCTATTAATGACACAGTGGTTACCTATTAATGACACAGTGGTTCCTTCCTATTAATGTTTACCTATTTCAACAAAACTTCTTGATATGTTCTTGGTTCAGTTTTTGTGTTACCTAATACGTCCTAAAATTTTGATAAAGTGAAAATATACATTGTATCATCCTTGTCGTTATTTATGGAAGCACATGTGCAGAGCAGTTGCACAATTTCACCACTACGTTTATGGCTGGATTACTATATGCTGGTTAGTAACTTATCATGACCAATGATAACATTCTTTTACATGACTTTCTCTTACTTCCGCATGCCTCTAATAGTTTAGTCATTTAGATTGAAGGAAAACAAATGTTTTGTAGATTCGGCACTTCAGCACGAAGCACCAGAGAAAGAAAAATAGAATAAAAAGAAAAGACAAATATGTACCTAACAGAAACCTCGCAGAGTCTATGACAGTGTATCAAATGCCGCCACATAGCGTGGCTGGCTTGGTCTCTGCATTGTGAACCCCAAACCCTAGAAGCAAGGTATAGCCTACAGCAGAATTGCAATCTGCGTCCTTCACTACAGTACATGATCTAGCCGCTGGTAAGAACAACATAGTGATGTTCCTGCATATCATGGCCACCGATTCATGGGCCCATCAGGCCCCTGCTTGGTGAAGCTGCATGGGATGCCAGGTCTCTCAGGCAGTTGCACGGGGACCTTCCATCAGGGACAATCATATGGCATCAGATTGCAGGACTCTGGCCACTGCAATCTAGGAGGCTGCACGGGGAGGTGTCAAAGCAGTGGACAACGTCGTCCAGGTGTCATCCGGATGACAAGGCACATGCAGGCCCATAGCATCTGAAGCAGCTCTCAGTCTGCCATGCGATTTGGCCTGTTGTCTTGTTGCGTCTTGTGGTGCTTCTGCTACTCCTGATGTCTCCTAAACCTATCTATCGGCCAAGTTTTCTAATGTGTACATATTTTTTCAAACTCTATGTGTATTGACCTCCTATCCAGTTCGGTTATGGCATACCCACCTTCACCTTTCCTTATTTGTTTGTAAACCATACACTATATTTGCATATATGTAACATGTAGACCAGCATATGTGCTTATTAATAATGGAGTTAGGGTGGTTGTTGTCTAGTCATGCCCTCTTGGTTACACTTGTACTGTTTTAGTTGGGCACTTCCTGCGTTGAATGAAATCAATATGGATATGGTTGTTTATATTACTGCTTCTTCAAAACACGCAAAGCCTGTTAGTTTCTTTAATTTATCTCGGGTGAGTGGGCCATGCTGCCTCTATGTGTAAAAATCATCAAACTGAAATTAAGACATAATGAATTATCCTGTGACACTTGGTCAGTAGTAGAAATGTATTGATTAAATCAAATACCACTTTCAGTTCTTGCTTAGAACGTTTAATATGTTGCATTGCTGTGTTATAAAGACAATCTCCCTACGTGAAATTAAAACCACCTAGTGGGTGACAGGCGAATTAAGACAGCAGCCATCGGTGACGAGCATTGGATTCATCACCAAACATTGGTAACCTCTGGTGGTCACACCTGTCCTTAGCCCAATCATACGTGAGGAACGTTGCTCATCAGCTGTAATTAGCTAACATGGAGTTAACACAATTCTTTGCCCATAAGTTACAGGTGACGAGCTATGATAGTTGTATATCACCTATGACACTACTTGAAAACTCGCTTTCAGACCCCACATCGGTAAATGATTTCTTGGACCCGGTACCGATGCAAGCTATTGATACCGGTTTATAGGACATTTTTCATTGGCACAGGTTATGTAAAAAACCGTACCAGATATCAATGCTTTAACATCAGTACCATGTCAAGTCACCAACCGATACCTAACTCTCCACCAGACCTGAGAAAACAATTCAATCTCCTGTTATCTTCTCTTGCGTTCGCTCCCTCCTGCGTATATTAACCTTTTAATCTGCTCAGACCCGAGAAAATTCTGATTAGATCGGATGAGGAAGGATTAACTTGCAAGCAAATATTTGCATTGATATACACATCACGAGTAGGACCATTGTCTATTTCTTCACATTCCATGCAGTCATAATATGGGCTCTGCCACGAGTGTTAACAGCTAAGGTCCCTCGTCCACACTAGTGATGCCACTCAGATGCATGCATGGTACTGACTAATCTAGGACTGAGACACATTCAGGATCTTGGTGCTACATGCCTACATCCGTTCCACGCACTGCAACTGGGTGAAGATACCAAGAATTAGTAAGTTCCTTTGTGCATCTCAAACTCTTGGAGTCTACCAAAAGGAATAGAATCTCCATTCTATACAACGCTTAGGCATTTGTACAAGATGGCGGGAGCAACCTTGGTATGACGAAGTCTTCCATGACCGAAGTCTTCGTGTAGACAATCCACATTGAAGGTATCTAGCAGGCAGACCTTGCTAATACGATGATTAACATGCTTGGGTGAGTGTGCGTGCGTGTGAGTGTCTGCGTCTGTACTGGTCTTTCGCAAAAAAAAAAGTGCTTGCTACCATTCATATTGGATGGCACACGAAGTGAGAAACTTGGCCTACCTTGTGCCGAGTTTGCATCCACCTAATCCAGTCCTTTATGGTCCCGCACTTTATACTTTAAACTTGTGTGGCTTCACATTTTTTAGAGTAGTGTCTTGATAGAATTTTCTCTAGGTTACCTAACTTTCTATGGGTGCGTACAAACCATGGTTACATATCTAGATAGAATGTCTTAGTTTACATTTGCATAATTAGTTGGAAAAATAAGCTTAAGACTTTAGAAAGCCTAATTCACCCACTTCCCCTATGGCTATCATATATATGAGCACCGATTACTTTCACTGTCGCACTTAAAGCAATTGCAGTTATGTAATTCACAATACCCATATGCCTCCAGGAGATTAGTATTTGCATCCCTTTGAAATGCTCATGTCTCTGCATTTGTTTACACAGCAGGGCCGCACCAAGCCAGGATATATTGGATCGGGTGATTCTTCCATAGGATTCACCACATGGCTTGTTTGAAGCTGTGCATTAGAGGCATTATTACAAATAGAGGAGTATGAGGCATTGGGAACCAAGCCACTGCATATGCCATGGACAATCTATGGAACCCATGGAAACCACGTGTTAGTGGAAATAATTTCTGTTCTTTGGTGTATGGAAAGAGAAACACGTTGCAGCATTCAGCAGTAGACCATACACATCTTTGGTGTATCCTACAATCATTTCGTTTCAACTTCAATGTGAGGCAATGTAAAACCTGACTAGAAAACCACACCCAGAATCACATCCGAAACAATTTGAGATATGCAGGAACCCTAAACTCTGTCCCTGATCCCTGGTCAAGATCAAGATCATATAGATCAATATGATCTTGGCAGACAACTGGTCCGCCATGCCTATGCAGAGATAGGGTAGAATAAAATAGTAAGAAACATAAGACAATTTATTAGGGGCTGGGCCAAAAAAAAAATCTGGCCATAATAAAAAATGAGAAGAAGAAATTAATACTAATGATTGATGATATCAATAAAAGAGCTGAGAGCAAGGTGATCTCTGATCAGGACCTCTTGTTTAAATCGATTTATCAAAGAAGCAATCTTTGAAACAGGGCATTGTGCATTGTAATTATGGGAGTAACAAAAAAATTAAAAAAAGTAGTAAACTGTGGAATTAAAAGAAAAGAAGTTGCATGCTCAGTTGCATCCATGTATATTATTTGTAAAGTATCATCACTGCAATCACTATAACAACGGCGGATGTCTTGGAACTGATCACATGTTACTGGAACAAGTCACCGAAACTGGACATTTTGCACCCCTTAACTTATGAGGGTACAGAGGATCTGGTCGATACGGATGCGCTTCAGCTAGCAACCATGTCCCACTAGTAGAAAAACTGCCTTTAGTCCCAGTGTGGAACCGGCTTTAGTATAAATATGAATTAAAAACTAAATCTGCATTTACTAAAACATACTAGTGCAAACTACTAACAAATCAATATCTCAATTGTGCTAAAAAAACAAAACTCCCCCATCTCTCCATTCCACTAAAACCCAAATTTCTCTATGTATAAAGGATGAAACAAGAAATACTAACCGTGAAAGATGAGAGGACGAAGATATGCTCCTTTTAGACCACTTGGAGGAGCTAAATCTTCAAATTTCGAGAAAAAATGGGCATGACCTCCCCTAGCTCCGGCCGGCGCCATGAACGAGCTCTGTTCATGGCTCGGCCGGGCTGGGAGAGGAAGATGATATTTGTAGGGGACCTTTTAGTCCGGGTTGGTGGCTCCAACCCGGACTAAAAGGTTCCCTTTAGTCCTGGCTGGAGCCACCAGCCGGGACTAGAGGGCGCGACCCCCTTTAGTCCCGGCTGGTGGCTCCAGCCGGGACTAAAAGCCCCCCTTTAGTCCCGGTTGGAGCCACCAACCGGGACTAAAGCCCCCCAAGCCCCCCCCCAATTGGACCCGGGACTAATGCTCCCTTTAGTCCCGGGCCCAATTGGTACCGGGACTAAAGGCCCCGAACCAAAGGTGGTTTCTCTACTAGTGTCCCATGATCTTTTGGCATTTGGAAGCACTGGTACCGGCGATTGTATCTGGCCCTCAATTTATGAAACTCAGCGTCTCAGCCCAAGTCGACTACTGCTGATATCTAGCCTTGTTGCCTACGTGTTTATAGGTGCAATGAGCCACTGATCTCCGGTTTGGTCATATTGTATACAATTCGCATTGTGCTTACTCAACACATGCAAACTATAGACTTCATACATATGTAGTAGTAGGGAGGCTGGATTGGATATTAAACCACGTTAATGAGCAGTAGGCATATACATATATTATTGGAGTTGGAGTAGTTGTTTGTTTTGTGATATTCTCTCGCACTGCACGAGATGTGTGGGATCAATGTGATTTTTGTTACCCTGCTCCACTACAAGAAATGTCTTAATCTATGACGAATTCTTAATGATGTTTTCAAAAAACGTCACACTAGCGTATCATCTATGACGTTTATCTAATTTTCATCATGGATCTGGTGTTATGGGTACTAGGCCCAAAACTTAGTGACGTTTTATCGATTTCGTCACTATCCGGCCCATAACATAATGACATTCTAGCGAATTCGTCATGATTAATTAAAAAATCATCAAAGCCATATATATCAAGTATGGCACAAAATTTCTATACATGAAAGAAAAAATAAAATAAAAAAGCTAATCGAACCTGCAACCTTTAACAAGAATACACATGCACTTGCCATGGAGCTACTTGTTGTTTTGTTACTCTTTGCTGGTATTCATTTTATTTAAGCTTTTCTTGTTTTGTTGCTGGCAGTACACGGCCTGGTCATCAGCCCAGTCAACAGGCCACCTCATCGGAGGCTGGGGCCCACGTGTAAGGCCTTCTCAGCTGGGCGCTCGAAATTTATAACAAAAACAATTTGGTGTGAAGGGATTGAAAGGGAGATCTAAGACAGGCTCAACTTGGCTTACCACTACGCGCCTGTTTGATGTTTTTGCCTAGCTGTAGCTTTTTGTGCTAATTAATGGGCTGCATGTCAGGCGAACTCAGTGCCATGGTTGTCAGTATCCCGATACATATCGTAGTATCACTACTACAGAAACCCTCATAGGCGGCCCCCCTTCACCGCCGGCCCGGGAGTAGGTGGCGCCGGGAACCGGCTGGAGCCGTTGGGGCCGGCGGTGAAGGTGGCTATCACCGCCGGCCGGTGGCTAAAACCGGCGGTGATGGCTCGGCTTCCCTTCACCGCCGGCCGTGCAGGGGAACCGGCGGAGAATCCCCCCTATCACCGCCGGTTAGTGGATTGGGCCGGCGGTGATAGGGTCCCCTGTAAACCCCCCCTCCCCTCTTCTTCTACCCGCGGCCTCCCTCATTTCTACCCCTTTCCTCTTCGTTTCTTCACCATTTTGGCACCCCAATTTCGCCCAAGATGGCATAGAGGCTCCAATTTGTCTCCATTACTTTGTTCTATGGTACATGACTCCCATCCACTACGATTCCCAACTCGTTTTGTCCGCTAGATTTGTGGTTTGCGGTGATGAGATGAAAGGGGCTAATTTTGTAAATTTTTGTGTAGATTTTGACTCCATTGGTGATAATGAGAGTTCATTGGTGAAGAAATTGCGCGTGAAGATCATTGGTGAGTAGTGCAGTGTGTGCCCAAGGTAACTTATTCACATTTCCGAAAAGAGGAAGCTCATCTCAGTTAGACATTTCCATTCATGATGAGCATAATAATAATGAGCAAGAGGCACTCAATGGTCAGTGATAGTCCCTTTTCAAAGCATGCAGTTTCAAAGGGCAAAAGGATTGTCTCACGAATTAGCCTAGAACTTCTGCTATTAGTTTTATAATTAGTCCATTTTTAGTCCTCCTAATTACTATACAAACGTTTGATGTGACAAGGACTAAACTTGTAAAACAAACTAGCTACAGAATATGTTCAAAATCATGTTCAGTTAAGATCACTTTTTCCTTTTACGAAGAAAAGTTAAGCTCACTTATTTTTTTTCACCGATCCCTTGATTTGGAAAGCAACTGACATACCTAGACGGCCGGGTTCACTCCAACGACAGCGCGGCAAAGCCGCGCTCTGTTTCTAGTGTTGTTCTTGAAAACTAGTACACTAGATTTTTGTATGATAGTGTATGTGCTTGTCATGATTTATTATATTTAGGATTTAACACTGTGTTTGTCTAATTATTTAACATATTTCACATGATATGGGTTCAAAACCAGATAATAACTTATAGCACAAAAGACTGTCAAATATCCTGGAACTTGAAACTGAAGTCCAATCAGTTGTATGGAATTGGTGATCAAGAGGCATCATTGTATGGAATTTACTGCCAATTTGATGGAATTGGTGCAACTAATGAAATTGTTTTTTGTAAACTACATGTTTCATTGAAATTGAAAAGAATTGTAAATAATTTTGAATGAATATTAAAATTCCTGATATTATGTGTCATTTGTCGCAGATGGATCGATATCGCAACTGGACGTACCAACGGACTCAAGAAGGCATATTTGTGACTGGCGTAGATATTTTTATCACGACTGCTAGGGCGCACATCTCAACCAAT
>CM014271.1:71293451-71343937 GCA_004135705.1 Alloteropsis semialata | reverse complement strand
GGCCGGCGCCAACCTGGCCCACCACGTGGCGGTCCGGATCGCCGCCGGGCAGATCGCGGTCGCCCCGCTGCGCGTCGCCGGGTACGTCCTCCTCTCCGCGTTCTTCGGCAGCGAGGAGCGCACGGCGACGGAGTCCGATCCCCCGGCCGGCGCGTCCCTGTCGGTCGAGATGTGCGACCAGCTCTGGCGCATGGCGCTGCCGGTGGGGGCCTCCAGGGACCACCCGCTGGCGAACCCGTTCGGCCCGGACAGCCCGAGCCTGGAGGCGCTGCCGCTGCCGCCGGCGCTCGTCGTGGCGCCCGCGCGCGACGTGCTGCGCGGACACGTGTTGCGCTACGCCGCGAGGCTGAAGGAGATGGGGAAGGATGTGGAGCTCGCCGAGTTTGCGGGGGAGCGCCATGGCTTCTCTGTCGGGCAGTGGAGCGAGGCGACGGAGGAGCTTACGGGAATTCCCTGCCCTCACCTTTTCCCATCCGCACCCTCTCCCTCTCTCAAGTCCGGAGCGAGGAGTCCCTCTCTTTCTTCCTCCCATATAGAATATATATATATATATATATATATATATATAGAACTTCATTAAAGTGGGCGACCTCGGCGGCCAGCCAGATAGGCCACGTCAGCTGAAAAAATATCGGCCGTCGGATGACCATCCGACGGTTAGCAATAAGTCGTCTTTTTTCTACGTTTAGACCCTCGTATTTCTAAACAATCAAATTCCGCCAATTATTTACGTTTACACCCTCATATTTCTGATTTTTCTACGTTTAGACCTTCCCATTTCGAAGAAATCAAATCCCACCAATTATTTACGTTAGACCCTCGTATTTTAACAAATCAAACCCGCGGTCCTACATATTGGTGCCGGTGTTTTTTATTTAGACCCTCGTGTTTTCTCAAAATTTTTTCATCCATACCATAAGCCACTGGTTTTTTGTATTTAAACCCTCATATTTTCTCAGAAACCAAACTCATGGTCCTAGACATAGGTGTTGATGTTTTATATCTAGGCCCTCGTGTTTCCAATAAATCAACTTTATCCTATATTGAGTGGCGATATAGGTGTCGGCCAGTCTCAAACAACTTGACAAATGCATATGCACAGCGCATGCTGTTGCTTACAGAATTTTATATTAAATATTAGTCTAAAATACTCTGTTATTATAAATTTTTTTCCCACTTACAGACTATGTATTTATCTGCTGGATTCTAGATTGTGGTATGTATACTAAAATTGAAAAGGAAATTGGTAAACGGGTCAGGTGCCTCGGTCGGCCCGTGTGGCCACGTCGGCCAAAATTTTTTCGGCCGACGGATGGCCATCCGACGGCTAGCCACAAGTCGTCTTTCTTCGATGTTTAGACCCTCGCATTTCTAAGAAATCAAATTCTATCAAATATTTACGTTTAGACCCTTGTATTTCTGTTCTTTCTACATTTAGACTTTCCCATTTCTAAGAAATCATATCCAACTAATTATTTACATTAGGCCCTCGTATTTTAAGAAATCAAACAAACGGTCCTAGATATAGGTGCTGGTGTTTTGTATTTAGACACTCGCGTTTTCTCGAATTTTTTTATCTATTGCCATAAGCCACTAGTATTTTATATTTAAACCCTCATATTTCTCAGAAATCAAACTCATGGTCCTAGATATAGGTGATGGTGTTTTGTATTTAGGCCCTCGCATTTCCAATGAATCAACCTTATCCTACATTTAGTGGCGTGATATAGGTGTCGGCCAGTCTCATGCTGGTGCTTACAGAATTTTATATTAAATATTAGTCTAAAATACTCTGTTATTATAAATTTTCTTCCCAGTTACAGACTATGTATTTATCTACTGGATTCTAGATTGTGGTATGTATGCTAAAATTGAAAAAGAAATTGGTGATCCTCACAAAAAAAGTTCCTTTTACGAGTTTAGTTGTCTCTACATCTTGTCTGGCCATTTGAGGGTCATTCTCGTATGTATAGCATCTGAGTTTTGTAATACACCAGTTGTAGTTCTTGGTGGACAGAAGCGACTGTCAATTGTTCAAAAGGCGGAGGAAACAAGGCGAGCATAGGCCCCATTTGAATCTCTAATTTTTTTAGTGAGCATTATGTATGAAATTATTAATTTTTAATAGTTTTGTTGATGAAAGATTCATTCCTATATTTCTCCCTTGGCCTCTCTAATTTCACAGATTTCAGTCAATTGAACGTAGACTGCTATAGAGTCTTATACAATAGTAAAACCTGACTGTTAAGGGAAGTATAGGTCTCTTTAACCTGGTTGAGATATATTTTAGTCATATCGATGCACCTGTGTTGGTTGAAAGCATTTGAAAACAAAAAGTAAAATTTTGTGTTATTACTTGCTACAAAATATAACATCTCTGTCAATTGTTTACATTTAGATTTTTTTTCATTTCATTACATATACTAGTTAATCATCTTACAAATTGTTTGCCATCTTGTAGTTAGGCAAGCAACAACATAGCAGTATGATGACATCTTGTAGTCAATAGTACCACTCTCTTTATTAGTTGTGTTGTAACTGAGTGTGGTTGTGCCCGTTCATACAAGGTACCATAGGACTCCCTACCCTTGCTAAATTATTTAAATGGAACAAATGATATGTATTATATGTGAACATGTATTTATCTGACGTACTTTTACCGGTTTCTACTTTCTATCGACTGTAAAAGCAAAGAATCATGTAGCACAACACGCGGCGGGCCGCGCGCCAATCACTAGTATATACGAGGAGTGGCGGTGTCTAGTATCCCAACTAGAACACCCCCTCAACCAAACCAGAGCGGAGATGGCGATGGAGAAGGTGCTGGAGGAGGCGCCGGCGGAGGAGGAGGTGCACGACGTCGACGCGGAGCCGGTGGAGGACAAGGAGGCGCCGCCGGCGGAGGAGGAGAAGGAGGACAAGGAGGCGCCGCCGGCGGAGGAGGAGAAGCATGTCGTCGACGCGAACGTGTTCTCCCTCTTCCCCGACGACATCGTCTCCATGATATGATCGTCGCCGCGCTGCCGTCAAGGGAGGCGTACCGCACGAGCGTCCTCTCCAAGGCAAACGAGAGGATGCTCAGAGAGCCGCTGTTCCTCATGTCCCACGACCCACCTCGCGCCGCGTCCCCTCCTCCACTACTACAGAAAACGTTTGTAGGGGCGGGTAAAATGGCGTTTGTAGGGGCGGCGCCGAAATCCGCCCCTGCTTTTGGCTGCTAAAAATGGCCATTTGCAGGGGCGGGTATTTAGGCCGCCCCAACAAATGTTTTGCAGGGGCGGATGATGGCATGGTCCGCCCCTGAAGATGGTGTTTCCAGGGGCGGACTATGCCATCACCCGCCCCTGGAAATGTCTTCTTCAGGGGCGGGCCACGCCATCGCCCGCCCCTGCTAATGTCTTTCTAGGGGCGGGTATTGGCATGGCCCGCCCCCGGAAATGTTTTGTTCAGGAGCGGGCGATTGCCTACCCCGCCCCTGAAGATGGTGTTTACAGGGGCGGGTCATTCCATCGCCCGCTCCTGGTAATCATTTTTTTTTGTTTTTAAATTTGGTATTTTTTTCTTTTGGTTTTTTAATATTATTCGATTTGTCTAATACCATTTCTCCGGCAAATAATATAAAAGTAATCACAAACAGTCACAATTTAATCTCTTTGTAAATTCTATAAAAGCAAATCCAACATAAAACAAGATTGTCATCCAAATGATATTACATGTATATTACATTAATCACACAAGTTTAGTGTCCACACTCCACACCCTCACATGGTTAGGCGATACTTCTCCAAGTGCCAGTTACGAAGAGAATCATATTTTTCTTCATAGAAATAATCTTGTAGCTTATCGATGTACTTGCCCTTCTCATGAAGCACATGAAGCATTGTGAAGTGACATAGTTCGCTGACTATCTTGAGAAGATCTTCCTCTTGGAGTGGTTTAGTAGCGCTGAAATCAGTAATCAACTGCAATTTACGAGAAATGAATGTAAAATGAATATTCACACACATTCAGTATTGAAATATGATAGTTAGGCTTAAGCGAGTGATAGTTAGACATAAAATGAATGTGCTGAAATATGGTAAAGACGCTTACACGTTCAGTATTTGGTGTGTAATGCTTGCGGCTCCTAATATATTCACACACATAATAGCCGCAAAGCAAGGTACCGGCTGGTTGCTTATGGCATGGGTAATGTGTGCGTGGAATCCAATCCTTTACTCCCTCAGGAGCCGGCCCTTTATAATGGTCAATGTAGAGAAAAAGAGCACTACTTGAAAGAATGGGACAAGTTAGTATATAATCATCGCCTCAAATATTTTGTAAGGTGTGGAGAATCTTATCGGTTGTTACCTCTTCAGGATGACACAGAAATCTTTGTATTCTGATTGCGGGTAATCCAATGAGTCAAAGACCACATATTTGGCTTCCCTCGGCAATAGCATAAAAGCAACCCAGTGTTGACTGTCACAGTGTTATGTAGCGACGATAAGTATCAAGCTAATCGATATATGTAGAATTTGAGAGAGAAATTTGCAATATTGGGACTGCAAACATTGACCTTTTGCAGTTTTGCCATTAGGCCCACATTTCATGGACACAGATGGACCTATTTTGTCATTCACTTGGAGTGGCAAAACTGCGAAGGGTCAATGTTTCCTAACTCACAGTTTTATACGGTGACCCTACAGAAAAGCCTCACCGTACGAAAGCCCATTCATCCTATGGTCACAAGCAGCAGTTAAATAGTCAGGCCGCGCACAGTTTGATCCGGTGGTTGTAATATAGTGTGGAGCGGATGATCCTGTGGTCGTCTGGTGGTTAGATCAGGATCATCCGCTCCACACTATATTACAACCACCGGATCAAACTGTGCGCAGCCTGACTATATAACTGCTGCTTGTGACCATAGGATGAATGGGCTTTCGTACGGTGAGGCTTTTCTGTAGGGTCACCGTATAAAACTGTGAGTTAGGAAACATTGACCCTTGCAGTTTTGCCACTCCAAGTGAATGACAAAATAGGTCCATCTGTGTCCATGAAATGTGGGCCTAATGGCAAAACTGCAAAGGGTCAATGTTTGCAGTCCCAATATTGCAAATTTCTCAATAATCAATAATATTGGGACTGCAAGAATTGTTGGAATTTAGACGACGTACCCGAAAAGGTAGGGCGCCCATATGCAACTCGCATCACGATGTCGATCCAACATAGTTGCTATGTATATTGCCACCTTCTTCCTAAGATCAACGGAAAGCTCCTTTCGTTTCTTTTGTCTCTCCTTGTGCGTCTTACAGTCCTTTAGATCTTCGGCGTCGTCTAGGTACTTGAGGGGGAAGTCCCACCTAGCCTTGCAAATAATAAAAGGGTCAAGATACCCAACCTTGGTCTTCGAATCCATTGTGAGGCGACCTTGCATCCTGCACAACACATCGCAAAAGAATTCATTTTGAGACTACAAAGGCCAGTACCATATGCATATATACATGGTGTATGGAGATGAACCACTTACATACACCACAGTCTCATGGGGCTTAGCTCCATCATTTGCAAGCGGTACATTGCATGGAAGTCATCGAAATCCATGACTATGTCTGTACTTCGGTTTTCCCATCTATTGCAACCAAACACATCCACATCGACCCGTGCCCATACAGTTGTGAGACCTAGGGTGCATGCCCTGCGGTACCAACTATGGAACTTCTGCATTTCACCAGGACAATCATGAAGAGCCCACCCGGGTAGCAAGTCTTTGCCATACACGAATTTCTGCGGGCAATCTGGCAAATCTGGTATGTCATGAACCCCAACTTTACAAACGAAATCAGTGTCTGTACGAGGCTTGGAAAACCCCGGTCCAGTCACCACTGCTTCCTTTCTATTCTTTTTTTTTTGTCGGAGTCAGCTTCTTGTTTGCGCCTTTGTTGGCTGTCATCCACCTGTTCACAACCTCAGGCTCTGTATTCTTGTATGCCTTTATCACCCGTGGCACCGACCCCATTAACCGCTTCGGTCGTGCTGGCGACTTTATGACCATCTCTGGCTCATATTGCTGCACTGGTGATGGGGGTTGTTCCTCCTGGTGTACTTGTGGTGATTGGGGGTGTTCATCCTGGTGTAGTTGTGGTGATTGGGGGTGTTCCTCCTGGTGTACTTGTGCTGACTGGTGGTGTTCCTCCAGCTGTACTTGTGGTGATGGGTGTTGAGCCTCCTGTTGTACCTGTGGAGTTGACGGGTTGGAGATAGTGGTGGCCACAATTGCTTGCTGTGGCACATGCTCTTGTGTGTTCTTAGCATGAACTTGTGCCGGTGTCACCATCCTCTGGGAGCAGGGTGTGAGTGAGAGAGGATCTTCAGGTGGCGGAGGTTCCAGTATGATATCTCGTTTATGCCACGGTGCATTCTTTCCTACGGCTTGTCCCAAGGTTTCAATGCCCTCATCAAGGGATAAGTCTAAGAAGTGATCATCATGTCTTGGATCCGTAATTGTGAGCACTCTTACCCATGCATATAATGGCGGGATAGGCTGTCCCCCTAACCCAGGACTATTGCTCACCACCAACGCCACACCTTTGGCAGCCTCCTTTGTCTTCCCACTTCTGCCTATCGGAATGTGCAACGAGCAAGGAGTGTCAACAGTTATAGCATCTACCGGGTATGGTTGTGCTGACGTAGAGGCAACACTACTCCGACAAAGGGTTGAGGGAGCGGGCGGCGGCGGCAGCGGCAGCGGCATCATTGAGTTATTGTTTAATGATGGTTGGCTCATCATTTGTCGTTGCTGGTGCTCTGCAAATGCCGCCGTGAAATATTCATTAAATCTTGCTTGCAATGCTTTCTCCGCCGCTTCTTTAATTTGATCCTTGTACCGATCGTGTCGCCTGTACCTCTGCCTATCATTACTGAACCCGTCCTTAAAGGTCAAGTGTTTGGACAAGCCTCTGATCCGGCCTCCATGCTCTTTCGTGCCAAGGGATTCGCTGAGCATATCATTGTCCCTATTCGGAACAAACTCGCCTTTCCTCTGTGCTTCGGCAAGTGCTAGAATCTTCGCCCCCACTACCTCGGTCTCAGGTTGTGGGAAGACCAATTTCTCCCCCTCCGGGCGTCCTTCCCTCCCTTTAATCCACTGGAAGGCGCGCTCGTCCACGCCTTCAAAAGGGTCCGGTTGCCCAGCGGCTATTGCGTCCTCTCTTTCTTTTGCCCACAACTCGGCCTTACCAATGTAACCACCCGGCCCAAGGCGAACTCGATGAATGTTTCTCAATGCCAGTTCTCTTTGCTTCTGACTAAGGGCTATAGCATCCAGAGAGGTCTTTTGCCGTATGAACTCGGCCCACTGTGCATCTGTTATATTGTAACCCTCAGGCTTTGGCTTGCCATCCTGGACTAACTTGTTCAGTTCACCCTTCCATCGGCGGAAACATTCACCCAAATTAATCAGGGTGCGCGCACGTACTTTTTCCATGTCGGTGTTGCGAGGAAACTTGAATGATTTAGCAATGAGATGCCACATCNTGACCAATCTTGGATCATTGGGTCCACATGCACCTTTGTTCTGATTATTGCTCCAAGGGCGTTACGGAACTTTGCACGAACTTTTGGAGGGTTCTTAACCTCTCCTGATGGGCTCAGTTCTTCAACCATCCAGGTGCCTGTGGGGTATTTGTTTCTGCCTCGTTGCCCCCTTCTTTTTTAGGTTCACTGGTTGTGGCGGTGCATTCAGCCTCTGGCGCAGATGACTCCAACTCAATTTCTTGTACTGGTTGGGGGCTTACTCCACGTCGGCGGCATCTCCTTTTCCTTACCGGAGAACGAGGCACCTAACACGATCATAAGAGTCGAAAGTACATGAGGTGTTCATCTATCCAATCAAAATGTACATGAAAGCGGATCAGTAGGGATCGCCGTTACCTCACTAGCCGGATCGAAATCCGGGTCAAGCTCTGTCTCCGTACGACCTACACGAGGTTCAGTGGGGTGTGGATTAAGAGGGTCCATCCACACGCCGCCTACCCACGCGCCTTGTCCTATTTGAGGTCCGTCTCCATCTTCCCGGTTCTCCTCATCCCCGGAATCTTCTTCTTCATGGTCATCCTCAAAGACATCGTCACCGTCCCACTGGGTCTGGGACCCAATCACGTCCAAGTCGAACCCATTCTCATGATCATCATGATTGGATGACGATGGCTCATCCATCCTCTAGATGAAATCACATGTGACAATCAAAACACAAAATATGTTAAACTAAAAATGTTCTTTTCATACACATGTGTATCATATATACATCAAGCCAGGGGCGGATCCAGCACCGGGTCGGCCGGGGCTGGAGTCCCCCTACCGCTGCCGAGTTCTTGGAGCCCCCAACAGCCTCTTCTCAAAAAAATCAGCCATTGTAGCACTGCTAGAAGGGGACTGCTAGAAGGGGCTAGAGGTTGAAGATGATGAATAATTCGTCTCCTATGTCAATTTTTTAGTGTTGTGGCTTGGTATGGACCGACAAATTGCATAATCTACTTGACTCATGTTGTATTGTGATATATTCATCTATGTATCCATATAAGACTCCTTTAAATTACAACACTGGTTCTGTATTGGATATGATTCGGACAACTAGCTTTTTTGTACAGTATTGAGTCCCCCTATCAATTTTTTCTGGATCCGCCACTGCATCAAGCACTTGCTAAGCATTTCATCGAGCACTTAGTTGCATGATGGAGGACCTCCTCTCACCTTCGACTGGAGCGGCACAGGGGGGCGGCGAGCGGTCATGGACGGCGGCCGGCGAGGACGGCCGGCCGTGCTGGCGCGGGGAGGGGAGGTGTGGCCGCAGCAGGAGCAGGGCGCGCCCGGCCCGGCGGGCGAAAGGCGGAGGATGCCAACTCGGGGGACGCCCGGGGGACGGCGGGGTGGAGCCCGCGCCGGCGGAGAGGTCGCTCCGGCGGCGGTGGTGGATCTTGCGGGAGGGGGAGGCGGCCGGAGCGCGGAGAGGCAGTGGCGCGCGCGAGGCGGAGGGTCGCAGGGGTGCGGAGGGCCGGCCGGAGGAGCGCGACGGGGGACGACAGCGGCGCGGCCGGATGAACGCGGCGGGGGACGACGGTGGCGCAGCCGGAGCGCGGGAAGGCACGAAAAATTTCGGCAGCCTGTCTTAAAATTTTGGCCAAGTCCCCCGGTCGCTCCAGTTTCTATATGGAGTCCATTACCAGGGGCGGGTGACCGTCACCCGCCCCTGGAAATGGCCAACAAGAAGGCAAGGATCTAACCACCAGAGGACCGCATGATCATCCGCTCCACACTATATTACAACCACCGGATCAAACTGTGCGCGGCCTAACTATATAACTGCTGCTTGTGACCATAGGATGATGCATGTGTGTCAAAATTGTAAGATACATTGTACTATAAGTTGTGTCTCAAGGTTTGTAAGATAAGTCTCAAGTTTTGTAAGATAAGATCAGTGTAATGCATTCCAACAGGCTCATTTTATTGTATGAATGAACAGTGAGGCTTTTCTGTAGGGTCACCGTATAAAACTGTGGGTTAGGAAACTTAAGCATTCGAAATGTTCACACTCCCCATAATGCCCTGTTTCGAATCATACTTGCAACATCATACATATTTAAGCGAGGTAGCACAAATCTCAAAGAAGTAAGCCGCACAATACAACTAAAGAGGTAGCACAAAACTCAAAGACATAACTAAAGAGGCAGCACTTTAATTTCTCCAATTCACATACAACCATCAACCATGCATCAGTTTGGACATGCCATCTGATCACGCACATCACCAAAATAACAGTGACCATACTACCATACCATAACATACCAAGTTCATAGTTATATTTACAAAGTTCGACAACTACATTTAACGACAAAAGCATACCATCACTTGCGCTCCAGCGAGAACGCCAGGGGCATGTCTCACATCTTGCTGACGGCGTAACTCACACCGCTCCTGAAGTTCCGCGTCCAGAGGTCGAACTCATGACGGATGCGGCACTGCGGGCTGCAGTACAGGATGATATGCGTCCCATCCGCCCAGCGCCTGCAGTGCGTCCATACGCAGACGTGAGGATCCTGTGGGACCAGGTCCGTGTCGACGTCGCGGTTAAGAAGACACCACTCGTACGCAATGAGGTGGAGGTCCTGCCTGACAGTGTAGCGCAGCAGCGCCAGGCCGCGGTTCTCCCACCGGCCATGCGGGGGCGACGGGCCGCCGCTGATGCGATGGAGCACCGCCAGTGCATCAGGGTCCGCGGGGTTCCTACGGTACTGCAGCATCGCCAAGAAGTAAGCCGCACAAGAGTCCCCAATGTCAGCGGCCCTCTGGACTTGCTGCATCCCGAGGCTCCGGGCGCGGCGCAACAAAAGCTCCAACCCATTGAGATATAGGGCCCCCGGATTTTCGCCATCGACCAAGCGCTGCAGGATGGGTGACCTGATATAGTCCGGCAAACGCCGGCAGGACTGGCGAAGCAATCGGAACGATAAGCGCTTGATTACCTCGGGGGAGTGGCAGATGACGCGGAAGGTGCGGCAGACCCGACCAAGGATCATGTACTGATTGATGGCCCATGCTTCCCCGCCATCAAAGATGAAGCGACGGATGATGTGGCCAACCAGCTCTTCCGGCAGGTCGAGCAGGGCGAAGAACGTCGCAACAACCGGCGCCTCCAGTCTTCTCCGCGACGACGACGACGAGGCCCCGGCGCGATTGATCTCCTCCATCGCCGCGGGCGGCAATGCTAGGCCGGAGGTGGGCAGAGGCAGCGGGGCGAGGCAAGAAAAAGCCCTCCCCGGCCGGAGAGCGAGGTGGGCGCCGAGGCAGCGGGGGCGAGCCAAGAAATCCCCCGCGCGTCGGGGGGGCGAGTGCGAGCGGCGGGGCGAGCACGAGAATGCAAGCGGGCGGGGGCGGTTCGCCGGAGTTGGGCGGAGGGAGCCGGGTGAGGGCGAGCGCCTATTAGTACTACTAGAATGGCAACTGTAGCTTGAAATTAAAACCGCCGCAGGTATTGGGGATTTGGGGTAAGTATATTGGGAATCGCAACCGTCTGCTCGGGTGCGCCGACGGTTTGTAAATATTTCTTTATGTCTCCAAAATGATTTATTTTTGTCTCCAAATTGATTTAGTATGAAGATATATTTCGTGCTTCATCTGATGATACAAAGGTACATATTCATCCGGTGAATAGCAGTCGACACCCACAGGATTAATGTGTGGCCGCGCGTGAAGTTCTGTGAAAAAACCCTTTACACCGGATGAAAGGCCGTTCGAAAGATCAGATCCAGGGATGCCATACCGTATAAAAGGGTGGACCGAGTCAAATGCTGGCAATGATTTAGAAACTTAAACAAACTATGCCAAAACCATTCGGAGGTTAGCACACTTACAGACCTAAACCAACCCATTCACTAGTTTAACAAAACCAATCTAAACCGTTTGGCTTTTTCCACCCAAAACAAACAAAACTCGTTCAAGTATTCATAGTCGTACTTAGTCATTTCCAACAAATTTTACTCAATATCGATAAAATTTCCTTGTGTGAACGCAAGGTTTTAATTCTAGGGTCCGGCATTCGATGTGGGGCCCACGTGTAGGTCTAGTAAAGATAACTTGCACAAAGTAGCTCATGGTTGTACTTAGTCCATCCCCAACGCTCCTACTAGTAGCCCTGCTAATTGGTTTGGGCTTAACGGTTTTATTGGATTGGTTCATTCTTTGGATTTATCTAAGTTGGTTACCAATGGACTTGATTGTCAAATGGTTTGGTTTGGATTGGATTACTAAGAAAACAAAATGGTTTGGAATGGTTTGGAGTGAGTTGTATTGGTTCTTTCCAAATAGCTATGCATATGGGCCCACATGTAGGAAATACGTATAGCTACACTATTTTCCACAAAGTAGCGTACTATCAAATTATGTCATCTAAAACAAATTTTGGTCAATTTCGTCAAACTTTTAAGGTGTGAACGCGAGATTTTAGTTCTAGGGTCCGGCTCTTCACGTGGGACCCACGTGTATGTCCACCCGTACTGCTTGGCACAAAGTAGCGGGCTGCCAAATTAAGTCATCTCCAACAAATTTCGGTGCCAAGAAATGAAGGAAGAGGATAGGGTGAGAAAGGACACATGGATTGGGGATGGCCTAATGAAGGTGCCAAGAAATGAAGGAAGAGGATAGGGTGAGAAAGGAGAGAGAAATGAGGATATAGGACAATAATTTCCAAAGAATTTCAGTCAATTTCAATGAAATTTTCGTGCGTGAACGCGAGGTTGTACGGTGGCCCCGCAGCGGACGAAAACGTGGAGCCAATTCCATAAACAAGTAAGACCGGATGAATGGCCTTTCGTCCGGTGCGTGCATCTGGAATGTCACCGTATAATACTGACGACCTCCAACGGTCATATTCCTCTCCGGCCCATCTTACTAAACACACGGGATGAAAGAGCATCCGTCCGCTCATGTAAAATTTACCAGTACCGGATAAATTTGTTGCCGCACGGACCGTTACATGGTGGACCCCGCGCGTCGGTCCTTTCTTCCTCGGTCAGTCGGTCTCCCCCGCGCCCGCGCCCATACGCCGTCGCCGCTCTGTCTCGCCTCACCGCCCTCCGGCCGTCTCCGGCCAAGCGCCGCCGCCCGCCGCTACGCTACTCCATCCCGTCCCTGCTCCGCACCTCCTCGACGGTGCCGTACCGCTGCCTCACGCGTATTTCGCGCGCGGGCGCGCGGAACCATAGCCTAGGGTTTCCGCCGCCGCCGGCCTTCGATTCGCCGGCCACCGCCGGTCTGCGCCGCCGTCCCCCGGCCGTGCGCGACGCCAGCAACCCCCTCCGTCTCCCTCGTCGATTTCATCTGCAGTGGTGAGAAACTTCAAACCCGCCCAAATGTGATTCAATTTGAATGGAATTCGTTAAAATTTCACTGTTTAGAGCACAATGTTTCAAGTTTAGGAGCATATTTTCATGAATTAAGGTTATGTTTCACGGGAATATCATGTCCTCCACATAATGCTCACTTGTTTCGGTCAAATTGCACTATTCAGAGGGTTTGATGTTTGATGTTTAGGATGTTTTGTTCAATAAGTAGGGTTGTTTTTCTCATGAATATCATGTCATCAACCCAATGCTCACTTGTTTAGGTCAAAATCGAGCTTGTTGAGCCGTAGTTCATGGTCGTCGCCTTTCATAGGTGTTTTCGGTTCACTTCAACCTCTTGTCGAGCACTTAAGGACACTCCTAGCATTCTATGTTTTTGTCCTCGAGCATACTTTGTTTACTATATTATTTATATATCTTATCTTTGCCATTTTGTAATCTTCTACCATATGATCTCTTGCAGATGGCCGGGGACAAGAGAAAGGGAAAGGCCATTGAGGTTTCGAAGCGGAAGAAGAGTCGAGCGCAGAAGGACACTCCACGGCAGGGGATCAGGATTCGAGAGGGACAGCCAGAGGGAGCAGCCACAAATACAGTACAGATGGAGCAGCCGTCTACATTGCGTCGCTCAGGACGCCACCATAGCACAGAGACACGGACACCGACACAGGGACCACCACCTCGGCACTCGGGTCCACGTGTTCGTGGTGGTGGCATTCGGAGGCCACGCAGTCGCAGTGCAGGGGAGGGTTCACGGCAGCACGAGGTGATGCAGCAGGAAGAGCAGCAAGAGGAGGAGCAGGAGGAGGAGCAGCAGGAGGAGGCACAGACGGACTCAGACCCTGGCATGGAGATCTCAGCTGCACGCCGGATCAGACGTGCACAGACACCACCGGAGCCAGGAGAGTTGCTTCTTGACTTGACGCGGATTTCTTCCAAGAGGGTCAAGAAGTACAGGGCTGTTCAAATCCTTGACTGGTTCCCTGAGCGTAGACAGGCGTACACCGACCCTAGGTTCCTGACACGGTTACAGGAGAGCTTCTATACCTCGTACATCAGGGGGCGGTTTCCGATCGCCGAGCACAAGATGCTGGATTGGCCTTCACTGAGAAGGGCTGCAGGGGGAGTACCTATACGGCCCCACTTTGCGTACATGCCAGGGGTCGAGGCCTTGGTCACTGACTACAGGCTTTGGGTAGAGGAGTGGGTGAGAGTCTTCTTTGCCACACTCTACATTGACATGCACCGGACCTTCATTCAGTTCATGTTCAACAACGAGGTTTGGCGGCTGTCCAGGGAATCGATTGCAGCTACCTTTGGTCTACAGCTTGGAGGTACGATATTGCACCACGTCACTTACGGTGAGGAAAGTTGTCCTCCCGCCGTCCTCGTTCTACAACGTACCCTACAGACGAGGAGATGGCTCCACTGTTTCGTCAGCCGTTCGTTCCTGGCAGCCCGCGGACTCCCGACCAGTTGACAGACGAGGCGTACACTGTTCACATGGCCTTACGGAGGTCGCTTTTGCCCAGGAAAGGGAACGCCGAGACGATCACCGCCTTGCAGCAGTGGCTCTTTCTTCACATCATGAATCATGAGGAGTTTGATATTGTAGATCTGATTATATGTGAGTGGGAGGATGTTATTTTTGATGCGATGTCAGCGCAGCGACAACAGCCATATGCTCACCTGATTAGCTATTTGATCGCCAGCCTGGGGAATGGAAGTTGGAAGAATGACCTTTACAGTGCCAGGGGTCAGTTTGGCACATATTTCGCCACACGGCCCGATGACAAGCGCCGACGCCCTAGAGCGATGTTGGTAGCAGAGGAGAGGTTGAAGCTGCAGGTAATGGCAGAGGCAGCTATGACTCAACTTGAGCGTGACCGGGACGCACTAGCTATAGTAGAGGCTCAGCTTCCGACCTACCTTGATACTGACACTGAGGACTCGGACGAGGACCCGGACTACACGCCTTACTTTCCAGAGCGTCGTACTCACGACGACGAGGCGGGTCCGTCCAGAGCAGTTCCAGACGAGGAGTCATCTCCTCCACCGCCTCCTGTGACAGTGACACCACCGCCTCGAGTGACTGAGGCACAGGTTACTCAGCCAGATTATCTTGCTACTATAGTACAGACACTGGTCGATCAGCAGCGTCGCTCCGAGGCTGAGCAGGCACATCAGAGAGAAACACAGATGATCTTTCTTCAGGAGATGCGCCACCAGCAGCAGCTGTTCAGCGCACAGCTTCTTCAGCAGCAGCAGTTGGCTTCACATATGTTCGGTTACGTTACTGGCTGCATAGGACAGTTGTACCAGCACTCAGGTATCGAGCCACCTCCTCGTCCTCCTATGCCACAGCAGCTCCAGTACGACCCGCTCACTCCACCTCCTCCAGCCGGTGCTTTCCTGCAGACACCCTTGGCTTCTTTTCCGATGATAGCACCTGTAGAAACTGGGGTGTTATCAGTTCCACCACCGATGTCTGAGCAGCAGCAGCAGTGTGCCTCCCTTGAGCAGCAGAGACAGAGTCAGGCTAACTTCTCTACGGTGTCTCCTTCGATTTCCACAGCTGCACTCTCTGTCGAGACGGCACCTGAGGAGACCCTCTCGACCCCGAGGATGACTTTGCCAGTCACTACAGTGCCTACTCCTCCGGATGACCGACCTCACGAGCCCGACTCCACTGCCGGAGCATTTACTGAGGACATTGAGCAGCAGAGAGAGCTTGAGGGTGCGGGTGGTCCCGTGTCAGGCTGGAAGGCTGAGGAGATTGAGAGAGAGAGCTTGAGGGTGCGGGTGGTCCCGTGTCAGACTCACAGGCCGAGCAGATTGTGCAGGAGACAGCTCTTGATAGTGCAGGTATTGCCATGGTAGGCTCACAGGCCAAGGAGATTGAGCAGGAGACAGAGCCTGAGGGCACGGGCGGTCGCGTGGGAGGCTCGGAGGCCGAGGAGATTGAACAGGAGACAGAGCTTGAGGGTGCGGGTGGTCCCGTGGCAAGCTCAAAGGCCAAGGAGATTGAGCAGGAGACAGCTCTTGATAGTGCAGGTGGTCCCGTGGAAGGCTCACATTCTTCTCCTTTTGTCACGTCTTCTTTCGAGGTTGCCCCTGTGGTCCCTGCTCCTACTACAGTCACACCAGTTGACCCCATCGACACCACTCTCGTATCAATTAACGAGCAGATTCAGGTACAGATGGATCTTGACGGTGCAGATGGTATAGTGGTAGGCTTACAGGCTTCTTGCCCCTCCTCGGACTGCTCCTCCTCTGACCATGTCGACATGCCTTAGTACGAGGTTAGGGACAGTGCTTGGGGGGCGTGAGAGTGTTGTGTCTTTTATAGTTTCTCATATATGGTCATGTCGTTTGGATTTGTTTATGCCCTCATGATGGTCATTTGTATCTAAGTGTGCACTCTCGTTTTATTTCAGTTAATGCATTCTTGCGCGTTCATTATGTCTTTTATCTCTACTCATTTGTGTTGTAACTAACCAATGGTACACGAAGATTAGGGACCTTTGTAGAATCGAGTGTCACTTCGAGATGAAGATTTTGTAGAATCGAGTGTCACAGTTAACGGGGTACTTGAGCTAGGACATACTTTGACAAAGCTAAGCGTGTAGACATGAAAGAGAAGCACACTTCACTGAAACTAGGACCTGCTAGCTCAAAAGGCACAAGACATGGCATTAGAAGCAACGAAAACGACCAACGACTCAAAGAAGTGTGAATCAGATTAGTTTGAACCGACACCATTCACAACAATATACGGTGCGCCATATTTTACGCGGGCAGGAAGAACGTACGTTGAAGCGGTGGCTCCAAAAAGCGTTACACGTTCGTCCGCTCCGAGCAGTTTACCGGCAGCGGATGAAACTGTGCTCGCGCGTGAAATTGGTGCCGAGCTTCCACCGGATGAAGGTCTGTTCAAGCGGTCCTCTTCATTGTGGCATCACCGGACGAAACCGTTGCTGCAATGAGCTTTCAAGCAATTATGGATCAAGTCCTGGAGGTGTTTGATTATATTTGCGTCGAGGGGAGCCCAGTATGCACCAGATATTCAAAGTACCAAGCTTGTGTCTCTTTCTAGAAGCCACATGATTGGATTGGCCCTTACCTACGTTGTTCGAGGTTTATGGTAGTGCGTATGACCGTCCATGTGAAGCAACGTCGAGCGCACTAAATCATGCTCTACTTTATTTTGATGAAGTTCTAGGTTTCACGATCGGAGACCTAAACTATGTTGGATTACTAAGGACGTGAAGCAGTGTAAGAAATGTGTATCATTGATGTACCTTTATCCTTTTCGTATGGATTTGAACTTGTCTTTAGCATTGATGTAAGAACCTGTGATACTTGTTATATATATTTCATAGCATTTACTTTGTTATCTGAATGTTGGATGTAAATGGTGCCACCCGCCCAGACTGCGATAGAAATAGGAATGCAAATAGATATTAAAATGGAAGCCAAATAAACAAGATAAAAATAAGAGTAAAATGCACAGTACGTCCCTCAACTATTGGCTCCTTCCCATCTGTGTCCTCCAACTTTCAAAGTGACTATCCAGGTCCCTCATCTATGTCCGCGACGCATCCACGGCCATGACGCAGCCACGACAGCCACATAATCCAACGTGGTTGAGCCAGAGTGGCAGTCGAAGGGCTAGGTCATCGCTAATTTAGCAGAAAACTCCCCGCGAGCGTTCTGTTCTTTAGTGCTCGCCGCCGCTGCTTTGCTTCTCGCCGCCGCCGCTTCTCATCCCCATTCTCTTCTTCTTCAGTGCTCGCCGCCGCCGCTTTGCTTCTCGCCGCCCACGCCCTCGGTAGCTGGTCCGACCACCGGCGCCCGACTTCTTCGATCCGCTGCGCTTCGACGGAGTCTGCGATGCCGGTCGGGAGCTCGTCATCCACGCAGAGTATTGGGCCCTTGAGATTGGCCGAGAAAACACGGCTGCCCCTGATCCCGTGCCCTAAATGTGGCGAGGAGATCCTCGAGCTCACTTCGGGTCAAGGATCTAAGGTCCCGGGGGCCATCTTCTTCATGTGTCGGCTCCATCGCAGAGATGTAAGTGTCGAGCCCTTGAAATTTTCCCTCCCTGTTCATCATCGTTCATACTCACTGTACAATTTGCAGGACACTACAAGTTGCCCATGGTATTTGTTTGCTGACAAGTATGAGAAGTTGCTGATTTCTATGGGACTGGTGGACAAAAGAGGGGCTACTGGCGCCGGCATTAGGCAGGAGGTTACCTTGAATGAAATTGAGCAGGTCAAGATTGCAATTGGACGCTTAGAGGGAGTAGTGGAAGGAAACAAGTCAGAATTGACACCTTTGCTTGCTGATGTAGTTTGTCTGAAGAATGGCTGTGACAGTGTAGCTGAAAAGCTTCAGAAGTTGGTAGACCTAGGAAAAATTGTAGCTGTGAGCCTTATAGTTGTTGCTGTTGTTCTTGTTCTGGGTGTAATAACCTTGTTTTTCAAGTAGAAGTGGCCTACTGAACCATGTGTTCAAGTATGTTTCAGGGCTGTAGCTGTAATGGCTGTGTTCATGTTCAATGAATGGAATGTGAGTTTGTTTCAATGCAAGTATGTTTCAGTTGGTTTTTTATTCATTTATCTTGAATCAAATGACAGAAGTCGATAACATATGATAACTTATACTATATCACTGGAATTTCAGAGATAATTCAGTCACTGCAATTACATATGTCAGTCACTGCAGTTACATATCATAATTTGTCTCATTCCTTCTACCACCCTACTCTTTGCATATGATCTATATATCTATGATCACTGCACAAAAGGCAGTTACATATCATAGTTTGTTTCAATGCAAGTATGTTTCAGTTGGTTGTGGCTTAGCTTGCACTAGTACACAGGGTCATGCCGTGATCGTTGGGTCTGTATTACGCTTCTAGCACCGAATAAATGTGTCGGCTGTGTAGCGCTGCAGCCTTCATCCTCAGATCACACAGGATGGACACAGTTCCGAAAGGTGACTTCTGTCGTAGGCCGACCGGATGAATGGGTTGCTGAAGTGGCGTCGGGCAACTCCGAGCGCGGCACCAAATGAAGAGACATTGGTCCGTTGCGTTCTGTTTTACCCAGACCGGATAAACCTGTGCCAAGGGGAAGTCAGACCCAGCTGCTGTCGTGACCACCGAATGAATGGGCATTCGTCCGGTGCTCTCTATTGGTGACTCACCGTATAAAACTGTCGTTTAGGAAACATCACGGTCAACTATGTTCGCGCCACCATATGAACAGTGTTTATGTAAACGTTGTGTGATCGTGCCGACGGAATGAAAGGGCATTCAAACGCTCCTGTCTATGTCTATGGTGTGACGAGCGTATAAAATGTTGGTCATATAGTCGATTAATATGCAAGTGCTTACAAATTTCAAATTTGAATATAAGTTAATATAGTAATGTGAAGACGTCCCCGTTCATACCCTCTGAGGCAATCAATCCTTACAATACACATGCATACAAATTGAAATTTGAACAGAAGGTAATATACATGTCATATCTAGCCGGTGACAATTCTTGGTTCTCCATCATTCCGTGCCCATGGCTTTTCGCCCCTTTTTATGCCTGCTTCTACATTCTGTATCTTCTCTAGTAGATCTTGGAAGAGGTTCATTTCTTCGAACTGATTGTATTGTTCGACGTCCTCAACTCCGTCAGCTCCTATAATAGCTTGTTTTCCAGGGATCACAATGTGCTTCTGTTTTTTAGAAGGGTCAATTACATAAAGAACCTGTGCAACATGTGAAGCAAGTATCCAAGGGTCATCTTTATATCCAATATTTTGGAGGTCAACAATTGTTAGTCCATAGTTGTCCACCTCAACACCTCTTGGGTGGTTCACCCATCTACACCGAAAGACGGGGAACCTAATATTACAACCATAGTCTAGTTCCCATATATCATCTATGATGCCATAATATGTGATGTTTTTGCCGGTATTTCCGTCTAAGGCTTGTGTGCGAACACCGCTATTTTGAGACATGCTTTTCTTGTCTTTTTTGGCAGTATAAAATATGTAGCCATTAATATCATAACCTTGCCATGATGTGACCTGAGCGGATGGTCCTGATGCCAATCTTTTGATTGTTTTTTCTTCTATGGTTTCCCCATCTGGTATGTCCTGTTCCTTTAACCAATCGACGAATCGACGCTTGTGCTCCTTCATGATCCAATCTTGTGAGCGGCCATGACTTTCTGCTCTTACAACATCCAGGTGTCTTTGGATGAATGGTCCCATTAGTGTGATGCGTTGCAGAACACTGTAATGTGCTAGTTTTATCTCATTCATGTCATTGTCGATGAATGTTTTCCTCCCCGCTATGCCGATACCATCCAATCTTCCCTGATGAAGTGACGCTGGTAAACCAATCCCCAAATTATCTTTTAGATAAGCCAGGCAGCACTCGATGACTTCTTCAGTACTGTATCCCTCTATCATGCTTCCCTCAGGGTTTGCACGATTCAGTACGTATCGGTTCAAGATTGACAAGAAACGCTCGTATGACCACATTTTGTGTAAGTATAGGGGACCCAGTGCCCTTATCTGATCTACCATGTGAATCATGAGGTGTTCTGTGATGTCAAAAAATTGTGGAGGAAAGCACATCTCAAGCTGCAGCATGGTCTCCCTGACAAAAACCTGCAGATCGTCCAATTCGTCTTTGACAATCACCTTCTGAGAAATTCTGTCGAAGAAGTAACACAACCGAGTAATCACCATCTTTACGTATACTGGCTTGATCGCCCTGATTGCAATTGGAAGGAACACAGTCAGCATAACATGGCAATCGTGACAATTGTATCCAGTAAACGAGAGATCTTTCATCGACAGTAGTTTCTTGATGTTGGATGAGTAACGACTCGGAACTCTGATACCCCGTAAACACTGACATACTGCCCTCTTCTCAGCCAATGTTAAGTTGTAGCTAGCCGCGGGAAGTTTATATCGTCCATTCCCCATATCTATAGGGTGAAGATCATCTCTAATGTTCATAGCTACCAAGTCCTGGCGCGACTTCAGGTTATCCTTTGAATCCAGTAAGAGCCCAATCATGTTACCGAACACATTCTTCTTCATGTGCATACCATCTATGGCATGGCGGACCTCTAGGTCCTCCCAATACGGTAAGTACTTGAAGAAAATTGACTTCTTCTTAAACGGCACGCCATCCTTAGGTGCCTTATCTCTTTTTTTCGGCTTTCCGTCTTTTGTCATCTTCCCATATTCAACCTCGATGTCCTTGACCATCTCAAAAACTGCGTGTCCGTCTTGTTTTGCAGGAGCGGGACCTATCACAGCGTCGCCTCCAAAAAATTGATGGAACTTCTTACCTCAGTACTTGTGTCCTTCCTCTAAGAAGCGTCTATACCTCAGGAAAACTCCCTTTCTAGTTCCGTCGAGGAAATACCAAGCGGTTTCGTCGTCCAAGCATACACTGCATGCCGTCTTTCCTTTGACCTGCCCTGAAAGCACAAACAATGCCTGGTAATCATTGATGGTAACGAAGATCATAGCTCTTAGGGTGAATTCTTGCTGTGTAAAACCATCAATCATCTTGATACCGTTGTTCCATAAATTTGCCATCTCTTCCAACAGAGGCTCAAGAAAAACATCAATATCTATGCCTGGATGCTTTGGGCCTTGTATAAGTATGCATAGGAAAAGATACTTTCGCTTCTGGCACAACCATGTAGGTAGGTTGAACATGCTCAAGACAACTGGCCATGTGCTGTGTGTGCTCATCCTTTGACCAAATGGATTCATTCCATCCGTACTCAAAGCAAACCGAACATTTCTTGGATCTTTTGCAAATTCTTTATGCTTCTCGTCGAATTTCTGCCACTGGCTAGCGTCGGCTGGATGGCGAAGCTTTCCGTCTCCCTTCCTGCGCTTATCAGAATCCCACCAGCGCATCAGTTCAGCGTCGTTTGGGTTTGAGAACAGACGCCTCAGGCGATCGGCCACAGGGAGGTACCACACGACCATGGAGGGAATTTTCCTCTGCTTCCCATCATCATCAACGCCTACACAAGTGTCAGGTTCCTCATTACAAGCAACACTACCCCTCCTCTTTCTTTTATTCCCGTCTGTTTGAACTTTGTCCTCGCCCCCACAATAGCTAGCATTGTTTTTGTACCGTTTTGCACCACATACCGGGCATTTGTCCAAATTTTTGAATGCATCCCCTCGGTACAATATACAATGATTTGGACAAGCATGAATTCTTTCCACACCCATCGTGAAGGGACTAATAAGCTTCTTTGCTCGATAAGTGTTCTCTGGCACTTTATTAGGCTTTGGAAGCAACCATGCTAAGATACGAAGGAGATCATTGAAACTAACGTCGGACCAACCATATTTAGCCTTTAGAATCAACAGCTCGAGTAAGAAGCGAAGCACAGTCCAGTGTCTCGGACAACCCTTTGAATGCTCATACACAGTTTCCTGAGCTGCCTTTTTCAACGACTCAACATTTTGTGCGCCTTTCACACTGCCAACTAATAGTTCCTCTTCGGTATGATGCAACAACTGGCCCAAGAAATCGCTGTCATCAAATTCATCACCACCTTCATCCCCAACAATGTCCTCAGCACCTTCATCCCCAGCAATGTCCTCACCACCACCGACTCCATCACCACCACTTCCATAGTCAACACCATCATCACTTCCGTCATCCTCGAAACCATAATCTTCATCATAACCGTCAAAGTATCTGTTGACGGCTTCAGGGTCTCGCCAGATGTCTTGCAACTGGTCCACAACGTCGGTATCCTTCTTCTCACCATGGTATGTCCATAATGTGTACTCCTTCACGAAACCATGAACCAGCACATGTGATCGGATTGTAACCAAGTCATTGAAAACACAATGGTTTTGGCACATTCGGCAGGGGCAACGCATATCTTTGGTCCTCTCGTCCATTGCATGATTCTCTGCGACTTTAAGAAACTTGTCAAGCTCTCGGCGAAAATATTCACCATGCCTTGATATATTGTACATCCATGACCGATCCATCTTGTAACCTTGAAAAATTCCATTAAAAAAATAAGTCAAGAAAAAATAACACATATCCATGAACAAAAAATATAAGACATTATATGAGGCTAACGTTGAAAATGTAACAAAAAGAAAAGAAATGCACGCTTATTGTAAAAAAGATAAATCTTCTTGTCTCTCCTCCATGGTTTTAGCAATTTCCCCATCCATGAATGAGCCTAAAAAGTCAAATCCGAGGCAAATTAAGGGGAGAATCATCTTCCCCTACTTCACTAACCTAGTTCCATCCAAAAGGTTGAGCTTAATTGGGGTCCAATCGGCCAAGTACTACCATACATGGAGATTTAGATCTAGCTAGAGGTACTACCATGGAGATCTAATTGAGCCATATAATCAATGCAATAAGCTTAAGAATAGTCATAGGATAAGCATCAACTCACCTCCTAATGAGGGGACAAACCATCCACTTGTCCTCCACTTGTCTTGGGAAATTTGGGCAGCACCTCCCTCTCCTTTTTCCGGTTTGGAGTCCACCTGTCGGGTTGTGGAAGAAGACCTCTCGCTTTATGTACAGTGCAACACTTCTAGGGGCGGTTCATGGCGCGAGCCGCCCCTGATAATCAGTTTCAGGGGCGGGTCATAGCATGGGCCGCCTCTGGAATATACAGCATTTACAGGGGTGGTCGACGCCATTGCCCGACCCTGGAAATGCTATTTACAGGGGCGGTTGATGGGGCCAGCCACCCCTGATAATGAGTTTCCAGGGGCGGGTCATGGCATGGGCCGCCCCTGGAAAGGGAAGCATTTGCAGGGGCGGGCCATCCCATCACCCGCCCCTAGAAAGTGCTATTTACAGGGGCGGGTCATGGCGTCACCCGCCCCTGCAAAAATTTGTTGTTTCCAGGGGCGGCTCATGGCATCACCCGCCCCTGTAAATCGTTCTGTAGGGGCGGCCCTTAGCTACAGTGTCATTCATGCATTTGTAGGGGCGCGTCGCCTTTTAGTCCGCCCCTAAAAAAAAAAACCCCTGGCTCTTACAAATGTTTTTTGTAGTAGTGGCACTCGGCATAGGATCCAACGGCTCTTCATGACCGAGGAATCCGTGAAACAGATGACATGGCACAAACATGGTCATCGATATAATCCTAAGAAGCTGGTCCATCCATCCGATGGTGAGTCATGGACACTTTGATGTGATTCATCGTGCGAAAGCTATAGAGGCTCACAATATACGTGTTGCACTGGCAACAGATGAGTTCAATCCTTATGGAATGACGACTGCTCCATACACTTATTGGCCCGTGTTCGTTACCCCCCTCAATCTTGCCCCCGGCGTGCTCTTTCAATGACAGAACATATTTTTGTTGTTGATAATTCCTGGATACCCGGGGCGTAATATGAGTGTGTACATAGAGCCTCTGGTTGATGATTTGGTCCGTGCTTGAGAGGAAGGGGTATGGACATACGACCGAGCTACAAAGACAAACTTCAAAATACATGTTTGGTACCACTACTCCCTGCATGACCTGCCGGCGTATGGGTCGTTCTGTGGATGGTTTGTTCATGGAAAGTTCCCATGCCCAATATGCAAGGCAGCTCTGAAGTTCATTTGGTTGCCAAAGGGTGGCAAGTATTCTTCGTTCAACAAACATCGACAGTTCTTCCCTCTTCATTATCCATTTTGACGAGACATCAAGAACTTTACAAAAGATGTCATAGTTAAAGACCCTCCACCGCAAATGATGATAGGTGCCGCGGTTCGTGCTTAATTAGATGCTCTCGAGGTCAATCAAGAAGAAGGTGGTTTTGTGGGATATGATGAGTAGCATGCCTAGACTCATAAGTTGGGCTTGTGGAGGCTACCCTATATGGATGACCTTCTTCTTCCACATAACATTGATGTAATGCACACTGAAAAGAATTAGGCCGAGGCACTTTGGGGTACAATCATGGCCATTCCTGATAAGACAAAGGACAATGTTAAGGCTAGAGTGGATCAGGCAAATGTTATGCAATAGACCAAAGCTAGATATACCGCCTCCCGGAGCCGGCAAGTCATAAAAAATGCCTAAGGCCGATTACGTCCTGACGAGGGCCCAATGGAGGGAAGTACTTTGAAAATAACAAGTTTGATTTTGGTCCGATTCGGGTCGATGTGAACTCGGTTCATGCGCGATGAAGTTGAAGATTTTGGTCCTTGATGTAAACATACTAAAATTTTAATTTATTCCCTAAAAATTCATAACTAATTCATCTTAACTCTTAAAAATATGAAACAATGTTTACTATTGATCTTCGTGCGCTCATCTCGTACAAAAGAAATAGGCCCAATGGAGGAAGAACCATGTGCTCTACCCAAGTTGCTGAAAACCATATCATCTTCACTTATACTTCGGTGATGAACCATTCCCTTATATGCCAAAATTTGCCCCTAAAAATCATTCCATTTCTACCGGCGTTGTCAAAAGCATTGACATGTGAAAAGACATGCAGTCTCCACATTTCTACAGCCTGAAGGATTTGTTCCATTACTAGAGGTGTTGTCTTAAGCAACCATGGAGTTTTCGTATCAACAAATGGATAAATAAAGCAGCACAGCTTTATGTCAAATGTGCTCGCTGATGTTCTGAGTTCAGAGTTATGAATTAATTGCTCCTACTCGACACATTTATTTGCATCATTGCTCCGATAATAATGATGTATTCTACCAGGCAATCCAATTAATGACCGGCCTCTACAAAAGCTCAAGCATGAGTTGTACTGTTGTACATGAAGGCACATGCGTGAGTTATTCTGCTAGGAGGCTGCATGCAAGACAGGAAATGATGATGCGAATTGCAGCAATAAACCTTCGGGATTGTGTGGCATCAGGAACGCACAATGCTCAACAAAGTGTCCGATAACTACCACATCTCTGCAACAGTGCGAGGCACACTGCTGAGATACCAGTAATAATGACTTGGACAAGCTCAGAGACCATCCCTAGTGTGCCATAGTTTGTATATATCTACAGTACCAGTTACCATCCCTGCTGAGATACCTGTAATAATGACTTGAACAAGCTGAGTGACCGACATATTAGGTTACCAACCATGTGTTTGGATTGGGAGCCAAGTGGGTTGGGTTGGCTCCACCCAGTTTTTTGGGTGGGGACGAACTCATCTCATGTTTGGTTGAGAGGTTCGGTTTAATCTAGTTTTTTTTATCGCAACGCTCGCTTTATTAACTAGCCTGATCAGAGAGATCACGGCTTACCAGGTTGTTTACAAAACTTGGGAGGGGAGCACTCCAAATACATGGGTGATCCGGGTCCCGACTAAACCTGAACGAGCAAGTTCATGAGCACACCGATTACAAGAGCGACGAACAGAAAACACACCAAACAGAACAAAATCTTTCGTGACGAGTTCACAAATTTCTTTGAAGATAACACCTCCCGGAGCTTGGTCGAAGCGAGTCGACTGAATGGCGGTAGCTAAGTTCATGGAATTTGTCTCAATGATGACGTGAGATATCCCATTCGTCGTTGCTCCCTCCAATGCAGCCAGGCAAGCTTGTCCCTCTGCCGTTAGTGCATCGTTGCATGCTGACAGCCTCCCAGATCCTGCTAGCACTCCATGGCCCTCGCTATCTCTGATCACAAAACCCCAGGCTCCATCCTTCTCATCTCCCCTAAACAATCCATCAGTGTTGATCTTGAGAACATCTGGTGGTGGTGGCAGCCAAGAGCAACGCTGTCTATCTCCACCCTCATGAATACTCTGCTCCTTGTGACATAAGCTCATACAACTCCTTACCGCCTCATTCACTCCGTAGTTTACCTCTCCTGCTGCTGGCATAGCATCTCCACCGTTTACTTTGTTTCTCACCTCCCACCACGTCCACAATAAGCTGATAGTCGAGATTTTCTGCTCCTCTTCCATCATCATAATATGATCCACCACTTCTCGAGCTGATCCTTTCGCAGCCAGGTCGTTTAGGATATCCTTCCAACCCATAGCTACCCAGCACTTTTTAACCAGCTTGCAATTTAGGAAGCAGTGACCTCCATCCTCATCGTAACGCCAGCACACAGGGCATCTGCTATCAATCTCCATTCCTCTCCTCTTGATATTCATGCGAAGGGGTAAGCTGTTATGTGCCAAGCACCATAGGAATTGTTTTATTTTTGGTAGACAGGGTAGCTTCCAGAGCTGTTGCCATCGAAGACAATCTTTCTGAGGTGATGAACTGCTCGAGGATCCCTCCTGTCTAGGCTGCTGCAACTCTTTGTTGTCCTCCAATACATGATACATTGACTTAACCGAAAACAGGCCCTTCGCATCATAGTGCCAGGCCAGTTTATCTTCTCTACCATGTTCAATTGGAATAGCCAAAATATTCTTCACATCCTCCTCCCAGAAGATATTTTGAACTAACTCCTTATCCCAACTCCCCGAGATAGGGTCTATCAACTCAGCCATTTTGGCTACCCCGAGGTGTAATTGGCCTTCTGGTAATCCCAGTGGGCAACCAAGGGTTCAACCAGATATTAATCTGAGAGCCATCACCTACTCGCCATATGATGCCATTCTTCAGAGCTTTGAAACCCCTGACAATGCTCCTCCAAGAATAAGCGATGCCAGGTTTCTCCTCAGCCAAGTACTTCGCTTGTAGTATCTGTGCACAAAGTGAACCTGGGTCCATTAGAAGACGCCAACCTTGCCGAGCTAGCATAGCCAAGTTGAAAAGGTGTAGGTCCCTAAATCCCATGCGACCCTTTCTTTTCCTTTTGCACATCAACTCCGAAGACAGCCAGTGCAATTTGTTTTCCTTTTCTTGCTGTGCCCACCAGAACCGGCAGATCATAGCTCCAATATCATCACATAGTGTCTTTTTGAGATCAAAGCAAGACATTGCATATGAAGGGATTGCTTGTGCAATGACCTTGATGAGAACTTCCTTCCCTGCCTGGAAAAAAGTTTTTCCTTCCATCCCTGAATCCTTTTCCACACTCGTTCCTTCAGATAAGAAAAAGTTTGTACCTTTGATTTCCCCATATAAATTGACAAGCCAAGGTATTTCTCATTTCTTTCTTCAGAACTAATCTCCAATGTTGCCAAGATGGCATTCTTCTCCTCCTCTTTTGTGTTCCTACTAAACATGATGGATGACTTCTCTTTGTTTATGATTTGACCCAAGCAATCCTCATACAATGAAAGAACATTTCGCAGACGGTTTGCACTCTGTTCATCAATTTTGAAAAGTAGCAAAGAATCGTCTGTGAACAATAAATGATTAATGCTCGGGGCTCCCGGACACACTCGGACTCCCTCCATATCTCCCCTCTCCTTGCAGCATTCAGAAGACTCGAAAAAGCTTCAGCACATAACAAAAACAAGTACGGTGAGAGGGGGTCCCCTTGTCGTAGACCTCTCTGAGGAATAATCACATCAGTAAGCTCACCATTTACTCTAACCCGATATGAAACCGTCGAGACCATGTTCATCACCACCTCCACCCAATCCTGATGAAACCCCAGCTTCCTCATCATCTTGCGAAGGAACTCCCATTCCACACGGTCATATGCTTTGCTCATATCAAGCTTCAGGGCTGCATATCCATCCACACCTCTTCTCTTATTCTGCATGTAGTGGGTAAGTTCATAGGCAAGTAACACATTGTTGACGGTCCTTAGACGCGCCAATTGTGAACCGCAAGTGCACGGATCGTTGGTAACTTTTCCCTTGGAGTATTCCCCCAAGGTTTATCAATCCGTGGATTGACAAAGAACTACCTAGGGTTTTCTATCTAGCCGAACGGATCTAATCCTATCATGAAGCATAGATTGCATATGGGGTTAAAACATATGTGTGAAGTTGATGAATGTAATGAATGGATAACAACCCCACGACACGTGGTAACATGACCAAAGGTAGCACAAGCCTACCATCTTCTAGTTGCAACTCTGGCCAAAGCGATAATCAATCTAATCTCGTACAAAGATAAAGAGTCATCTTTAAGAACTTTCCCATGGACGCCCTTGCGAGGTGCGCATGAACGCCTAAGGTTTCCCAAAGCTTTACCTAAACGCCCACCAAGTGCTCTTTACTCGAAGCTCCTCCTCCTTGGTGGCCTTGTAACAACTCCCATGGTACTCGCTGTCGATCTTACTCAACATTACGCAATCGTTCGACCTTTTCCCTCCCGCATGCTGTCACCACACGAGGATAATCATGCCGACTTCCTACGCACTACTAAGATGTATCCGCAGGGCATAGACTAATCACCATGATTAGATCTATTCCTACTAAGAACATATGCTAGCTAGACATATGAGAGAAAGCATGCATCTTAGAAGATCAAAGTAAACAAGACAAGTAGATTGATATCACCATCGAATGTACATACGCCTTGATGAGTTCAAGGCATGGCTCCGGAACTCCGCCATGGCTTCACCACACAGGGCCAACCATGGCGGCTAGGGCATGGCCTAATCCATCTCCTAGGCAACCTCAAGGACTTGCGGCGGCCGTCGGCTTCCTTCGGTGTGTGTCCTTCTTCGCGTTGACTTGTGGTGGATGGATCAAATCTCCTCTACTTGAAGGTGCCTAGGGGGTTGTATTTATACCCTAGAAGAGCCTTGGGGCATGCTCCACCTTCCCTTCCATGAGATCCTTTCTTGGGAGTTAAGCAAACTTGGTTTCCATAAGATTTGACTCGCCCAGATTTTCCTTATTCATAGCCCTGCATTCCCGACGTCATATCTCCCACGTCCAAACACCAAATAAGGCAAACTCAGATTCTAAATTGTGTAGCACGAAATTATCTCCAATTTGGTATTTATGAGTTTCCTTGTAAATGAAGTTAAGATCCCCAAAACAGCACCGGAAGATAATCTGTCTGATTCCGGACTTCTCTGTGCAGTATGTATTTCGGGGGCCAAATCTCCTAGCTCCATATTTCAAATTATTCTTTCCATATGTCCACATTGAAGATCTTGACGATGGCTACAACTTTGGTATTCAACATTTTATCATTAGAGGCCATTTAGATCTCTGAATCTGCACCAAAAGATCATGCTGTCCTGAGCTGCGCGAATATATATCTTTGAGGTTGCCTTTATCTCGTGAATAACTTTCCAAATCTTCAATTCCTTCATGCTTAAGTCTCTCATACCCAAGGTTCATTGAATGTGGATACCTAGGACCATGAGTTGGGCTATGAAAGCCCATATGGTCCATTGGTTGGGCTCCCTCCGCTAGGCTCGATTCCTTTGGGCTCGTAGTTAGTTTTGGGCCTTGAATATAAATGCCCCAAATTGGACCGTTTTCTTGCAAAAACACAATATGCTCCAAAACACAACACATATACGGAAACGGGGTTATTTCAAGTGCCAACTGGCAGGTTAGTCAATGAATTAGTCCAAAACCACCACCTAAATAGCACTAAAAGTGTACGTATAATGAGCGTCAACACACATTATCCATGGGAACACAATCCATGGAACCTAGTTTTTTGCCTTGTTGGAGTAGTTGAGAGGATTGGATTGGATGACATTTTAACAAAGTTAGGAACACAATCCATGGGACCCACATGTCAATAGTCGGACCCACTTGTCATCCACACACCAAATTCTATTTTTTTCCTTTTCTATATATTCAGTTCTTATCATCTTCTTCCTTATCCTTGCGCACGGTAGCCACAGTGGAGCTCGGGCCAGCTGCGACTCCGGCCGGCGGCGGAGGCTAGGAGGTGGCGCGCGACCTCTACGGCTGGCGTCGGAAGCCCCTGGTGCGGCGCCCGACCTCCTCGGCCAGTGGTGTAGGCCTCTGGCGCGCCGCCCGATCCCACACCGACCGACGGCAATGGACCCCGGCGCGGCACCGGAGCCCACCCCGGCCGGCGGCGAAGGACCCTGGCGCAGATCGTGAGCCCACCCCGACCGTCGCGGAGGTCCCCGACGTGTCACGTGAGGCCAACCTGGCCGTCGCAGAGGCTCCTGGCGCCGCACGCGAACCCACCGTTAGCGTTGCAGAGACCACGACGCCCGAGCTCGCCCCAGCCGGCGGTGGAACCGAGCTCGCCATGGCCGGCCCGCTCCCGACCTCTGTACGCGCCCACCTCGCTTGGCTTCTATTCGCTTGTATGTTGCGTAGGAGACATGTAACACCCTAAATTTCATCACAATAAATCTTAGCAAGCCTTGCAGGATTTTCTAGGATTTATTTAGGGCTTTAATAAATTTCTAGAAATTAATTGGAATTTATTAGGATTTTATGCAATTTAATAATTAATTATTAGCTTCAATAAGTTTTTGTTGCATTCATGCTGCTGCATAGTGTTTTGTATTGTTTGCAAATCAAAGAGAGTTTAAATTTATTTAAATTTGATTTGAATTTGCATTTGTTTGAGTTAGTTTTGTAGTTTTTAGTTTTAGTCTGAAAAACCTCCCTGAACTCTCGGATAGTCTGACTTTGGTCCCTGGTCTTCTTCCTTAGTCCGGTTGAAGCCCCTTAGCTCTCCCCCAGGGCCGGCCCATTCCCAGATCGTCGCGGCCCGCGGCCGTCGAGCCGACGTCAAATGCGCCCCGCGCCGTTGCCGTTTTCACCGCGCCCTTCTCTCTCTCACTGCAGCCGGGCCCCGCACGTCGGGACCTCCTTCCCCACCGAGCTCGGACTCGGCCGAGCACGAGCCCGACGCCGAATCCTCCCCCGCCCCGCGCCGTATCCCAACCGCCTGCCCGTGTATCTTGGAGCTCCTAGCCCCTATATAGCTGCGCCGCCAAGCCCCGCGTGCGCCCTACAAACCTAGCTGCCCGCGCCCGCATCTCTCAAGCGCTGCGCCGCCGCTTCTCGAGCAGAAGCACCGCCGCCGCTACGGTTCCGAGCCCCGCTGGCCGTCCGTCACCGAGGAAGCCGTCCGGAGCACCGCAAGCACGTAAGGAAGCTTCCTAAGTTGCTTTCGTCGATTGTTGGAGGACGGTTTCGTTCCTAACCACTCGCCGTCCTTGCACAGAACCGCCGGACCCGCTCTCGTCGCCAATTCATCACCACCAGTGCCCAATCCTCGTCCACTTCACCTTGGGTGAGTGCGCCGTGTCCCGCTCGATCTTTTGGTGCAAACCGTGCTCGATTTCATGGCCCGTAGCTCGAGATAGCCCAACTCCGACGAGGTCGCCGCCCGGCGTCGCCGCCCGCCGTCGCCGCCTCGGTTCAGCGCCACCGCCCGGAGTCCGGGGTAATCAGAGCCGTCCGATGCGAGATGAACGGCCTTAGATCTAGGTCAACCGGTTGGATACCGGTCAGCCTTGGCGTTTTTCTTTAAGAGCCCCTCCAGCTTTAGTGTAAAATAATTATGTTTAGGTCCTAATATCTTCTGTTTAGACCCCTGAGCTTTCAAAGTTTCGTAGCCGCCGTCCAGCATGGTTATCTTACGTGTTGAACCTTGTAGTTTCTATTATAATTATGTTTATGCCCTTAGAATCTTACTGTCTAGCCCTTAGGAAGTTCTGGTAATCGCAGTTATGCCCCTGTTATCTTGTTTTAGCCATATCTTATTCGTTTTAGCTCCAAATTAAGTGATTCTTTCGCTCATGATCCTTAGGACGTGTTCAGTAGTTTTATTCTGTTGTTTGTTCTGTTATCAATGTTTGGTGTATTGTTTCTTATTTTGTTGTATTGCTTTCTTGTACGTGTTCGTGTGACGCGTTTAGAAGGAAAGCAGTTCGAGGAGGAGCAGGAGCAGTACTTTGAAGACTCTGAGCAGCAGGAGCCTTTAGCAGAAGGCAAGTGTCCTTGATCATGTTTATCCCAAGGATAATCATACTATTACCACATTTACTTTTATGTCATGCATGGTTATAATATTGATGGGACCTATTTTAGGGATGTGCCTAGTTCTTGTTTACCTTAATTCCTTGCATAACCTGGGTATTAATTATTGTTGGGTAGCACTTCTTAGTTGCTCTACACTTGGGTTATGGAGAACATTAATACTGAACTTTATGAATATGTGATATGCTCATTGAACGGTAAACAAGATCATACTTTTAAATGGAACATGGAGTGACCACCCGAGAAAACAGTGCAACCACATAACTAACGGGCTCTGGTCGTGACTAATTAATTAGAAGAGTTAACTTGTAATAACCTTACCGAAAGGGCAAGAGGAGTTGCATTGATGGGGTATAGCCCGGTCCTCTTAGGAGTATGCTTTGCTAAGTAACTCGGCGATTAGGGAGGGTTATGCTTTGCTTTGACTTGAAACCTTAGCGGGGTGTTGCATGTTAATAATTCTTTGTAAAGGTCATGTAATGTTTCTCTGGCTCCTCACCTAAGGAAGTGTTGAAGAGACTCATGACCTCAGGCTATATGAGAATACATTGTGTGTGGGTAAAGTGTACAACCTCTGCAGAGTGTAAAACTGATATATCAGCCGTGCTCACGGTTATGAGCGGCTTGGACCCTCCCTTGATAATTAAACTTGAAGTTGAATTAAATCATGGTTACTTGTTGAGCATTTATTTCTATACTTTATTTGGGTTGGTATATACTTATACTTAGTTAAGCTTGCTAATTAAAACATGACCAACTAAAATTGCGTAATGCTTATAGCCTTTTGCCATCCTTGAATGAAGCCTTGCATGTCATATTTATTTATTACTCCACTTTGCTGAGTACCAACCATAAGTGTACTCAAACTTGTTTATCTGCGGCTCAGAGGGTGATACTTGTGGAGACTACATCGAGGAGGTTGACGAGTTCTAGGTGTGCGTTCCACCAGTCGACTGCCTGTGGATGGAGTTTATTCAGTCATTAGTTGAGATGTTTATTATATTTTGTTAAGGATATTATTTGTGGTTTGTAATAATGTTACTTAACTCTCTTTTGGTACGTTATACATTGGTTTGTTACTGCTAATGATGTCATCATGTGTGTGTGAACGGATCCTGGCGCACATGTGAATTACTTGCTTTTATTCCTCAAAACCGGGTGTGACAGAAGTGGTACCAGAGCAGTGTTGACTGTAGGACGTTAGCCTAGTTAGCATGGTCGTCTTTTAGGCCCTTTTGTTCCTTCTTACTTCCGCTATTGCTTACTCTGTCTGCTTTTGGCTAAACAAAATTTATTGTTGTCTTATATTCTTTATCCTTACTCTGTTCATCTTATGTCTTGGTCTTGTTTCTGTCTATCTAATTTTGCTCTCACCTCTTAGAGTTGTGCTTATGTGGCCTGGTCTTTTCTGTAGATGGCTAAGACTAGGCGGACTGCTCGCAAGAGTACTGGAGGGTGGTGTGGTCGCCAGGACGACGCTGCACTAGTTCAGCAGCCGCCAGCTCCCGTTCAGGTGCCACCAGTCCTAGTGGAGGATGATGATGATGAGGAGGTACCTGTTGGTGTTCCAGCTCAGCAGGGAGGAGCTGGAGGTGATCCTGGTGATGATGACAACGGGGATGATGATGGACCCGACTCAAGCGATGAAGAAGACTCTGATGTGGACAACTACTCGGATGACTCTCCTGTTGCGAGGTGGATGACCACAGAGCGCACCACTGAGGGAAGTGGGTTCTTCCCCAGGATACTCCGGTTCATACTGGAGAAAGAGGGAAACCCAATCAGGCCCGAGTACATTGGGGAGAAGTACCAAAGCTCAAGATATCCTGAGATGTGGTACGTGACTGTGCACGTCAGGACTTTTTATGAGATCTCCAGGAAGTTCGTGGTGTTGAGGGCTCACAGGGCTATTTCTCCACATACCACCTTTGCAGCTGGGATCAGTGATGCTGCAAGGAGTGCCTTGTATGTTCTCCTCCACAACCACCAGACATCCCTGGCAGACTCTTTCTTCAAGTACTATCCGCGCCGAGCCAGTGGGAGCAACATGGTTGAGATCACAGCGCCCCCCATTATTAGCACCATAAGTACTCAGGTTGGCCTTACGAAGGCGCTCAGCGAAGACTTGGATGCTACTCATTCAGAGTTGGAAGTGGCATATGCTAGACTTGATGCAGCCCATCATAGGATTGAGGAGCTAGAGGCAGAGCGCAGAGGAGAGGCTCAACCGCCTGAAGATGAGTACCACGCCCATGTTCAGTCCCCGGAGCGCAAGAGGATGCGCTATGGTTCTTCGTCTTGCAGGACCATCATTAGGGATCCTTAGGATGATAGGAGTTCGGTCTTGTTCAGGTCTTGTAATAAACGATAGTTCGGTTAATTAGTGGTGTGTTAGCTTTTGCTTAGGTGTGAGATTGGTTTGCTGTGTGCTAAACTTGGTGATTTGGAGTTTGTAATGATTGCGGTGTTTTGTGGAGTGATGACCACACAACATCATTTTTATTAAATCAATAAATTTAGTTAGTTTGGGTTATGTCTTGGGTTCTGTTCTTAATGTTTATTTAATCTCTTTATCTATCATTATCATTATATATCCTTAATCACGTCATATTTAAATCTGTTCTCGTCATTATCTGACACTGCTGTACTGTTTGAATTATATCTGAAGCTACAGAACTCCGATTGACATGAAACCAGTTGGGTTAGATCCAGAATTTGATAAACTATTTTTTGGCAAAATCTTACGATTTTTCGATTTTCTGGTAAAGAGATACCTGTGTTTTATTGGAGTATACAGAATCTGTCTAGAGCCTCTGACACAGCCAGAATGTTTCTTTAATATCTTTAGTTCCCGAAATCCAAATGAGTTGATTCCTGTTGGGTTGGATTCAGAATTGCATACTCTCTATTCTATGAAAAATTTATTATTTTTGGACGTTCTGTTTAAGATTTATCTCTATTTGAGTTGGACTAACAGAATCTGTCTAAATCTGGAAACGAGATTTAATCTTTGTCTTTATTATCCTTATCAATTATATGATATTCATATTGTAAAACTTGCTTATACAAGTAATTACATCTGATATTCATATTATTGTACATTCTTTATTCTATCTTATTCAGTTCATCAATATCTAAATCTCATGTTTCTAACGCTCAGATGGTGAACACCAGGTCTGGTTCAGGAGTTGATCAGTCAGCTGTTCCTCGCCACGGTCACCAGCAGCCTCCTCCAACATCACAGCCGCCTCTAGTACCACCGTCAGCAATGGATCAACAGTTTGTTGCTACTCAGTTGGCGCTTCTACAGAACATGACGGCTGCTATGACCAACATGCAGAATCAGCTGAACCAGCATGGTGGACAGGGAAATCAGCCACGGGACAAGCACCGTGAGTTCATGAGCCACCATCCGCCTAGCTTCTCCCATTGTGCAGATCCTCTTGATGCCGATGATTGGATCAAGAACATTGAGAAGAAGTTGGAGATCACGCAGTGTAATGACAGGGAGAAGGTCTTGTACGCTTCAGGACGACTTGAGGGCGCCGCAGCAGATTGGTGGGACTCCTACACTGCTGCAGCTGCGGATCGTAATGCCATTACCTGGGATCAGTTCAGGAACAGCTTTAGGGCTCATCACATTCCTCCAGGTGTGATGAAGATCAAGAAGAAGAAGTTCCTTGCCTTGAAGCAGGGAAACATGTCAGTGGCTGAGTACAGGGACAGGTTCACACAGCTGTCTCGCTATGCTCCAGAGGAGGTGGATAGTGAAGAGAAGAGGCAGGATCACTTACTGGAGGGTCTCAGTCCTCCCATTTGCTATCAGTTGATGGTGCACACATTCCCTACCTTCCAGCAGCTGGTCGATAAGGCCATTGGTGTGAAGCACACACGCCGTGAGATGGGTGATCACAAGAGGAAGCTCATCCAGCAGGGCCAGTCGGGCAGCAGCACTCGCCCCCGCTACTTCCAGTCGCAGGCTCAGGGTACGCCGTACCGTTCAGGAGGACAGGGTGGATAGCCTCAGCAGTTTCAGTAGCCTCAGCGTCCTGCTCCACAGTTCCAGTGCTCCAGCCAGCAGGGCCAGCGCACTCCTTCTTCCTAGGGTCGCCAGGGTACTCCAGCTGGCACGCCTGTGAGAGGTGTTACCCCTAGCACACCGCCCGTTCGCGCTTGCTACAAGTGCGGGGAGGTTGGCCATTATGCCAACAACTGCCCCAAGGGCCCTGGTCAGTCTCCACAGGGTCAGGGCAGCAGCACTCCCAGACAGGTTCAGCAGTCCCAGCAGAGGAATGGGAACCAGACTCCACAGGGCAGCAGAGGACAGCAGAGGTTCACCCAGGGCAGGGTGAATCATGTTGCAGCAGAGACAGCTCAGGAGGCTCAGGACGTAGTACTTGGTATGTTCTTTGTCAACTCCGCCCTCGCTTCTGTTTTATTTGATTCTGGAGCATCCCAGTCTTTTATCACTGCCCAGTTTGTAGCTAAGCATAATATACCTATATCCACTATGGTAAGAGATTTGCTAGTTCACTCACTTGCGGTCACTATGAGGTCATCCTATCAGTGTCCTAGTGTTAGCCTCAAGATTATGGGCAGGAATTTATAACAAACCTTATAGTCCTGGATTCATGTGGGATCGATGTTATTTTGGGAATGGGATGGTTAGCCAAGTACAATGCAGTCATCCAGTGTGCCAAGAGATCAGTACTTCTCACCAGTTCTAAGGGAGAAAGAATTGAGGTGGAGGCAGCGATACCCCCAGTTGCAGAGGGCACAGTTCATCAGTTGAAGGGTGTCTCTTTGGAGGACATCAGAGTTGTCTGTGATTATCCAGATGTTTTTCCTGATGATTTGCTAGGTATGCCACCTGATTGTGACATTGATTTTATTATTGAGCTTTTACCTGGCACTGCTCCTATTGCTAAAAGACCTTATAGAATGGCTATTGATGAATTAGAAGAACTTAAGAAATAATTAAAAGAATTGTCAGATAAGGGTTTTATTCGTCCTAGTTCATCACCTTGGGGAGCACCTGTTATTTTTGTGGAGAAGAAGGATGGCACACAGAGAATGTGCGTTGATTATAGGTCACTTAATGAGGTAACTATTAAGAATAAATATCCGTTGCCAAGAATTGAGGACCTATTTGATCAGTTGAGGGGAGCTAAGGTGTTTTCCAAGATCGATTTGAGATCAGGTTATCATCAGCTTAAGATCAGATCATCAGACATTCCTAAGACAGCCTTTACCACCAGGTATGGGTTATATGAGTATACAGTCATGTCTTTTGGTTTGACTAATGCTCCCGCCTACTTTATGTACTTGATGAACAAGGTCTTCATGGAGTACTTGGATAAGTTCGTGGTGGTGTTCATTGATGACATCCTGATTTATTCCAAGGATGAAGAGGAGCATGAGGAGCATTTGAGGCTGGTGATGGAGAAGCTTAGAGAGCATCAGTTGTATGCTAAGCTTAGCAAATGTGAGTTCTGGCTGAAGGAAGTGTCGTTTCTTGGGCATGTTATCACAGATGGTGGCATTGCAGTTGATCCAGGCAAGGTCAGTGAGGTGCTAGATTGGGAGCCACTGAAGAGTGTGTCCGAGATCAGGAGCTTTCTGGGATTGGCAGGTTATTATAGGAGATTCATTGAGGGATTCTCTAAGTTAGCAAAGCCTCTCACATCACTCTTAGAGAAAGGGAAGGAGTTCGTGTGGACAGATGCTTGTCAGGCCAGCTTTGAAGAGCTCAAGAAGAGGTTGACAACGGCTCCAGTGTTGGGAATGCCAGACATTACTAAGAGTTTTGATATATACTGTGATGCATCTAGACTTGGTTTGGGATGTGTTCTTATGCAGGAAGGCCGAGTCATAGCTTATGCATCTAGACAGTTGAGGAAGCATGAGGTGAATTATCCCACTCATGATCTGGAGTTAGCAGTGGTTGTTCACGCTCTGAAGATCTGGAGGCACTACATGTTGGGCAACAAGTGCAGGATTTATACAGATCATAAGAGCCTGAAGTGCATCTTTACTTAGAAGGATCTCAATTTGAGGCAGAGACGTTGGCTAGAGTTGATCAAGGACTATGACATGGAGATTCATTGTCATCCTAGGAAGGCCAATGTAGTTGCAGATGCGTTGAGCAGAAAGGGGCATGCTAATACCCTTCTGACTCATGATATGCCTGATGAGTTATGTGAGGAGTTCCAGAAGCTGAACCTTGGTTTTGTTGCTCATACCGAGGCAGTAACTCTGGAAGTGGAGCCTACATTAGAGCTGGAGATCAGAAAAGGGCAGCTTGATGATGCGAAGATCAAGGAGATCAAGCAGCTTATGGTAGAAGGAGGAGCCCCAGGATACAGGCTAGATGAGCAAGGCACACTTTGGCTGGGAGATAGGATTTGTGTGCCTGCTATTGATTCTCTTAGGAAGTTGATATTGAGAGAAGCACATGATTCAGCTTACTCTATTCATCCTGGGTGTACCAAGATGTATCAGGATTTGAAGGAGAGGTATTGGTGGTATGGTATGAAGAGAGATGTAGCAGAGTATGTGGCCATTTGTGACACTTGTCAGAGGGTGAAGGCAGAGCATCAGAGGCCAGCAGGACTGCTACAGCCATTGAAGATACCTGAATGGAAGTGGGAGGAGATTAGTATGGATTTCATAGTTGGTTTGCCTCGTACTCGTTCTGGTTATGATTCCATATGGGTGATTGTTGATCGATTGACGAAGGTTGCTTACTTTATCCCAATGAAGACCACCTATAATGGAGCTCAGCTTGCAGAGCTATATTTTGCCAGGATTGTGTGTTATCACGGTGTGCCTAAGAAGATAGTGTCTGACAAAGGAACCCAGTTCACTTCTAGGTTCTGGCAGCAGTTGCATGAGTCCATGGATACTCGCCTTAATTTTAGCTCTGCATATCATCCCCAGACTGATGGTCAGACTGAGAGAACAAATCAGATATTAGAAGACATGTTGAGAGCTTGTGCATTGAAGTATGGTAAGAGTTGGGATAAGAGTTTGCCATATGCTGAGTTTTCTTATAATAATAGCTATCAGGCAAGTCTGAAGATGGCCCCTTTTGAGGCATTGTATGGGAGGAAGTGTAGAACTCCATTGTTTTGGAGTGAGACTGGAGAGAGGCAAGTGTTTGGGCCAGATGTTATTAAGGATGCAGAAAGACAAGTGCAGATTATTAGGGAGAATTTGAGGACAGCTCAGTCTAGGCAGAAAAGCTATGCTGACACTAGGAGAAGAGAGTTGGCTTTCGATGTTGGTGATTATGTATACTTGAAGGTGTCTCCAATTAGGGGGTTGCGCAGGTTTAAAGTCAAAGGAAAGCTTGCACCTCGCTATATTGGACCTTTCAAGATTTTGGAGAGGAAGGGAGAAGTGGCTTATCAGTTAGAGTTGCCAGCTCAGTTGTCAGATGTGCATGATGTATTCTATATATCTCAGCTCAAAAAGTGCCTTAGAGTGCTAGAAGAACAGTTATCATTGGATGATCTGAGTGTGCAGATGATTTGTCTTATTCTGAGCACCCAGTTAGGATATTGGAGAGAGCTGATAGAGTTACTAGGAATAAGGTAATTAAGATGTGCAAGGTGCAATAGAGTCATCATGGAGAGGATGAAGCTACATGGGAGAGAGAGGATGAGTTGATGGCAGAATTTCCCAATCTCTTCGCAAGTTCATTCGAATCTCGAGGACGAGATTCACTTTAAGGGGGTAGGTTCGTAACACCCTAAATTTCATCACAATAAATCTTAGCAAGCCTTGCAGGATTTTCTAGGATTTATTTAGGGCTTTAATAAATTTCTAGGAATTAATTGGAATTTATTAGGATTTTATTCAATTTAATAATTAATTATTAGCTTCAATAAGTTTTTGTTGCATTCATGCTGCTGCATAGTGTTTTGTATTGTTTGCAAATCAAAGAGAGTTTAAATTTATTTAAATTCGATTTGAATTTGCATTTGTTTGAGTTAGTTTTGTAGTTTTTAGTTTTAGTCTGAAAAACCTCCCTGAACTCTCGGATAGTCTGACTTCGGTCCCTGGTCTTCTTCCTTAGTCCGGTTGAAGCCCCTTAGCTCTCCCCCCGGGCCGGCCCATTTCTAGATCGTCGCGGCCCGCGGCCGTCGAGCCGACGTCAAAGGTGCCCCGCGCCGTTGCCGTTTTCACCACGCTCTTCTCTCTCTCACTGCAGCCGGGCCCCGCATGTCGGGACCTCCTTCCCCACCGAGCTCGGACTCGGCCGAGCACGAGCCCGACGCCGAATCCTCCCTCGCCCCGCGCCGTATCCCAACCGCCTGTCTGTGTATCTCGGAGCCCCTAGCCTCTATATAGCTGCGCCGCCAAGCCCCGCGTGCGCCCTACAACCCTAGCCGCCCGCGCCCGCATCTCTCAAGCGCTGCGCCGCCGCTTCTCGAGCAGAAGCACCGCCGCCGCTACGGTTCCGAGCCACGCCGGCCGTCCGTCACCGAGGAAGCCGTCCGGAGCACCGCAAGCACGTAAGGAAGCTTCCTAAGTTGCTTTCGTCGATTGTTGGAGGACGGTTTCGTTCCTAACCACTCGCCGTCCTTGCACAGAACCGCCGGACCCGCTCTCGTCGCCAATTCGTCACCACCAGTGCCCAATCCTCGTCCACTTCACCTTGGGTGAGTGCGCCGTGTCCCGCTCGATCTTTTGGTGCAAACCGTGCTCGATTTCATGGCCCGTAGCTCGAGATAGCCCAACTCCGACGAGGTCGCCACCCGGCGCCGCCACCCGCCGTCACCGCCTCGGTTCAGCGCCACCGCCCGGAGTCCAGGGTAATCAGAGCCGTCCGATGCGAGATGAACGGCCTTAGATCTAGGTCAACCGGTTGGATACCGGTCAGCCTTGGCGTTTTTCTTTAAGAGTCCCTCGGTTTATTAGGATTCAACCCGTGGTCCAGCTTTCAAAGTTTCGTAGCCGCCATCCAGCATGGTTATTTTACGCATTGAACCTTGTAGTTTCTGTTATAATTATGTTTATGCCCTTAGAATCTTACTGTCTAGCCCTTAGGAAGTTCTGGTAATCGCAGTTATGCCCCTGTTATCTTGTTTTAGCCATATCTTATTCGTTTTAGCTCCAAATTAAGTGATTCTTTCGCTCACGTGATCCTTAGGACGTGTTCAGTAGTTTTATTCTATTGTTTGTTCTGTTATCAATGTTTGGTGTATTGTTTCTTATTTTGTTGTATTGCTTTCTTGTATGTGTTCGTGTGACGCGTTTAGAAGGAGAGCAGTTCGAGGAGGAGCAGGAGCAGTACTTTGAAGACTCTGAGCAGCAGGAGCCTTTAGCAGAAGGCAAGTGTCCTTGATCATGTTTATCCCAAGGATAATCATACTATTATCACATTTACTTTTATGTCATGCATGGTTATAATATTGATGGGACCTATTTTAGGGATGTGCCTAGTTCTTGTTTACCTTATTCCTTGCATAACCTGGGTATTTAATTATTGTTGGGTAGCATTGCTTAGTTGCTCTACACTTGGGTTATGGAGAACATTAATGCTGAACTTTATGAATATGTGATATGCTCATTGAACGGTAAACAAGATCATACTTTTAAATGGAACATGGAGTGACCACCCGAGAAAACAGTGCAACCACATAACTAACGGGCTCTGGTCGTGACTAATTAATTAGAAGAGTTAACTTGTAATAACCTTACCGAAAGGGCAAGAGGGGTTGCATTGATGGGGTATAGCCCGGTCCTCTTGGGAGTATGCTTTGCTAAGTAACTCGGCGATTAGGGAGGGTTATGCTTTGCTTTGACTTGAAACCTTAGCGGGGTGTTGCATGTTAATAATTCTTTGTAAAGGTCATGTAATGTTTCTCTGGCCCCTCACCTAAGGAAGTGTTGAAGAGACTCATGACCTCAGGCTATATGAGAATACATTGTGTGTGGGTAAAGTGTACAACCTCTGCAGAGTGTAAAACTGATATATCAGCCGTGCTCACGGTTACGAGCGGCTTGGACCCTCTCATGATAATTAAACTTGAAGTTGAATTAAATCATGGTTACTTGTTGAGCATTTATTTCTATACTTTATTTGGGTTGGTATATACTTATACTTAGTTAAGCTTACTAATTAAAACATGACCAACTAAAATTGCGTAATGCTTATAGCCTTTTGCCATCCTTGAATGAAGCCTTGCATGTCATATTTATTTATTACTCCACTTTGCTGAGTACCAACCATAAGTGTACTCAAACTTGTTTATCTGCGGCTCAGAGGGTGATACTTGTGGAGACTACATCGAGGAGGTTGACGAGTTCTAGGTGTGCGTTCCACCAGTCGACTGCTTGTGGATGGAGTTTATTCAGTCATTAGTTGAGACGTTTATTATATTTTTGTTAAGGATATTATTTGTGGCTTGTAATAATGTTACTTAACTCTCTTTTGGTACGTTATACATTGGTTTGCTACTGCTTATGATGTCATCATGTGTGTGTGAACGGATCCTGGCGCACATATGAATTACTTGGTTTTATTCTTCAAAACCGGGTGTGACAAGACAGAGAGAGACGCCATCCAAACGCGCTGAGATGGTCCGTTGTTTTTTGGAGGGTGCAGCTCAACCCGCATCTGGAGAGAATATTCTCTATTGGGTCCAAGCCAACCCACGTCATTTTCTAACCAAACGTGGGTCGACCCAGATCGAATCCGCACCAACCTAGGTCAACTCGCAATCCAGACACATGCCAAAAGTCCTCATGTCGCCAGGCTGTACGCGTTTGAAGCCACAAGAGGATTAGAGGTGTCAGCAATTTAGCATAATGTAGAACAAGAAAACGGAGGGAATAATATATATTCAAAATGAGATATATTTTTCCTGAATACTCAATATCGCATCTTATTTCTATATATTTGCACAGTTCCATTAGAAAAAAGAAAAATGATACTAAATTTTGATATTAGATATACAAGAAACAGTAATAACGATAAATATCCATGAGCATCTCCACATGTAACCCTTGCCGGCAACCTGCATTAGGTCGTCTCTTTTCGCAATCTAGTCTATCATCAGAGAGATGTCGAAATCGTAGACAAACCAATCAGAGCGCCACAATGAGACGAACGGACTGTCAAATCTAACATACACGGAGGCATTAGATGAGGTACGGGGCTCTTTAATTTGGCGCTAGTAATCCACATGTAGTAAACCAAAAGGCGGCTGTGGACCAAAGCGACAAGATGGCAGAGCCCAATTGTTTCCTGACGCTTCACATTTCCACCAGCTTGTTGTATTCTTCTATTCTATGGAAATTTGAGCAAAACTACGTAGACATTGCCACATTGGTAGTTACCCTCAACACAGATCCGCACATCTTTCTGAGTGATGGTTTAGTATTGTGTTCGGTTAGAAGAAAGAGTGTGTTTGTATATATATGTCAGAAAAGAACCTTATCAGAATGGTTACGGAATTCATTTTCAGTAGGTGAGGCATTATATATGGATGCATTAGATAGTTTCGGTTATCTGCAGAATATGATGGTGATTCTTGTTATCATGGCATACCTTGTCCTGTAGCTATAGTTATCGATATTTATTTGCAATACGATATTAGGATGAAAAATAGTAGATAAATATCTGAAAAGAGCAACCGCATCAAAATTAAACCTAAAACATATGCACAGCACACCAACATTGATCAACTGAGTAGTACATAGTGCCTTTAGTGCAACATCTGTCATATATTTTTGTTTCACTTTTCTGCATATTTTGATAATACATGTGGAATACTTCACATATTTTTATCGAATAATGATAAATGCCTTAATTAGATATGAACAAAGTATATAAGAGCCTATACAATATCCAAAATTCAACACCGTTGCCGTTATTGGGAGAGCTTCACCATCTTTAATTTAGTCCCTTACTGTAACCGCACGAACTTCAGGACACCTACAACTGTCAGTTAATCACATTCTATGCAGAGTTTCACCAGGCCATTACCTACAGTGCAATTTTTTTCAAGACGCTTCTAATTTCCATTAGCTCCATGAAGTCTTCTACTTCACAAAAAATTGTGCAAACCAACCCAGGCATCAGATGTTATGATTTGGTGTGGTGTTCACTAACGAAAAATGAGTGGCTAGGTATATAGGTGTGAAAAACAATGTCAAATTGATACATCGAAAATAAATAATTAGTTTATGTGAGATGGAGAACATGAACGAATTTTCAGTGGATGCATGTTGTTGGTCAGGAAATGATAAAGCAGAACCCAAGGGAAGAAGCTCTTGGTGTATTCGGCTTCATCATTTTCTAGCTAGCATATGCATCCATCAGAAGACTTGCAAAATTATGTGGCATCAGGAACCCACAGTCCCAGATGACCAAGCATTGTACGACTTTAATTCCACACAATTCTGGCTGCTGCAAACAGGAAAAGAAGAGTAGCTAAAATGCCCCCTGCCAATTTACGGTCCTGCTGTCACGTGAAATGTTTTCGTATACCCGACACGTGTGTATCCCCCTGCCCCAGAACCTAAACCGGAGTTGCTGCTAAGTGCTAAGGAAATGTTTTTGTATACCCGACATGTGTTAAGACAATCATGAATATTTAATTAACAAAATGATTTTTTAGAGATAGAAGTTGATGTCACCTATACACTACTTCGTAAAATTTGAACTTATCAAAACTAATACGAGGGAATATGGGAAAAATCACACTAGCTAGTTTGTCTCTATTTAATAGAGATGGAGGCTGAATAAGGTATATATAGGTAGTGTACACTATAGGTAGGTAAATTGATTACAAATTATGCAGAATCGAGCGTTAAACTAAAGAAATGAATCTGCATACCCATCGAGCCCTATATTCGTCGTTGCTAAGGCTGCCTTGATGGTGTGTTGGACCTGGCATCAGCAAACGCCGCTCTCGGCCAGCGTTGTGCTTCTCCTCCCACTCTGGTGTGAACCACTTGTCCACAATGTGTTCCCAGCACGTGGAATCATTACGATACCACCACACAGGCACCTACACGTGATCAAGTGTTTGACATGTAAGAAGATCAAATCAAGCGATGTACTTAATCTAAAAATTAATCTTAATTACCTGCAAGTATTGCTCCCGGGTCAGCTTCAAATTTCTTGCAGCTTCTTTTTTGATCTTCTGGCCAAGGAACAGAGCGCCGTAGTTTATCACACACTGGACTTGCGCCTCGTAGTGCATGTCCTTCACTAGCTTAACGCATCGGTTGTGAGCCACAACCGCCGCCTGTTCCTCGTATCCATCCGCATACCTATAGAAATCCTACATATAAACATGATGTGTGCAATCATTATTACAAAAATGTGCAATGAATGCGATGTATTGACAAGTGTACTTACCCACAGCTCGGCCTTCACCCGCTCTGCCTTGTTGTCGAAGCACCTGTTTTCCCGATCAAGATGATCGGGGGCGACGGTGTAGTGCTCCCACGTCCAGGCCGGCTCGTACCTTCCACGAATGTGGACCTGGCCTGGGAAGTGCTCCCTGCACAGAAGACCCAGGATGCCGTTGACCTTGCGATTGTGAGCACCTCCAACGAGTACTCTCCAACTCCTGCCAAAAGTGATAAAGATAAAATATTAGTTTATATTGTGATTTTGAAGTTATGAAATGAAAAAGTATTGACAAAATCTAAAGTTACTTATGCTGGCCCAGAGGGTTGAATCATCGGCCGTTGGGCAAGAGGTATCGGCCTGTCCGGAAGTCTCGAGGGACCTCGCAACCAGACAGCCGGGATAGCCCCTGTCGTATCCTCCTCCTCCTCCCCCTCCCCCTCCCCCTCCTCCTCCTCAGCACCCGACGTCTCCGCGGAAGGTACGTATTCGTCCTCTTGCTGCTGCTGCTGCTGCTCCTGCTCCTCCTCCTGCTCCTCCTCCTTCTCCTCAGACGAAGGCAGCTCTATAGGTCGAGCCGCTCGACCCTTGGGGCGACCCTTGGGTCCACCCTTCCCTCGACCCTTCCCTCGACCCCAAGTCGAGGGCCCTGACGTCTCAGCAGAGTTTGGCATAACTCTTCTGAAAGCAGACGTGCATTTTCATGCTACAGCACCGTCCACCATCTTTGTTCAATCACCTGCAATTAAAAATAGTAAACCAATCAGTACATATTTAAAAAGAGTAACATAATTACAAAATAAACTTACTGAATGTAACTTTCCACTCCGGAAAGGTTGGTCAACACATACATAATGATAGCGCGCAACTCTTCATGTTGCAAGGTCTTAAGAGTCGCAACACTTGCACTTTCGAGTTGCCCTCTGAAGAGGCTGAGGTTCAATTCATTTTCGTTGGCATTGTAACGAGGGAGTGGATTATGCACGTTAGGAAGGGTGTCCGCATAGTATTTCGTTGTGAAGTTTGACACCTCCTCAGTACAGTATGCCTCTGCAATGGAAGCTTCAATTTTGCATTTGTTTTTACATTTGGTTTGAAGAACCTTTTGTTGTCTCTCAATTGAATAGCACCAATGGCCCTGTACAGGCCCTCCCATTCGTGCCTCATACGGGAGGTGCAAAATCATATGCTGCATCGGATTGAAAAAGCCGGGTGGAAAGATCTTCTCCAATTTACAAAGCAACATAGGAGCCAATTTTTCCATTTCTGCAACCAAAGTCCGAGATAACTCCTTAGCACAAAGGATGCGGAAGAAGTTGCTTAACTCTGCCAGCACTTGCCACACATGATCAGGGAGACAGCCTCGAACCATCACCGGAAGAAGCCGTTCAATCCATATGTGGTAGTCATTACTCTTGAGCCCATTGATTCGCATAGTAGCTAAGTTCACCCCCTCTCCTCAGATTCGCTGCATATCCATCGGGGAACATTAAAGTTTGGAACCATTCTAGGACTTCCCTCCTTTTGTGCTTCTTCAGAACGAATTCGGCTGGAGGCTTTCGCCATTTCTTGCTGTCTTTGGGAGGCGGGATGTCGAGCTTTGGTCTATTGCATAACCTAGCTTGATCCACTCTAGCTTTAACGTTGTCCTTCGTCTTATTAGAAATGTCCATGACTGTACCCCAGCATGCTTCGGCGACATTCTTTTCAGTGTGCATCATGTCAATGTTATGTGGAAGAAGAAGATCATCCATGTAAGGGAGCCTCCACAATCCCGACTTCTGAGTCCATGCATGTTCCTCACCATATCCCATAAAACCACCACCTTCTTTGTTGACCTTGAGCGCGTCTAACTGCGCACGAACCATGACACCTGTCAACATCTGCGGTGGGGGGGTCTAGAACCACGACACCTTTTGTAAAGTTCTTGATGTCTCGTCTGAATGGATGGTCAGTAGGGAGAAATTGTCGGTGTTTGTCGAATGAAGAATACTTGCCACCCTTAGTCAACCATAAGAACTTTAGAGCTGCCTTACATACTGGGCATGGGAACTTCCCGTGGACACACCAACCGCAGAATAGCCCATACGCTGACAAGTCATGCAAGGAGTACATGTACCACACTCGCATTTTGAAGTTTGTCTTTGTAGCTCGGTCGTATGTCCATACCCCTTCCTCCCAAGCACGGAGCAAATCATCGATCAATGGATCCATGTACACACTCATATTATCCCCCGGGTATCCAGGAATTATCAACGACAAGAATATGTTCTGTCGTTGAAAAATGACACCAGGCGGGAGATTGAGGGGGATAACGAACACGGGCCAACAAGTGTATGGTGCCGCTGTCATTCCATAAGGACTGAACCCATCTGTTGCTAGCTCAACACGGACATTACGAGCCTCCAAAGCTTTCTCACGATGACACCCGTCAAAATGTCTCCATGCTTAAGCATCGGCTGGATGTACCATATTCTCAGGACGGTATCATTTGCCTTCTTTGTGCCATGTCATCTGTTTCATGGATTCCTCGGTCATGTAAAAACGTTGGATCCTCGGTATGAACGGAAGGTAGCGTAGGATTTTCATGGGGATTTGGAGCTGCCTCTTATGACCTTCACCAGAGTCTACTCCAGGTACCTAGAGGATTTACATTTAGGACAGTACTTTGCATCCGCATGGTCTTTCCTAAACAAGATGCATCCCTTCGGACAAGCATGTATCTGCTCGTATGGCATCTTAAGTGCACGAAGGAGTTTCTGTGCCTCATACAGGTTGCGTGGCAGATTGTGACCACCCAGAAGCAGGCTGCCAAAAACTGTCAACATATTATCAAAGCCGTCTCGACTTATGCCAAGCTGAGACTTTAGGGCCATTATGCGTCCGATGGCATCCAGTTGAGAAACATCGGTATGCTCGTGAAATGGTTTCTGTGCCGAAGACAACATGTCATAATAGGCCTTTGCGGTTGCCTCTGGCGGATCCTCCCTAACATGACTAGGTCCTCCATCGAACTGTGCTTCATAAAAGTCATCTAACATATCTCCGCACCCGGCATCAGCATCATAATCCTGGATGCGTTGTCTCACGACCTCGTCTCTCGCACGATGGGCTTCACCATGGCAGATCCACCGGGTATAATTTGGCACAAACCCATAGGTGCAAATGTGTTTACCCATCTGCAACTGCGATTGAAGTGTCTTGTTTGCACACTTGCTACAGGGACACGGCGCTTTACTCTGTCCTTTGTCAAATGCCTTTTTCAAGAAATCTTCAACCTTGTGAACAAATTCATCGGTCCAGTCACGCTTACCCAGCCAGCCCGTGTACATCCACTCACGGTCATCCATCCTCTAACATATGAGTAGGCGATATAAAAATCAATTGCATCTACACGATGTCTATCATGCTCTAATAGGTGAAGATAGGTCCTAATCCCACCCGAGGATGTGTAGATGGGTTAGTTTCCATGCTCTACTTCCTATCCAAGACAGAATTTCGGCAGCACCTCCCCGTTGTTCTCCAAATACACGTCCTAGGAAGGAGATTGTGTATCCGGAGAACAACATGGAGGTGATGCCCAAATTCTGTCTTGAATAGGAGTAGAGCATGGAAACTAACCCCATCTACATATCCTCGGGCTGTCCAAAAAACGTGGACAATTTGAAACAGATACGGTCATACATATGCAAAGATCTGCATATTTCCAACCGTATCTCTTTCGAACGGGAGATGCCTAGGTTACGTGATCCACGAACATGATACAAAAAGAGAGGTCTTTTATGTCTCACCTTGCTGTGCTGCAAAGTAATGAGTAGAGGACGGTGCAACAGTACGTCTCTCCTAAAAAAACAAAATAGTGTCAATTAAAAATTTTGACAGCACCTCCCCTACATCGGGAGGTTTCCAAAACCTGCAAAAACCCAAGGGCATGATGGCCGACAACCACATTCCAAAATCATCGACGTCTTACTTTTGCTCATCTCAAAAAAAATATTGAAGTAGTGATTTGCCTCAGATATGTTGTCTTTCATTTGAGCTTGAACATGGAGCATAAGAAACATTACAGGTGTTAAAAAAATGGTTCATGGTAGGCATGGAACCATGAGACACACCCAGCCCAACCATCACAACCGATCCGTTGCTTGGGCATGGATGTGTCTCATGGTTTGATGACAACCATGAGAAGCATAACTATATGACACAAAGAACACACTCCAAGCTCAAGGTCATCATATATGTTACCATCATAGGCATTGATATCATCACAGGCATTGATAAACTGGGTAAAAATTTATATCATCACAATCATATCATCACAGGCGGCGGCGAGGCGAGGGCACGTGCTCACCTAGTAACTCGGCGGCGGCGAGGGGGGCGGGTGGCGAC
>CM014271.1:71277668-71290787 GCA_004135705.1 Alloteropsis semialata | reverse complement strand
GACATGCTAGAGGGGGCAAGGCTGGCAGCGTTGATCAGGACAACGAAATACCAGCAAGAACTCAGGAGGTATCACGACCAAAACGTCCAAATGCGGTCGTTCAACATTGGTGATCTGGTCCTCCGGAGAATTCAGAGTACAAAAGAACAGCACAAGCTATCTTCACCTTAGGAAGGTCTGTTCATAGTATCCAGGATTATCGGCCCAGGTACTTATCAGCTACAGTGGGAAGACGGAACAGAGGTGCCCAATGCTTGGAACATGAGCACTTGCAGCATTTTTACCCTTAAGAAGTTTTTAGAGTTGCTTAAAGTCAATAAAAGTCAGTCCTTTCAATGTACTGATGTCGGCTTTTTAGCCAAACGATAATAAAGTGTCTATATTCTATTGTCATCAAGCTTGGAATTCGGATACGACTATCATGCTATGCTTGCCTGCCAAGTAACGCATACATTACAAAGTTTTGAATCATGCCGGGTTGTTTAAAAACAACCTAGAAAGGCTACATTCAAACAAAAGCCATCTACTTTCTGTTTCACACAGAAGAATCGGGCACATAAAATAGATAAACAAGTACTCTTATTGACGAAACATTAGTATTTACATCTGCAAAAGTTCATTACAAAGGTTTTTCTTACATAAACAAGAAGACCTAGAACTTAAGGCGGCAAACAATCCTTTCTGCCATGTCATACATGCTCCGGGTACATGCCGGGTTGATCCGACCTTTCGTAATGCTCAGGGGCTGGGTGGGGAACCAGGATCGGACAAGCCCAAGTACTTGTCTAGTACATGATCGGGCGATCCGCTGGCAATACGCCCGCACCTGCCCAGGAGTTGCTCGGAGCTGATCAAGGAGAGGAGGAGCTACACTTCCCGCGGGTACCATGGCATATACATCGACCAGCGGAAGGACAGCCTCTTTTCAGGACTCAATCTCTGTACCACGACGATTGATGTCCACGCGAAGAGCCTGGATCTCATCCTCCTGGTCACAGATCTTGGTCATGTCCTGGACGAGCTGTGCATCGGCGTGCTGGCGCATCTTCTGCTCTTCAGCAAGCTCTGCCATGCAATCCCTCTCCCGCTACTCGGCCTGGTTTGCGCGCTCTTGTTGCCGGTAAAAGCGGTTCTTCATGTCGATTACTTCGGCCTTTAGAGCTTCAATGCGCTTCTCACCCTCTGCGTCAAGCACATCATAGTATTTTTACTATATGATCTATGCTAACAATGGCAAGAAGTACTCAGCGACATACCTGAGAGTTTCTGTCTAAGCGACTTGTTCCTCTCGACCACATCCTCTCGCTGGTCTTCATACAGGTTGATTTTCTTGTATGCCTCATCCAGCTCGAGGCGAAGCTTGGCACGCTCCTGCTCCCATAACTCTTGCCCTTTGGCCAAGTCGACTGCAACTTTCTCTGCTCGGGTCATGGACGTGCTTGCTCTTCGGAGCATCTCAGATTTTTGATGTGACCGAACAAGTATGCTCTGTTATCAAAAACAAGGCGGCAGAGTTGATCAGCAAAAGATCCAAAAGAGATAAGTATGCTTACAGTATTGATTTACTCTATACTAACTTCTGTGAGCTTGGTGAGTTGCTTTTTCAGCTCAGTAGCCTTCTCGAGATCTTCCTGGTCAACTTGAGAGTTGAACATGAAGGCATTGTCATCTTCATTAACATTCACGCCTGGCGTTCCAGTGAAGATCTGGAATGGTTCCGGCGACGGCTCTCGGGGTTTCTTCTTTTCCCGAATAATTTCTTCGGTAGTCGCCACCTTCACCAGTCCAGCGGCTGCATCAAGCTCCTCAGTACAGAAGCTCGCCATCTGAGTACTTTCTGTTGCTTTGGGCCACGCCCTTGGAGCAGAAGTATCCGGAGCGGCTTGCTCCGGTACCTTGGAGGACGACGAAAAGGCGGCGCTCGATTTTTGTGGGCGGGGCTGCGGAGATGCTCGGGGGCTCGGCTCCTGCTCTACTTCCGCTTCCTTATTATGGATCTCCACAGATGGGTTCACCTCCAGGATCTTTGGCGATTGCGCGGGAGGAGGAGTAGGTGGCCGGCTGGAAAAGACAGAAGATTTCAAGAATCAATTTACTGATATAGTAAACAAGCAGATGGCGCTGATTCAATAGAGCAGATCACTTAGCTGGCAAATTCCATGTCAAACTCCGGCTCGTCAAGGTCAAAATTGAATCCTTCAGACGGAATGTCTTGTGGCTAGTGTGTTTCCTCTTGGTGAGCAGGTTCCACTTCTTGAGGTTTCTGTATCAACAACCTCAGCTCGAAAAAAAAGAACCCGGTACAAGTCAAGACTCAAGATTTCAAAAGTAAACTGACATACCTTGGAGGGAGATGGTTGCAGTGGGACTCCCACAGGAATCTCTACATTTGATTCTGTCTCCGCCTCAAAGACCTCCACTTCAGCAAGGCCGGCATCAGCAGGTTTCTCAAGCGAAGGAAACAACCACTTCCGCACAGCTCGCCTCTTCTTGGGGACCTGAGGACTTAGCGCATCTTCGGCGCTAGGCCTTTTCAGGCCTGATCCTCCTTGCCCAAGTATCTTGGAGCGAGGCTGTGGGGGCGCATCATCATCTGAGGAAGACCCTTCCTCCAGAATCACCTCGTCGATGACCGGCGATGCCTTCTTCTTCCCTTTTCCTGAACATTCAGCAGTTTGCTGGGGCTGTGGAGGCGGAGGCGTCTCAGGCAAGCCGGACTGGTTTTCTGCCATGGAAGGAGGAGCAGAAGCAAATCTGGTCCGCAATTCCTAAAATTGGGTGCAAAGGAAACTAATCAATTTTCGTGAAGCAAGAAGGTGGATATCAGAAAATGATATTTGGGTTGATTTCAAGCTTACCACTGGTGGCGAACGACTTGCCGAGTACTCGGGTACCCAGCGCGGCAGTTCTTGTGCGTCCATAAACAACGCCTGGACGCGAACGGCGACTTCATCCGAAGAAAGATCGTCGGGGGAGATCCTGGTTGGGTCTTTGGGGCCAGTGTACTCATAGCCAACGTGCTCCCGCTTCTAGCAGGGTTGTACGCGCCGGCGCAGGAATGAGCTGGCAATCCCAATGACAGTCAGGCCTTTCTCCTTCAGATCAGCAATCATCTTCAATAGACAGGAAATCCCTTCAACATTATCCCTGTCAAGGGTTTCATTCCACGAATCCTGCTAACGAGGCAGATGCCTGGAGTGCTTGGATAGCTTTGGGGGCTGGTTCTCTACATAGAACCATTTGTCCATCCAATCTTTGATGGAATCGTTCATCTTAAAATCAAAATAGACACTTTTCATGCCTTGACGGAGCTGGATTTCGGTCCCGCCGACTACCTTGTCTTGACTGGACTTGACACGAAAAAGAAGGCGAAACAGATTGAAATGGGGATCGATTCCAAGGAAGGTCTCGCAGAGGTGAATGAAAAGAGAAATATGGATAATGGAGTTCTAACTTATAATAAGAAAGAAGGCCACGGAGAAAATCATGAGCGGGTAGGGCAAATCCCCGCTCATAGAAAGCAGCAAACACCACGATTTCGTGGACTTCATCAAAAGGCCATGATTTTCCTACATCCGTATGCTAGAAAGAAATTGACTTGTCAAGAAGATAACCTTGGTTCACGAGGTCCTGCACCAGCTCATCTGTTGCTTTGGACAGTTTCCAGATAAGCGCAGGAGCAGGTGTGTTCTTGAAGACATGCATGTCCATGATTGGAATCTTCGACGGCTTCTTGCTCGATGTTGGCTTGCTTGATGCGGACTTGCTTCCTGTGGGCTTGCTGGGCGCTGGCTTCCGACCCATCTCGCCAGCTGAGGTCTTTAGATTGGAACTCGAGCGGGGCTGGATTGGATTGAAGGGCGGGCGCGAGTATGAAAGATTGGGAATTTCGAATTTGAGAGTGGTGATGGAACAGATGAGAATGTGAAGCGGTTTACCCTTTGTTTTTATAAATTGAAGCGGTAACCCTAGGCGTATTTTCTAAAAGTTATTTTCACTACAAGCACCAACACTTGTGTATTCGCGGTTTTTACCAGATGCACCTGTGCGGCAATTTCCTAACGAGCTAAGTCATTTTCTGATGTATTTTCATACTCGGGGGCTGATGCTTAATGGGAGTGATTTTTTCCAAATCAAAGAATATACCTATTTCTACAGAAGTCTTTAAGCTTATTGTTATCTGCTTTAGGTTTGGGGGCTGGGGGGAAATAGTATATTTCTTTTGGAAAGATTTTTTTATTAAAGACCCCAAAATTGTTTTTAATCCTTAAAAACATTTCTAGGCGAGGCTAGACCCATAATGGGTCCATCTTTTTTCAAAAGCTGGACACCATTATAGTAAATGGGGAAGTTTTTGTATTATCTTTGGTTTACGAACCAAAGCCCGGGTGCTGGCTGCAAAAGAAGTCGGCAAAGGAGCACATCATGTTCACTTATGAAGGTTTTCAACAAACAAGCCGGATAACGAGGAAACAACTCGGCTGATGCTGAAACTGTTGAGAAACAACTCGGCAGACGTGAAGACATGAAGATGCTCGGGGGCTTGACGGTCCAAGATCCATGGGAGTCCTCATGGGCTGTAGGCCCGCTAGGAAATTGGGCCGATAACTCTGACAGATACAAGGAAGAGGCGTACAGCTTAAGAAAACTAGTTGGCTACTAGGAAACAACCCGGTCTACTCATGTTAGGACTCTGTGTATTGTATCCGACTAGGAGTTTGTATTTCTTGCCTTGTAGACCTTGTCTCCCGAGTATATAAGGTGAGGCAGGGACTCCTTGTAAAATCATAACCATCAATACGAAGCGATCCACCATACAGGACGTAAGGTATTACACTCTCTACTCGAGGCGGCCTGAACCTGCCTAAATTGTCTCATGTTCACCATCGTGCTTCTGGTTCCGGCGAGGCCCTCACGAACAACTCGACTACTTGGGGACCCCCTATAGTAGGCTAGCCGGTATAAAAAACTGACAGTACCCAAGTGGTTGATTTGTAGGCAAAAGGCAATCGCGAGGCTAGGGAGCTCGAGGTAACACAGGGGCGCAGGGTTTATACAGGTTCAGGCTACCCGGAGGTATAATACCCTACGTCCTGTAGTCAGTGGTGTTGATTGATGAGTTTGGCGTGGTTCCGGATAACGACAATGAGTTTGTGGTTACAATGAGGGAGAAAGTATTCGATGTTGGGGAATTGGATGTCCCTCAGGGGTTGGCCCTAGGCCGCCTTATATAGGCTGACGACCTAGGGTTTACAAGTCAGTTTCTTAATCTTGTTCGGCTATAACAAGGAAACTAATCTGAGTCGGCGTGCCTTGCAAGCTAAGTCATCACCAGTCTTGTCCATCAAGTTCGGAGATCCTCGTGGGCTGGCCTGGGTTGGCCCACATCACTGTCAGACGTGGGTCCAGGCCGACTATCTACCCGGTCGGTAGTGGGCCCAGGGGTACCCATATCCCACACATTTATATGTATATCATGTTTTATACTTCGATTTTGAAATATATTGATAGTGTGAAGGTTCATACATTTGACAAAGAATATTTAAAATTTTTAGTATTTGTGACAGGAGATAGTAGTGAAGTTTACAATAGTGTGTCAATAGTCAGGAAGAAAAGGTTGGCTTAGTGGGAACCTTTTATGTAGCACAAACTAGAGCAACAAGAATTTCTAGTACTATATTGGAGACAACCTAGTTGGGATGAAAACAATAGAAATATTTTTCTTCCGTCCATCCAACCAAGAGGGTTCAGATACTAAATGAGTAGTCTGATACCCAAATTTGAAGATGCAATATCCAATTAATTAGTATCGGAATCCAGGTACTCAAATTTGGATCTCTTATAGGTATCCAACATATTTTACACTATCCATATCTGAACCCATTCCGAATAAATAAATAAATAAATATTTGTATTGTACATATCCGTATGTAGCCAACCTGTTTTTGTCCCTGCTACCCTAGCTAGTATCTACTTCAGTTGTTGTCACACTTTTTGTGGTGAGGCCGTGAGACGACTCCGTATCAGATGTATTCTTCCCAATGTTAACTCCGGGCTCGTTTGGCACCGGAATTGTGGCGTTCCCACTAGCTAACATCATGACAACTGAAGACATCATAGGCCTATTCCGAGGCTGAACATCAACACACAGGAGTGCGACCTGTATGCATCTCAGCACCTCGCTGTGGTTAAAGCCGCCATCCATTAGCTCATCCACTAATTCGGCGCTCCTGCCTTCTTTCCATAGCATCCAAGCCTGGAAAACAATCGAGAAATTAAGTTACTTTCATTAAAACATTTGAGTAAATTCTTGGTGCTACTTACATATCCAAGGAGGCTGAGATCAAGCTCAGGATCATAGAAGCCACGGTTCCTCTTGCCGGTGACAATCTCTAGCACTATTACGCCTAGGCTGTAAACGTCAGATTTCATGGAAAACAAGCCATCCATAGCATATTCTGGAGACATGTAGCCACTGAGAACAGTATCGCAAGTCAGTGTGAAAATTCAGTTTCAGAATTACCTGCATTAGATAAATGTACAAGAGGATGAGGAGAGTAAGTATACTCACTATGTTCCAATGACCTTTAATGTATATGCTGTGGTCTGATCACCTCCAAACATTCTAGCGATACCAAAGTCCGAAATTTTTGGGGTCATGTTTTTGTCTAGTAACACGTTGCTAGCCTTCATATCTCTGTGGATGATCCTGAACCTTGAGTCTTCATGAAGATACATCAGGCCCCGTGCTATCCCCAGAATAATCTCAAACCGTTTCTGCCATCCTAGCAACCTACGCTTTCCTTCATCTGCACAATGTTTGGATGTGACATAAGCCTATTTTCTGCGCAATTCAGAAATTATATCTCAGTTTGTATATGTGTTCTATGTAAAATAGGCTGACCAAATATGAATGTGTCTAAGCTCTGGTTGTCCATGTACTCGTATACGAGCAACCTCTCATCGTCCTCGATGCAGCAACCGAGCAGCCTCACGAGGTTTCTGTGCTGAAGCTTGGCGATCAGTTTCGCTTCGTTTGTGAACTCCTCGACCCCTTGCGCCGATCTCTTGGACATCCTCTTCACAGCCACTTGCTGCCCATCCTCAAGCTTTCCCTGTCATTAAATCACGTGTCCGTTATGGAAAATTGTTGAATCCCAATGCGAGTTTATCAAATTATATATAGTGCAGTACTGTTAATTTAATTGTTATTATTACCAAATAAACCGGGCCAAATCCACCTTCTCCAAGCTTGTTCTGCACAGAAAAGTTGTCTGTGGCGACTAGGATTGTTTCAAGATCAAGCAATGGAAGATCAGCGTCCTTCTCGGCAGATTTCCAATCTACATCTGGCCGCTGTTTCCCAACCCTGCATGGGAGCACATTGCCTCCACCACTAGGCACCGAAGAGGCCATTTTGCTTTGAAGTTTCCTCCTCATCTTGTATCTCCAGAAAAACCAACAGATAGCCGCCAGCAGCAGTAGCACGCCACACACAACGGAGACAATGGCTATCACCGTGGTCTTGCCTGAGCGTTGGCGGATAGCTGGAGTCAAGAAAGCAAAAAATTAAATGTGCTGTGGGTTGAGTCGGTATGGCAATGATCCACGGCACATGTTTGATGTTTCAATGAGTAAAATTACTCCTATTTGATAAAACTCTTTGTAAACCACATTCAAATTGGGTGCTGTAAGGAAAATTTCTGAGTTGTTTTATGTACTCCATAGGACCAATGAGGCAATGAGTGGTACTATAAACCAGAGTAAGTGATAGTTTAGTAATTTCACTTGGATGGAAATGAAATTGTAGATGTAAGGATCAAAGTGATTTTTCAAAATATAAATATTTCAATTATGCCATTTACTTTTTTTTCCAAAATACTCATATACTACAATACTACTCAAATCTCCAGTAGTTACAATTAACCTCATCCATACGATATTTTATACTGACATTTTTAGACGCTGATATAAAGTAGTATGGAAAATTGTAAAAGAAATAGTATACAATTTTCCTGTGTATTCTAGAGCATCTAATCGTTGCCACGGTTTTCCCCAAGCTAGCAAGCTGACCTCATCATGCAGCTTTGTTTTTTTTTTCCCAAAAAGGCTCATGTATTACCATACTGTACTCGCCTTATAATACCATACTACATTTAAAATCTTTAGTAGTATACAATTAATCTATTAATCTCAAATGTATGATCTTTCTATACTAGTCCTTAAAAACTACTATAGAGTAGTACGGAGTATGGTAAAATAAAACTAGTATACAATTTCCTGTGGATTGTAGTTGTAGAGCATCTAATCGTTGTCACAGTTTTGCCCAAGCTAGCAAGCTGACCTCATCATGCTACTTTGCTAGCATCTAAATAAATATATTGATCGAAATGATCTACGAGGCGTATTATTTTTATTCATGTGAGGCTTGGTCAATGATGCCGCTGCCGCTGCCGCCGCCGCCCGCTCCCTCAACCCTTTGTCGGAGTAGTGTTGCCTCTACGTCAGCACAACCATACCCGGTAGATGCTATAACTGTTGACACTCCTTGCTCGTTGCACATTCCGATAGGCAGAAGTGGAAAGACAAAGGAGGCTGCCAAAGGTGTGGCGTTGGTGGTGAGCAATAGTCCTGGGTTAGGGGGACAGCCTATCCCGCCATTATATGCATGGGTAAGAGTGCTCACAATTACGGATCCAAGACATGATGATCACTTCTTAGACTTATCCCTTGATGACGGCATTGAAACCTTGGGACAAGCCGTAGGAAAGAATGCACCGTGGCATAAACGAGATATCATACTGGAACCTCCGCCACCTGAAGATCCTCTCTCACTCACACCCTGCTCCCAGAGGATGGTGACACCGGCACAAGTTCATGCTAAGAACACACAAGAGCATGTGCCACAGCAAGCAATTGTGGCCACCACTATCTCCAACCCGTCAACTCCACAGGTAGGACAGGAGGCTCAACACCCATCACCACAAGTACAGCTGGAGGAACACCACCAATCAGCACAAGTACACCAGGAGGAACACCCCCAATCACCACAACTACACCAGGATGAACACCCCCAATCACCACAAGTACACCAGGAGGAACAACCCCCATCACCAGTGCAGCAATATGAGCCAGAGATGGTCATAAAGTCGCCAGCACGACCGAAGCGGTTAATGGGGTCGGTGCCACGGGTGATAAAGGCATACAAGAATACAGAGCCTGAGGTTGTGAACAGGTGGATGACAGCCAACAAAGGCGCAAACAAGAAGCTGACTCCGAAAAAAAAAGAATAGAAAGAAAGCAGTGGTGACTGGACCGGGGTTTTCCAAGCCTCGTACAGACACTGATTTCGTTTGTAAAGTTGGGGTTCATGACATACCAGATTTGCCAGATTGCCCGCAGAAATTCGTGTATGGCAAAGACTTGCTACCCGGGTGGGCTCTTCATGATTGTCCTGGTGAAATGCAGAAGTTCCATAGTTGGTACCGCAGGGCATGCACCCTAGGTCTCACAACTGTATGGGCACGGGTCGATGTGGATGTGTTTGGTTGCAATAGATGGGAAAACCGAAGTACAGACATAGTCATGGATTTCGATGACTTCCATGCAATGTACCGCTTGCAAATGATGGAGCTAAGCCCCATGAGACTGTGGTGTATGTAAGTGGTTCATCTCCATACACCATGTATATATGCATATGGTACTGGCCTTTGTAGTCTCAAAATGAATTCTTTTGCGATGTGTTGTGCAGGATGCAAGGTCGCCTCGCAATGGATTCGAAGACCAAGGTTGGGTATCTTGACCCTTTTATTATTTGCAAGGCTAGGTGGGACTTCCCCCTCAAGTACCCAGACGACGCCGAAGATCTAAAGGACTGTAAGACGCACAAGGAGAGACAAAAGAAACGAAAGGAGCTTTCCATTGATCTTAGGAAGAAGGTGGCAATATACATAGCAACTATGTTGGATCGACATCGTGACGCGAGTTGCATATGGGCGCCCTACCTTTTCGGGTACGTCGTCTAAATTCTAACAATTCTTGCAGTCCCAATATTATTGATTATTGAGAAATTTGTAATATTGGGACTGCAAACATTGACCCTTTGCAGTTTTGCCATTAGGCCCACATTTCATGGACACAGATGGACCTATTTTGTCATTCACTTGGAGTGGCAAAACTGCAAGGGTCAATGTTTCCTAACTCACAGTTTTATACGGTGACCCTACAGAAAAGCCTCACCGTACGAAAGCCCATTCATCCTATGGTCACAAGCAGCAGTTATATAGTCAGGCCGCGCACAGTTTGATCCGGTGGTTGTAATATAGTGTGGAGCGGATGATCCTGATCTAACCACCAGACGACCACAGGATCATCCGCTCCACACTATATTACAACCACCGGATCAAACTGTGCGCGGCCTGACTATATAACTGCTGCTTGTGACCATAGGATGAATGGGCTTTCGTACGGTGAGGCTTTTCTGTAGGGTCACCGTATAAAACTGTGAGTTAGGAAACATTGACCCTTCGCAGTTTTGCCACTCCAAGTGAATGACAAAATAGGTCCATCTGTGTCCATGAAATGTGGGCCTAATGGCAAAACTGCAAAGGGTCAATGTTTGCAGTCCCAATATTGCAAATTTCTCTCTCAAATTCTACATATATCGATTAGCTTGATACTTATCGTCGCTACATAACACTGTGACAGTCAACACTGGGTTGCTTTTATGCTATTGCCGAGGGAAGCCAAATATGTGGTCTTTGACTCATTGGATTACCCGCAATCAGAATACAAAGATTTCTGTGCCATCCTGAAGAGGTAACAACCGATAAGATTCTCCACACCTTACAAAATATTTGAGGCGATGATTATATACTAACTTGTCCCATTCTTTCAAGTAGTGCTCTTTTTCTCTACATTGACCATTATAAAGGGCCGGCTCCTGAGGGAGTAAAGGATTGGATTCCACGCACACACTACCCATGCCATAAGCAACCAGCCGGTACCTTGTTTTGCGGCTATTATGTGTGTGAATATATTAGGAGCCGCAAGCATTACACACCAAATACTGAACGTGTAAGTGTCTTTACCATATTTCAGCACATTCATTTTATGTCTAACTATCACTCGCTTAAGCCTAACTATCATATTTCAATACTGAATGTGTGTGAATATTCATTTTACATTCATTTCTCGTAAATTGCAGTTGATTACTGATTTCAGCGCTACTAAACCACTCCAAGAGGAAGATCTTCTCAAGATAGTCAGCGAACTATGTCACTTCACAATGCTTCATGTGCTTCATGAGAAGGGCAAGTACATCGATAAGCTACAAGATTATTTCTATGAAGAAAAATATGATTCTCTTCGTAACTGGCACTTGGAGAAGTATCGCCTAACCATGTGAGGGTGTGGAGTGTGGACACTAAACTTGTGTGATTAATGTAATATACATGTAATATCATTTGGATGACAATCTTGTTTTATGTTGGATTTGCTTTTATAGAATTTACAATGAGATTAAATTGTGACTGTTTATAATTACTTTTATATTATTTGCCGGAGAAATGGTATTAGACAAATCGAATAATATTAAAAAACCAAAAGAAAAAAAATACCAAATTTAAAAACAAAAAAAATGATTACCAGGAGCGGGCGATGGAATGACCCGCCCCTGTAAACACCATCTTCAGGGGCGGGGTAGGCAATCGCCCGCTCCTGAACAAAACATTTCCGGGGGCGAGCCATGCCAATACCCGCCCCTAGAAAGACATTAGCAGGGGCGGGCGATGGCGTGGCCCGCCCCTGAAGAAGACATTTCCAGGGGCGGGTGATGGCATAGTCCGCCCCTGGAAACACCATCTTCAGGGGCGGACCATGCCATCATCCGCCCCTGCAAAACATTTGTTGGGGCGGCCTAAATACCCGCCCCTGCAAATGGCCATTTTTAGCAGCCAAAAGCAGGGGCGGATTTCGGCGCCGCCCCTACAAACGCCATTTTACCCGCCCCTACAAACGTTTTCTGTAGTCAGCAGCTCTTGTCGTTAAACTTCTTTGCCACGTGAAACGCATGAGCGTAAACCACCTTTAGAACAACCCGGAGATCTTCTTGGCCCCGCGCAACTCGACGCTTGCTCGGAAGCCCTCCGCTCCTCCGACCCCATCGACCATGCATGAAAGTTGAGAAGCAAGCAGACCTTGATCGACGTCGATGCACCGCTGATTAATTAGCAGCGGCAACACGTACACCCTCCGTCCATCGTAGCATGCAGGGCAACAACCAGTTGATTGGGCAGAACTGCAGAAGCAAGTGGCCGCCGGCTGAGGGCAGCAGTGATGCACGGACGTCGAATCCATCGGAAGCAATTTGGCGTATAGATTTTGAGACGATAAAGTAGCGATAACGACATGCAGGTCACCGGGTTACATCGATCCGTCGCCTCCTCTCTGCTTGCCCAGCTTACCTTGCATCGTGTCCAGGCCTCCAGGGTGTGGCGTTGCTGTTTTGGCCGTGGGTAGCGCCGTATATATGTGATGGAACGCGGAAACCATGATGCATGGTTGCGAACTCTTGCAACCGTGATGATTTCCAACTCTCGAGAAGGCTGAACTGCAAGCGCCACAACGGGTCCACCGTACCGGTCGGCTCACGGGCAAGAAACGTGAGGAACAAAGCGAACTCGGACCGGAGTTTTTAGATGACGACGGACGAAAAACAGAAGAGGCAGAACCCACGAAGGATTTGTTCCGTGCTTTATTATTAGGTAGAGATTAATTATTAGCGGAGATATACTAGCGTCCCAGCTAATAATATGTCATATGTACCATGATTTTAAATGAGTGGGATTTGATGTTTTCCTACATACCACCCTACGCGTGTATATATATAGGCACCCTATGTCTACCGTGACTTCACCGCTAACTTAAAGTTACTTATCCCTTGCCTGAAAGAAGATTACTACGTGTATCCATGATAAAAGGCTCAGCAGTAGTTGGACTGAGAGGCAACCGGAAAGATTTCTGCACGCGACGAGTTCAACACCACATTGTTGAGCTTGTTGCTGCAAACTTGCAAAGAATATACTGTACCTTAGTGTATAGTTTTTAGTGATAGCCACA
>CM014271.1:71232826-71264298 GCA_004135705.1 Alloteropsis semialata | reverse complement strand
CCCCTGCCCCCTCCCTGCCGCCGTCGAGCCCGCTAGGTGAGCCTCTTAGCATGTGGTGAGAAACGAGTCATGCCATCGAGCCATTGGAAGAAATCCTCTGTGTAGCCCGGCCTTCGTGTCGTGGTTTTTGTTGCAGGTTTTGGAAACCTCACCGCACAGGGGAGGTGCTGCCAAAATTTTGAATTAACACTAAGTAGTGATATATTTTTGCAGGGAACCCATTGTCGGAGCTGCCGTCGAAGGAGAAGAAGGAGTACGAACTCGTGGCCCCATTGCCTCGGAGGACGCGTCGTCCATCATCTCGCCTCCCGCCCCCGCCTCACCGCCCCCAAGTTACTAGGTGAGCACGTGCAAAATGCACCTCTTTCCCTATCAATTTTATCAATGCCTATGATGATATAAATTTTTACCCAGTTTTTGTTGCTGGATAACATATGATGACCTTGAGCTTGGGAGTGTGTTCTTTGTGTCATATAGTTATGCTTCTCATGGTTGTCATCAAACCATGAGACACATCCATGCCTAATCAACAGCTCGGTTCTGATGATATGATGGTTTGGCTAGATGTTTCTCATGGTTCCATGCCTATCATGAACCCTTTTTTTTACTACGACCTATGATTGTCTTATGCTCCAAGTTCAAGGTCAAATGAAAGAAAACATATCTGAGGCAAATCACTACTTCAATATTTTTTTTGAGATGAACAAAAGTAAGATGTCGATGATTTTGGAATGTGGTTGTCGGCCATCGTGCCTTTGGTTTGTTGCAGGTTTTGGAAACCTCCCAATGCAGGGGAGGTGCTGTCGAAATTTTTAATTGACACTATTTTGTTTCTTTTTTCAGGAGAGACGTACTGTTGCACCGTCCTCGACTCGTCACTTTGCAGCACAGCAAGGTGAGACATAAAAGTCCTCACTTTTCGTATCATGTTCGTGGATCACGTAACCTAGGTGTCTCCCGTTCGAAAGAGATACGGTTGAAAATATGCAGATCTTTGCATATGTATCTGTTTCGAATTGTCCACATTTTTTAGACAGCCTGAGGATGTGTAGATGGGGTTAGTTTCCATGCTCTACTCCTATCCAAGATAGAATTTTGGCATCACCTCCATGTTGTTCTCTGGATACACAATCTCCTTGCTAGGACGTGTATTTGGAGAACAGCAGGGAGGTACTGCCAAAATTATGTCTCGGATAGGAAGTAGAGCTTGGAAACTAACCCCATCTACACATCCTCGGCTGGGATTAGGACCTATCTTCATCTATTAGAGCATGATAAACATCATGTAGATGTAATTGATTTTTATATCACCCACTCATATGTTAAAGGATGGATGACCGTGAGTGGATGTACACGGGCTGGCTGGGTAAGCGTGACTGGACCGATGAATTTCTTCACAAGGTTGAAGATTTCTTGAAAAAGGCATTTGACAAAGGACAGAGTAAAGCATCGTGTCCCTGTAGCAAGTGTGCAAACAAGACACTTCAATCGCAGTTGCAGATGGGTAAACACATTTGCACCTATGGGTTTGTGCCAAATTATACCTGGTGGATCAGCCGTGGTGAAGCCCATCGTGCGAGAGACGAGGTCGTGAGACAACGCATCCAGGATTATGATGCTGATGCCGGGTGCGGAGACATGTTAGATGACTTTCATGAAGCACAGTTCGATGGAGGACCTAGTCATGTTAGGGAGGATCCGCCAGAGGCAACCGCAAAGGCCTATTATGACTATGTTGTCTTCGGCACAGAAACCATTTCACGAGCATGCCGATGTTTCTCAACTAGATGCCGTCGGACGCATAATGGCCCTAAAGTCTCAGCTTGGCATAAGTCGAGACGGCTTTGATAATATGTTGACAGTTTTTGGCAGCCTGCTTCCGGGTGGTCACAATCTGCCACGCAACCTGTATGAGGCACAGAAACTCCTTCGTGCACTCAAGAAGCCATACAAGCAGATACATGCTTGTACGAAGGGATGCATCTTGTTTAGGAAAGACCATGCGGATGCAAAGTACTGTCCTAAATGTAAATCCTCTAGGTACCTGGAGGTAGACTCTGGTGAAGGTCATAAGAGGCAGCTCCAAATCCCCGTGAAAATCCTACACTACCTTCCGTTCATACCGAGGATCCAACATCTTTACATGACCGAGGAATCCGCGAAACAGATGACATGGCACAAAGAAGGCAAACGATACCGTCCTGAGAATATGGTACATCCAGCCGATGCTGAAGCATGGAGACATTTTGACGGGTGTCATCGTGAGAAAGCTTTGGAGGCTCGTAATGTCCATGTTGCGCTGGCAACAGATGGGTTCAATCCTTATGGAATGACGGCTGCCCTATACACTTGTTGGCCCTTGTTCGTGATCCCCCTCAATCGCCCGCCTGGTGTCATTTTTCAACGACAGAACATATTCTTGTCATTGATAATTCCTGGATACCCGGGGGATAATATGAGTGTGTACATGGATCCATTGATCGATGATTTGCTCTGTGCTTGGGAGAAAGGGGTATGGACATACGACCGAGCTACAAAGACAAACTTCAAAATGCGAGTGTGGTACATGTACTCCTTGCATGACTTGCCGGCATATGGGCTATTCTGCGGCTGGTGTGTCCACGGGAAGTTCCCATGCCTAGTATGCAAGGCAGCTCTAAAGTTCATATGGTTGACTAAGGGTGGCAAGTATTCTTCATTCGACAAACACCGACAATTTCTCCCTATTGACCATCCATTCAGACGAGACATCAAGAACTTTACAAACGGTGTCGTGGTTCTAGACCTCCCACCACAGATGTTGACAGGTGTCGCGGTTCATGCGCAGTTAGACGCGCTCAAGGTCAACAAAGAAGGTGGTGGTTTTATGGGATATGGATGACCTTCTTCTTCCACATAACATTGACATGATGCACACTGAAAAGAATGTCCCCGAAGCGTGCTGGGGTATAGTCATGGACATTTCTGATAAGACGAAGGACAACGTTAAGGCTAGAGTGGATCAAGCTATGTTATGCAATAGACCAAAGCTCGACATCCCGCCTCCCAAAGATGGCAAGAAATGGCGAAAGCCTCCAGCCGAATTCGTTCTAAAGAAGCACGAAAGGAGGGAAGTCCTAGAATGGTTCCAAACATTAATGTTCCTCGATGGGTATGCAGTGAATCTGAGGAGGGGGTGAACTTAGCTACTATGCGAATCAATGGGCTCAAGAGTCATGACTACCACATATGGATTGAACGGCTTCTTCCGGTGATGGTTCGAGGCTATCTCCCTGATCATGTGTGGCAAGTACTGGCAGAGTTAAGCAATTTCTTCCGCATCCTTTGAGCTAAGGAGTTATCTCGGACTTTGGTTGCAGAAATGGAAAAATTGGCTCCTGTGTTGCTTTGTAAGTTGGAGAAGATCTTTCCACCCGGCTTTTTCAATCCGATGCAGCATATGATTTTGCACCTCCCGTATGAGGCACGAATGGGGGGACCTGTACAGGGCCGTTGGTGCTATTCAATTGAGAGACAACAAAAGGTTCTTCGAACCAAATGTAAAAACAAATGCAAAATTGTAGCTTCCATTGCAGAGGCATACTGTACTGAGGAGGTGTCAAACTTCACAACGAAATACTATGCCGACACCCTTCCTAACGTGCATAATCCACCCCCTCGTTACAATGCCAACGAAAATGAATCGAACCTCAGCCTCTTCAGAGGGCAACTCAGAAGTGCAAGTGTTGCGACTCGTAAGACCTTGCAACATGAAGAGTTGCGCACTATCATGATGTATGTGTTGACCAACCTTTCCGAAGTGGAAAGTTACATTCAGTAAGTTCTCAACCAAGCACTATCTCGATTCAATAGGTTCTACATCCAACCCCCCTTGATCTTCTTCTCATTCGTACAGAGAATTTATTCATCAATTCTGGCGGGAAAAAGGACACCGACCCCACAACAAGTTGATACCCTTCTTAAAAAAGGTGCGGGACGTGGATCGCCCGATTTCATTTCTTGGTTCAAACAAAAGGTACGGTCATTCTGGAGCTCGTACTTTACAAGTTCCTCGTACGTGCGAATAATATAACGAACTACCATTCTTCTACTTGCAGGGCCAAAACGATGTGTCTATGACTCCCGAGTTTAGACATGTTGCCAATGGTTGTGCCTATAGGGTCATATCATACTCCGGCTATGACGTGAATGGCTATCGCTTTCACACAAAAAGCCACGAGCAGAGTCGGCCCAATCGAAGAACCACAAATGGAGTTTGTACGGTAGCCCAAGATGGGGTCGAGTATTATGGAATAATTGAAGAAATATACGAACTAACATTTCATGGTTGCAAACCTCTTAAGCCTGTCATATTCAAATGCCATTGGTTTGACCCTAACGAAGTGCGACGGACCCCTAATGTTGGACTAGTCAAAATTCGGCAGTCATCCGCCTATCTAGGAGACGATGTCTATATTGTGGCTCAACAAGCCACACAAGTTTATTATCTCTCATACCCGTGCAAAACCGACAAACGTCTTCAGGGTTGGGACATTGTGTACAAGGTGTCGCCACACGGCAAACTACCTGTCCCAAACAATGAAGATTATAACATAGACCCAAACACATATGACGGAGAGTTCTTTCAAGAAGATGGGCTACAAGGGTGTTTTGAGATAGACTTAACCGAAGCGATCAGAATGGAACTAGACGATGAAATGGTTGATGATGAGGACGTTGGAGATGAGGTTCATAATGCGAAGGACTTAGAATTACTTGAGCAATTATAATTAGGGCTTGATGACGATGACATTCCTCATTTGGAGCACGGGCCTGATTATGATCTCGACATGTATGATAGTGATGTGAGACTAATGATCCAGCTAATCCCGATCAAGATGATTATTTCTAATACATGTACGATTCATACTGAAAGATTTATTTATACATGTTAGTTTCTAATTATGTGTTGTTTATTTTGTAATTATGTTACTCTTTCTAAATATATACTGATTGGTTTACTATTTTTAATTGCAGGTGATTGAACAAAGATGGTGGGCGGCGGTGTTCAACGAAAATGCGCGTCTGCTTTCAGAAGAATTATGCCAAACTCTGTTGAGACGTCGAGTTCCTCGACTTGGGGTCGAGGGAAGGGTCAAGGGAAGGGCCCCAAAGGTCGAGTGGCTCGACCTGTAGAGCCGCCTTCGTCTGAGTCTGAGGAGGAGGAGGAGCAGGAGCAGGAGCAGGAGCAGCAGCAGCAGCAGGAGGAATATGTACCTTCCGCGGAGACGTCGGGTGCTGAGGAGGAGGAGGAGGAGGAGGAGGACACGACAGGGGCTATCCCGGCTGTCTGGTTGCGAGGTCCCTCGAGACTTCCGGATAGGCCGATACCTCTTGCCCAACGGCCGATGATTCAACCCTCTGGGCCAGCGTAAGTAACTTTAGATTTTGTCAATACTTCTTCATTTCATAACTTCATAATCACAATATAAACTAATATTTTATCTTTATCACTTTTGGCAGGAGTTGGAGAGTACTCGTTGGAGGTGCTCACAATCGCAAGGTCAACGACATCTTGGGTCTTCTGTGTAGGGAGCACTTCCCAGGCCAGATCCACATTCGTGGAAGGTACGAGCCGGCCTGGACGTGGGAGCACTACACCGTCGCCCCCGATCATCTCGATCGGGAAAACAGGTGCTTCGACAACAAGGCAGAGCGGGTGAAGGCCGAGCTATGGGTAAGTCTTCCTCGCAGTACACATGTCAATACATCGCATTCATTGCACATTGTTGTAATAATGATTGCATACATCGTGTTTATATGCAGGATTTCTATAGGTGTGCGGATGGATACGAGGAACGGGTGGTGGTTGTGGCTCACAACCGATGTGTTAAGCTAGTGAAGGACATGCACTACGAGGCGCAAGTCCAGTGTGTGATAAACTACGACGCTCTGTTCCTTGGCCAGAAGATCAAAAAAGAAGCTGCAAGAAATTTGAAGCTGACCCGGGAGCAATACTTGCAGGTAAAGTAAAATTACTTTTCAGATTAAGTAAATCTCTTGATTTGATCTTCTTACATGTCAATCACTTGATCACGTGTAGGTGCCTGTGTGGTGGTGCCGTAATGATTCCATGTGCTGGGAACGCATTGTGGACAAGTGGTTCACACCAGAGTGGGAGGAGAAGCACAACGCTAGCCGAGAGCAGCGTTTGCTGATGCCAGGTCTAGCACACCATCAAGGCAGCCTTAGCAACGACGAATACAGGGCTCGATGGGTATGCAGATTTATTTCTTTATTTTAATGCTCAATTCTGCATAATTTGTAATCAACTTGCTTTTTTTCACAGTCAGCGGCACATGAAGGTCACCTACAGCTCGGACGACCCGCCCTCAGCGTACAGCAATCCCTCCATCCACACCCGCATCAACGAGTACACAGAGGCGGGAAGGCAGGTCCATGGGCCAGAGTGGGATCCGAGCGCCCATGACCTTGATGGAGAGATCATCATGAGGGTGGGAGGGGGCAAGAAGCATGGCTGGTACTCTATAGGCGATGGAACTCTACACGGCCACTACTCCCACTCTCGCCCAGGTTCGAGCAAGGAGCACGAGCAGTTGCCCGCCCATACGCCCACGGCTATCACAGGCACAGCTCCAAGTGCAGGAACTTCAGGTTATTTCTGATTTATTCATCATCCATTCAATTTATATATATGTTTCCTTTGCATTGTAACATTAAGATGAAAAATTGTAGGCCAAGCTGGCGGCGCAAGCACAGGCATACGAGGCGGCGATAGCCGAAGAGAGGAGTGTACGGGAGGAGGCGGCGGCGAGGTAGCAGATGGAGACGGTGAGGCAGCAGGCTGAGCTTCAATAGCAGATGACCCATATGTACAACTACATTCAATCTCTTTCCGTTCATATGGGTCACCCTATACCTGCACCGGTGATGCCGATGTTCACACCGGCTCCAGCTCCTGCAACTCCTTATGTGAGTCACTTGACAACCTTGTAGATTCATTTGAAGTATTAGAGACTTAGAGAATGTAGAGACTTAGAGTCACTTTGAGACTACAACGAACTTTTGAATGTTTTAGATTATGACTTAGAGAACTTGACTCAGGTCTGACATGCAATATATTCTCCTTTCTGCAGAATCAATCGGCGGCGGCATCGAATACGCCTGACATGTAACCGGGCATCTCACCGACGTTACACCCACAGCAGCTGTTTGCATCTTCGTTCAACCCAGCACAGCCGTTCCCCCCATCACAGTGATAAACTTTAGTTGGTTCGTATTTGTGAACTTGTGATAATTGTGAGTGTCTGAACTTGTCGTACTTCACTTGTGAGCATGTGGTACTTGAATGTGAACTTGTGGCCTTTGTGATATTTCTTGTGATATATCAAGTGCCTGTGATGTTTGTTGTGATATATGTATGACAAATATGATGTTTGTTTGAGTAGGGCAATTTAAACGTCAAAAAAAATAAAAACAGATTTTTTTGGGTCACTTTGCCATGTGCCAGGACCATGGCACACGGCAAAGTGACCTTTCATATGTATTCTGTACAAGCTTTGCCGCACTTTGCCGTGTGCCTCCTACGTGGCACACGGCAAACATGGGACCCACCATGTCACGGAGAGACGGACGGCGACGGAGGATGGAGGGGTGCCGCGCCGTTAGTCACAGTTTTGCCGTGTGCCCCCCTTGGCACACGGCAAAGTTGGTTGCTGTGTGCCCGAAAGAAAGCACACGGCAAAGCCAGCTTTGTTGTCGTGCCCGTCGTCGTGCGGGGTTCGCCGTGGGCGGCACACGGCAACCAACTTTGGCGTGTGGCCCCTGGCTTTTGCCGTGTGCCAAGGGAAAGTTGCAAACACTTTATTCTGACTTTCAATATAAGTCGGGCAAGTTGCCTTGGGTCTAAAAAAACAACACCCATGGAGGCCCTGGTCGATCTGCCCACACTTGAAGTCTCCGCACAACAGGGGTTGCAGTGGAGGCAGAGGCCCTGGAGAATTTGCTGGGACTTTGCATGATATCGGACTCTCTGCAACAAAGAAATGATCAAGTTAGAAGTACGAACTGAATGAGAAACGAAGAATGGCAGATAACTTGCTTGATACATAGATCTGAAACCACTTGTTATTAGGTTGTTTTACAACCACAAACAAGAAATTCAATGTAGCTGGCATGAGTGCAAGACAGAGAAAAAACACAGTTTTGTATCCAAGTGTCTTGCTGCAATTTAATCTTTTCTTTGAATCTGCCTAACCCATCTCTATTTTCAGAACATGTCGACATCATATAACTTGTATTTCTAACAGCCTAACCCATCTTCCATATACCATAGATTTATCAGCTAACCCATCTTCCATATACCATAGATTTACAGCAGAAAAGTGCAGAACTCAGTGGAAACGAGATGCTGATGAAATTTGTTTACTGGTTTGGGCTAAGATACTATCTGAAATCACCATATACAATTTGTTGCTCTCCAGATAAAAGGTTCCCAGTTCTAGTTCCTACTTGCCTAGTAGTCTACACAAATGCCGCATAAAAGAAAAGAATCAAAGGTTGTTCAAATGAAACAAATGCGCAATAAACATGCCATAAAGAATAAAGCAAGTGATTTTAGTTTCTGAATTTATGGAGCGCAGGGACCTAGCATCAGTTTATAAATTGGACTACAGCAATGACAATAATCCAAGGTGCTAAAACATCTAGTCGTTACATGGAAAACTATAACAAAAACTTATAATGATAATGACAGCAAGATCGATCCTGAACAAAATTAGACAAAAACATAGCACTAATATTTTATACTTTGTCCCTTATGCAGATCAACCATGACAAACACACAAAATTGAAACTTTCTGTTCGAGACCAGCACCCAACATTGGTTTTAATTTTTCAGCTCTTTTACAGGCAGCACATTTCTTGTAGTGACGGTACTCCATACCATCAATGAGTGGTATATAGTATAAACCCACATGAGTAATGGGTAGTTTAGTAATTTCACTTGGATGAAAATAAAGTTGGAGATTGGAGATGTAAAAAATAAATCAAGGATCAAAGTTATTTTTCAAAATATAAATATTTTAATTACATCATTTACTTTTTTCTCCAAAATGCCCATATACTACCATACTACTCACCGTATAAAACTATACTACAGTTAAAGTCTCTCTAGTATACAATTAATCTCAACCGTACGATCCTTTTATACTAGTCCTTTTTAGACACTGGTATAGAATAGTATGGAGTACAGTAAAAGAGCTCCAGCTTTTTATACATCTTACACTCGCACAAAATCCAGTAGAGGCCTAGCTGTAATAGATCGATTCAAGATCACACCACAAGAACAAATGCGCGACGCAATTTCTTGGCATGGTTCAAGAAACCGAAGGGCTAAGTGGAAGACACGGATGAACAGAGTACGAAAAAGAAAGAAACGGGGGCACGAGAGTAGTGCAGGAGTTGCCTAGGAAACATGCTTTGGTCGGCGAGGACGGTACGGCGGTGGTTGGGGCTGGCGATGACGGTGAGATCGCCTTCCCTTCCTCCGCTCCCCGACTTTCCCCAGAACCGCCACTTCTCCGTCGGCTTCCCCTTCCTCTCTCTCCGATCTGTGTATTTTGCTCTCTGTATATGGGCCATAGTTAGGCTTTATCCAATTGGGCTATACCTATTTCCATGTATGGATGGGAGGCCCAAACAACTGAGCATAATTCATATAATCTAATCAAACCATTACTTAGAAGTATGTAAAACTGATGCCGGTCTCTATAATAAGACAAAATTTTTTGAACTAGCTAAATTTTTTATTATTCTTCATATTATGGGGAATATTAATGTTGAAAGTTTTAGCTTAGTTTTCTCGAAATCCCTTTTTACAATTGGGTGCAATACTTAATTTATGTTATTGTGTATTATGAATTTGATCTTCTGTGAGTCTATAAGTATCAATTTGTTTGGAAGTGTATAAACGGAATCTACCGTGAGTTCATAAATAACTACTTTCTCCGTTACAAATTTTCATTCACTATTGACTTTTCTAATACACATTTAACAATTCGTCTTATTCAAAAATTTACATTAGTATCATTTATTTCATTATTACTTGTTTTATTATCAAAAGTACTTCAAGTATGACACACATTTCTATTTGTTTGTACTAATTTTTTGAAATAAGACGAATGATCAAAGTTGTATTTTAAAAGTCAACAGTGAACTACAATTTGAAACGGAGGGAGTATTTGATTATGGAATTGTAGCAATTTAAACTGAATGTTATGGGATTCTATATCCTTCTGAACTCCAATAAGTTGCCGCGAATAGTACGTTAAAGGGATCGGACCAAGCGGATAATAGGCACTGACATTTTGTTAAGTTGGCTCAGGTTTTGATGGAAGAGAATGCAAGGAACTGAATGCATCCATATAGGGCCTGCTTAGATTCGGTGAAAAACTTTGCGAAATATACTGTAGCAATTGTAAATTGAAGAATAGGAGGATTAAATATGATCTAATTATAAAACTAATTACACGGATGGACTAAAAATCGCTAGACGAATCTATTAAGCCTAATTAATCCATCATTAGAGACTGTTTACTGTAGCACGAAATTGTCTAGTCATGGCCTAATTAGGCTTAATAGATTCGTCTCGCAATTTCACCGGGGGTTATGGAATGGGTTTTGTCAGTTATCAACATTTAATACTCCTAATTAGTATCCAAACATTCGAATTACTGTAGCAATAAAAAAAAAGTTGGCAAACTAAACAGGCCCATAATATTGTCTCACCTACTAAATATAAATATGAAACAGTTGTATTGCAACTGAAAGGTAACAATTCGTCATGAACCTTTTCTCGCCAATATATACCAGGCCATACATTTCTTCCGTGCAAACACCACACCAAATAATCGCTCACAAAAAGTCACAAAAAGAACATCGGCTCTGTGGTGAAGGTAGCTACGAATTTCATGTCCGGGGTACATTTGTCCAAGTTTCTGGGCTGACGGAGGAAATGAGAGGCGTCATAAAACAAATTCGCACCAGATGCCCGCTTGGTATTATGGAGCTAATACATTGAGTCTCATGATGTCACCGTCCAGTCTCATGCTGCTAACTAGGAGCGACTGTGCGAGGGGCTTCTCTAGTATACTGGCATGCTGGTCTTGATTGAGAAGGTGTTTAGCTAGCTGCTTGCATATACATCAATGTTATGGCCTTTTCAATCAATCCTGCTTTCATATCTTTCCTGTAAAATTATCAGTGGACACAAAAAATAATAAGCTCCCATTTCTGGAGGCAACCTCAGCAATCGGAAAGATTATGAGGGTAGATATGCAGCCTGTTCGCTTATCTTATCAGCCACCAGCCAGCAGTACTTCAGTCACAACAAATTAGCACCAGCCACCAGCCAGCCAACAGTACTTCAGTCTCACAACAAATCAGCACCAGCCAACTGAACAGACTGATGATTAAGAACAACTTTGCATGGTCTTGTGCCTCCCATCGAACGCATTAATTGTCGAATCCCATGTCCCATTCTTCCTTTGAGGGCAAACAGAAAGCATTGCATTCATAATGTTTAAGGAAGGCATGCACTTCCTTGCTCTCAAAACATGTTGAGGCTGTCCGCACCGGGTACTAGAAGGGAGCCGCTACCGCTTCCTCCAGTACCAGTTCAGCGGAAAAAGCCTCACACCAGGGTACTGGAACCCATACGGCATGGGAGGAGCAGCCGCGCCATCAGCGCCACCTGCGGTGGAGGGAGAAAGGGAGAGGGAGAGGGAGGCCGCCGTCGGCACTGTTTCTCCGTGGCCGGTGCTGGATCCATCCACCGTGGGCCCCTGCCTCGCCTCGCTGGGGAGGGAGATGCCCCCAGCCTCGCCTCGCTAGGAGGGAAACGCCCCAGCCTCGCCTCGCCATGGATCGCCTGCCTCATCTCTACCACGAGCAGGCGTGCGGCGGTGGGGTCGAGCACCCCCGCAGACGGCTAGTGGAGATGGGGCTGAGCTCCACCACGCGGCCGATGGCGGCGGGAGCTCGGCGGCAAGGCCGAGCTCCTGGGTGGCAGATGGCTAGTGCAGGGGGTGGAGAAGCCGGAGGAGGAGCAGGGGAGCTAGGGACGCGCGGCCCCACAGCTCGTCGGCGGAGGCTGACGCACGGGAACGGAGGGGGTGGGGTGTGGAGAGGGGGAGGAGGGCCGCCGGCAAGAGGGAGGGGCGGTGGTCGGCGCGAGGCCCGCCGCCTGTCCCTGCTCCTCCGCCGGTGCATGGAAGGGTGAGGGGCGGAGGGAAAGCGACTGCCGGGGGCGGAGGGAGAGCTGCGGGCGGGCGGGCGGAGGAGAGGCCGAGGGCGGAGAGGGTTGCAGAGAGGAGAGTCGGGCGGACGGAGGAGAGGCCGAGGGCGGAGAGGATTGCAGAGAGGAGAGTCGGGTGGAGAGAGAAGGTGGACAGAGAGAGATAAGAGAGGTGAAAAAAACCTGACATGTGGGCCTCGCCGTGGTAGTTGGTATACAGTATGAGATATAAGGGATGATGGGTACGGGAGAAGTTAGTGTAGAGGATATAATCTCGATGAACATGATAAAATATTTTTTTAAGGATGAAAATAGAGTATGATGAGTGCGGACAGCCTGAGCGCATGGGGACACCATGTCGTCCTGCAGGTGGAATTACACGTAAGTAAAAAAGCAGAGTAAGACCATCCATAAACAACAATTTTCTCGGACAGAGAGCCTTGGACCCCTGTTTTCCATCTTCAGCGCCCGTCTTTCTATATTTATTTAGGCAAGATCATCTGACCCTACCCTCCTCCTCCAGCTCATCGTCATGCATGGCGATTCTATGTTTTTAAGTTCAATTTGTAATGTTCCTCTTTTTTAATATACCTAATTACATTTTTTTCCATGTAACGTATTGCAAATAAATTAGATAGCTTGACTCTAGAGCAACAAGCATCATTGCAGGAATTACAATCTTAGCTTACTATGCACTAAAACTATATATTGAGTCCATCCATGCATATAATGCCACACCTACTTAAAGTAAATGCTTAACAAATTGTTTTGCAGATGAAATGTAACAACATGCATGTTTCTTTCTTAGCCAATATATACCGAGCCCCTCTTTCTTCCTAAGCGAACACTGCCCAAAATTATCACTCTCACAAGTCACGAAAAAGGACTTCGGCTCCGCGGTGATAGCCACCAATTTAGTGTTTTGGTTTTTTTTTCAAGTTTTTGTGATATATAAGGCTGCATATTGATTGATGCCGACAGAAATGCGAGGCATCGGAAAACAAATTAGCGCTATTTGTCACAATCGCTCTCCGCCTACAATGTCCTGGATCGAGAGTGGAAGGCGTCTGGAATCTCATGTTTCGAGAACTTGTGGACAAATATGGTGCTCTTGCATTGAGCTGGTAGTCTGTGTCTCTGGTCGACACCATTCGTCATGCTCATGTTGCTATGGTACAGGTCTTAGTAGGTTTCTTTGGTAGTAGGGTTCTATTGCTAGGCAAACCGAGTATATGGGATGCGAGATCGACGCTGGACTCCACCTCATCGTGGCTGCTGCAGGGCCTTCGATGGTCATCAAGAAGGTCTCTCTACTACTCTGTGTACTTATAACTATGCTTACAATACATGCCTTAATCTTTACATTTCAATTATCCACTCTATGCTAAGACCCTTCATGTTGGGTTTGGGCTTGGTTCGCCTGCCCAATGTTTCTGCCGACATTCCTATTTGTCGGGCGTCTGACTTTTGTACTCAAATAGGTTGCTTTAAGATTTATGTCAAGGGCCAGATCCGACGGCTGCAAACCTTCCTTCTTAGGAAAAATTTTTCCTCTTCCTCCCATGAACCCTAGCTCGCACACGCCGAAGGAGCACGCCTGCGTGCGGCAGAGCTTGCCCCAAGGCCCATGGCGCCAGCTCCAACGTGTCCAGACTGCGGGCCCATTTTTTCTCTTTTTCGTTTTTTCCTAGAACATTTTTTATTTTCTCGTGAAAACAGGGTTGACTTTTCATGGAACAACAAACATTTAATGGAACAAATTTTTTTCTTCCAAAACATTTGTTGCATAACATTTTTTGTTCCGCAACATTTTTCCCAGCTATTGTTCTGCAACAGTTTTCTTTTGTTTCGTTGGGACAGTCTAATCTCTAGTTGTTTAGGCCAATGCGTCGACCTATTCAATGCTAGAAGTAGGACATCCAACATATAGAAAGTCTATGTTTCTACAAATTCTGTATGATATTGCATTTACATATTATACTAGGGATTATACTAAGGATGCATGCATTACGGGCCATGTCACCAACTCACGAGACCATTCCACACTACTAGCCCGCAAAAATTTCCGCATCAGCCCGCTTATCTGAAGTGGTATATGTGGGTAACCCGCAAACAACCATTGGCGTCGCACAACCCATATCCACTCTAGCTCGGACGGCATCGCCTCATTCTCCCGCACGTGTAGGCACCACTTATGCGAGCAAGAACTAGCTAGCAAAGCTTGGCTCCGCTAATCTATATACTACATATAAAGAGGGATGACGGCAAAATCCTATTTACCATGGACTGAAACTACATATTGAATGCATCCATATGCCTCACCTACTTATGAAAATGTGTAACCATTAATTGGGTCCATATGCCTCACCTACTTAAGAAAATGTGTAACAATTAATTGGGTTCCAACTGAAAGGTAACAATTTGGCATGTTTTCTTTGTGGCCAATATATATAGCAAGACACCTCTCCTTCATAAAACCACACCAATTCATCACTCACAGATCACAAAGACTTCAGCTCCGTGCTGAAGATTTAGCTAACCTTGTTTCAAGTTTATGTGAAGTAGAAAAATGCATGGATCAGTATATATGCTGTCAGAAATGAGAGGCGTCTGGAAACAAATTAGCAATGTCTGCCGACTCTCTTGTGTTTTTGTCCCTGTTACAAAGCGGGCCTTAGCCTCTACATCTTATATAAGCTACTCTGGGCCGATATATGTCAGGCTGGACTTGGGCCTATTTCGACTCCTTTGCATCAGTGCCCAGTATTGTTTCTGCAGGCAAACTCTTTCCATAATTATTTTTCTTTTTGTTTTCTTTTATTGTGGGAAACGTAATTCTGTATAGTCACACTTATTCAACAGAGTCACCCAGTGCATATAATAACTAACTTCATATCCCCCGGGGATTCCGGGCACAGGGACGCAGGGACCTACTGTAGATGCCTGATTTTTGCTGCTGGGCCGTGTCCGAGTGCCTTTCTTCCTGCGCCGGCCCGTCTGGCCTGCTCTTAGCCCGTGTCCGGAGAAGAAAACCGCCTGTCTCCATCAGCCCACATGGCGCTGGTCCGCCTGACGGCATCTAGGTTTCTTTGCGACGGCTGCGTGGTCCTCTTCGTCTCCCCTTCGGCGCCGCTGTTCCTCGCCTTCGTCGCCAGGTATGGGTCCTCAACTCCTCATCGTCTCTCGCCTCTCCGTTCGCATATTCGCTCCGCGGCTTACTCCCTCCGCTCACTCCGATGCTTCCTGAGATCCGCTTGCTGCTCCGGCCTGCTGATCTGTCGTTCTCCTCGCCCAACAGTGCCGGCGAACAAAATTGCTACCGTCGCGCATCCAGCAGTAGTCCTCTGCCGATTGCACGCAACAGTTGCCGCAGATGCAGATTTGTCGCTGTCACCCCCTGACTCTCCACCTCCGCACGCATCAGGCCGGCGGAGCTAGCCGGCTCAAACCTGCACCCATCCTGCTCCGCCGCCTGTCGTGGCCCACAACACACGAGATAGCGAATTTGTCGCCGACGGGGAATGCAGTGGCTGCGAGAAGTGCAGAAAAAAAGGAGGCATGAGGAGGCTAGATTCAGAGGGGTTGTCACCTTGTGGGTGGCTGCCGCCTCTGCCCTTCCCATCCCCATCCCTGCACGCTGCCATGGCTGGTGTCGTGGAGTCCATGGACAAGCGGTGGCTCCGATCCATAGCCAGCTCTGGATCCGTTGCTCGCCTGCTCGGAGTGAAGAAGGTGTTCCCTGCATCAGTTTATACTGGATTTGATGGCGTGAGGGTGAGGAGCGAGGCCCCTTCTGCCGTGCTTCCGGCCGTAAGATTTCCTGTGCCCTCTCTCTAATTTATATCCATTTCATTGCTTAATTTCCACTGTGCCTCTTCTATGGCTATGCTCTAATATTGGAAACTTTATTTTTTATTTCGTGCATCTTCTATCAATAGTAACTGCCAGAGCTTGTGCTGGCCATTGTTACAGCACACTTCACCCACGTGGTGTAATTGTAATTCACATCAGTTCATATGCTTCTAAAACTGAAATTATTTCACATCAGTTTATATGCTTCTAAAACTGAAATTATTTCACATCAGTTCATATGATGTGAAATTATTTCACATCATTTCCTGTTATTTGATATGGTGGTGGGTACATATGTTAGGTAATTTCATATATTTTTGAACTTATGCATGGTTTCTTCTTTCAGAAATGTATAGCCTGGTTCTTGATTTATCAAATGTTAAATGATGTGTAGTCTGGTTCTTTATATTCAGAGCTTCAGATTTGATACGCATCTTACCTCCTTGGAGGTAAGTAGGTGTACCTTAGCAAAGCCCAGCAACAAATTATTGACATCTTACTTGCAAAATTTCTTGCTATCTTAATGCCATTGCTTTGATGCAATATTGCTTTATTAGCAACGCCATCATGGTCAAAAGGCTAAAGCTAAGATAATTTACATATGCTTAGAAGTCTCCGTTGTTGTTGACTGATTTCCGTAGCAAAATTGAAGGTGGATGATGTGTGGTTGCTTGGTTTCAACGGTTCCTCTTCCAGGATTTGGTGGCTTGGAGAAACAAGTGTTCTTTTCTATAAAAGAGAGACGATATTTTCCAGTTATATCATGTTTGAGTGTTCAGCAAGGATATGCAACTCTGGTTGTTACTTGCTCCAGAACAATAGTGAAGACAACCTGTGTGCTTTAGTCTATCTTACATGAATATGATTCCCTGTATGTTTATATATCCAGGTCTCTTCTAGATTCCATACAGTTAACTCTTCTTCTTATTCTAAAAATTGGACCAGATCCTAGAGGCTCTGTGCCTAGCTCGACAAGGCTATGTTTAGTCAGGTTAGTCCACCTCAAAATTGAAACATGTTCATGTATCTACATGTTATATTTTGCTCTATGGTTTCACTATGTTTATTCTTTTTTGTTTCCAATTCTTTTCATTTGGTGGAAATTTGGATGAAAGCATTATGTTCACAGAAAAATTTGTCTGTCGAGGGTCCTTTTTGCATGTCTGAGAAATGTGGATGACTCCATTAGTAATGGTTCCTGAAATGTAAAAGACCTCAACTGTTGTGTACATGGCAAACTCCTTTTTGTCATCTTAGTTGCGACCTATGCAGAACTGGTCTGGCCAAACTTTCTACTCTGATTTGGTTCAGATACAGCTTTTGCTCTGTTGTCTTTGTTCTAAACTTTCATTTGTGAATAATTATTTATCCTTGGTGAATTTAGGAACCAAAACCAAGTTTCGGTGTGGATATAATGCCGCATCACCTGTGCAAATGCATCCTAGCTAAACCATATCTGAGTTATATGTTGTTAGTTGTGACTCTTAAGGGCAACCCCTCCTCATCCAAATAAATTAGTTTCTTGCATGAATATAGCCATCTCTCTATCCAGCTGGACACTTGAGGCCCCCTCCCCTAAAAGAATATATTCATATAGGTTATAAAGACGACGCCTAGATATTGGAAAACATATTTGCAATTTTACACCATTAATTGTTAAAACTATTTATGTTTAGTTGTTTTGGCAAAAAAAAGATAAAAAAACTCATTGTTGCATTGTGAGACTCGGCTGGTGGGGCGCCACACAAATTAAGCATGATCTTAGACTTGGAGTTCCATGCTAGGGGTGAAAGGATGGATCTCTCCTCTCAACAGGAATTCTTGAAGCATTGGGATTTCAAATCATAAAAAGATAGTAGATATATGTTTAAAAAATGTCATTCAGTATAAATTATCATACTATTTAGATTAGGAGAACATAATATATGTTTTGTGCAGATTTTTCGTTTGTAGGAAGCCATGATTCTTCTTTTTAAGACAGGGTACCATGATTATTGGTGGGGGGTCATGCTTATGATTGTAGGCTACAACCTGGACTCCTGGAGTTGGTGATCGTCTTTTTGCATCTTGGGACCTCTTTAAACTCTCTGACCAGATCACACACCAAATTTATTCGCTAAAATAGTGACTAATTTGCCTCTTTCTCAAAACCAGGATTCTTATTTGTTCAAAATTAATATGCTACACATCTAATGGAAGCAAAACGGTAGATTAGAGGGAAAAGAATACATGGCCAATGATTACTAATTTTGTATGGTTCAAGCATTTGGCCTGTATTGTACTATTGTGCAAAGATGAGAAATTGTTTGTGATTAGAATATGCTAGGGTCCACATCAGATTGCATATGTAATCTCCAACTATCCCTGGGTGCAGTGGCTGGGTAATTGTAACTGATCACAATCCATGTTCTTTTTTACATGAAAAAAGTATTGTGTTCTATGACAGATATTGCCATCCATGCCTCCAACTCATGTGTTTATTGTAGCCTTAAAACCTAGATAACTGATTTAATAGTCTGAAAAAACGGTGTCCTTGATGGACTGCGATGTATTTAGCCTCTCTTATCATACCCAATTGCATCGTCATATAGTGTAGGGGTGCTCTATGGGCGCGGCGTTGGCGCGCCTGCTGTCCTAGTATGTAGCATCAGTAAACTACATACAAGCTGCAAGTAACAACGGGAACTAAGTTTAACTGATTAAATTATCACCGGTACACTTAGTGAATTGTGAGAGCCACAGGAACTAGCATTAAGAAACATGGAATGGAAGGGACGCTCCTTGTCGGGCGTGCAAAGGATCTTAATCTACAGTCGTGCGATGGTCAAGACCAATGTCACATGGAACGCAGTACGAAGCGGAGTCCCGCGTAACGGGATCATCGTTCCAAACGAGGGATGTGATTCCACACGGTTCAAGTTGCGGAACGGGGCCATGGGACACGTTCCCCATTCCGTTCTGGTCCTTGTTGTTTGCTCGTGCATGCCCCCTCTTTCCTCTCCCGTGTATCATCAGATAGAGATGGATTCGGATCGCATACACATGGAATCTAGTTTTGATATCACCTTTTTACAATATTTCAATTCAAATACGGATATGAATGTGAATCTTGTCGGATACAAATATGAATGTGAACTTTGTTCATTATCGGATACGAATACAAAGCGAATAGTTCGAATATGGAATCTCATTTGGGTAGATGGTTTCATTGAGTCTAAATTATTAATGGATACAGATAATATCGTATATTTTATTTATTTCCATATTTTATTTGAAATGAATATGGATTCGGTTAGAGAAAAACAACGAAAAATGAATTCAGGTATTTCTATTTAATATTCATATTAAAATCGAGTACGAATGCGGATATCTATATTGACGTTTTAGTCAAATACGAATACAGGTAATTTGAATATTCAAATATCCAAATCCATTCCTAGCATCAGATAGGTGCTTAAAGGCATGTTAGGTTGTATGGGCCATGACAGAGGCTAGTTTGCTTAGAGGGCTGAACCTCTATGCTTTGGCCCATCACTACTTTCTCATTTTTCTATTGTAATTCTTTTGTAAAGTTTTGATGTTCCAGAGGATCATACCCACAATAGTTGTTTCATGATCCACATTCCAGAAATAACATCCCGAAGATAGGTGATATCCTGGTGCTACGGGGGTAGCTGCGCACGCCTTCGATGCCGTCCGATGGCCGAGTTAATTGTTTGGGTGGCCTGTAAAACCTTCTGCCGTCTGATCGTTTTGCCAGGGAAGGGTCACGTCACTGTGTCGTATGATAACATCCCGAAGATAGGTGATATCCTGGTGCTACGGGGGTAGCTGCGCACGCCTTCGATGCCGTCCGATGGCCGAGTTAATTGTTTGGGTGGCCTGTAAAACCTTCTGCCGTCTGATCGTTTTGCCAGGGAAGGGTCACGTCACTGTGTCGTATGGTCTCCCACAATTGCTGCTCTATGTGAGGGCAAAGGTCTTGTTTAGATCGGCAAGTTTCTGGTAGGTTTCCACTATTTATCCGTCACATCGAATGTTTATACACTATTTAGGGGTATTAAATATGAATTAATGATAAAATCTATTCTATCACCACGGGTAAATTCGCGAGACGAATCTATTGAGCCTAATTATGCTATGATTAGACAACATCGTGCTACAGTAAACAATCTCTAATGATGATTAATTAGGTTTAATAGATTTGAAATTCAATTTTCAAGCGAGTTATGTAATTAATTTTTTTATTAGTATCCGAATACCCTTTCCGACATCTCGTTTTTACGATTCGGCAAGTTTTCACTTTTCGAACTAAACAAGGCCTGAATAAGAAGGCTGAAAGCTTCAAGTCATCAGACTTGTTGACCGAGCAGGGAAAGAGTGAATCGGCCAGCGCGAAAAAATGGAAGTTTTATTTTCCCCTCCTGCCATATATATGGCCGCGCAAACTGAATGAGCGGCTCTCAGAAAATCATCTTCTGGGTTGCAGAGTTGGCGGGATTGTAGAAGACCTCTCCTGCGAGTAGCGCTACAGCATAAATTTTCAGTGTCGGCAAAGCGTTTGGATCCTGCGACGAGTTTGGATTCGGTGCTACAGTGGGTACCTGCGCGCGTAGATCCGGGCGAGATGGATCCTGCGACGAGATTGGATTCGGTGCGAAACGTTCCGGACGAGATGGATCCTTCGACGAGTTTGGATTCGGTGCTATGGTGGGTACCTGCGTACGTAGCTCCGGGCATGGGATCACAGCCATGGGGATACGTGCTAAGCAAGTGCACAGGTATGCCTAGAAAAGCAAGGCCCCGTTTGGTTGTCTAGTCTAGCATCTAGGCCGGAGGGAATCTTTTTTGCATTGAGTACTAAATGAAGTCTATTTGCAAAACCTCTTCACGGATGAGCGTAACTTTTTGAGGACGAATCTAATGAGCCTAATTAATCGATGATTGGCTACAGTGATGCTACAGTAACCATCCTCTAATCATCCTCTAATCATGCGGATCAAAGGCCTCATTAGATTCTTCAGGGTTCCTAGTGCAGGGGTCCTGGAGTTAGTTTTGTAAAATACGTTTATTTAATACCTTTAATTAGTGGTCAAAGTTGTAAACAATTCTAGCACTGGAAAATCAAACGGCCCCAACTCTGCAAATCAAGACAGTAGTTTTGCCGCTACAGCTGAGTACGGATACTGCAAGACAACTGCAGTTCTGACGTCTGGAGTTTTTTTTTCTGGGACCCAGGTCTGCAAGGTCAATTTGCAGTCTCAAGCATCTGATGGCCCGAATCTAGACACGTGGATTGTCCGTACTTGAGCAGCACGCAAATACTGACGTGACCAGAACAGAATATTTTTTTAGGATGAAAATAGAGTACAACGAGTGCGGACACCATTAGTACATTTGGCGTACTCAGGCTATCCGCACTCGTCATACTCTATTTTCATTTTCTAAAAGAAATATTATGTCCTGGCCATCAATATTCACTCCTCTGTGCCCATCTCTTCCGCACCCATCATTCTCTATATCTCATACTCTAGACCAACTATCCTATATTTTATTCAACCATCTCCAACTAGCATCTTCTCTCAACAAACACATGTCTTCATAACACACTCATTTTGAATAGTTATTCTAAATCATAGAATGGAAATAATTAGTAATACAACTTTTAAATAAATAATAATAGTTATTCTCCTTTCTCTTTTTACTCCTTTTTCTCTTTTTTTTCTTTTTCTCTTTTTTTCTTTTTCCCTTTTTTCTCCCTTTTCCCTCCCCACCCCTGTCCGAGGCACCGAACCGCCCACCAATCTATTCCAGTCCCGCGGCATCCGGCCCTCTCCCGCTGGGTCCGGCATCCCCAACCCGCCGGGATCTCGCCGCCCCTACTCCCCCAACTCCGGTAGGGGCCAGCACGGGCAGCGGCGGCGATGGAGGGGCACGACGTTCGGCGTACCCAACCCCACAACGGCCTCCAGGATGTCGACCCTATCCCTCAACTCTGGCAGGGGCCGGCGCGAGCAGCAGCAGCGGCCGCCGGCGCGAGCGCGGAGCTCCCTCCTCGCAGTCGGCGTTGGCGCGGAGCAGAGGGGGCCAACCCAGAGACGGTTCGCTCCGCCTCCTTTCCTCTTCGTCTCGCCATCCTTGCTGTCTGTGGTGGTGGTGGACGCCATGGTGGCGGCGAGCACGGCTGCCGCCGGGGGAGATGGGGTGGCCCGTGGTCGGCGCCATGCGGGCACAGAGCAGAGGAGGACCTCGGTGAGCATGTCGTGGCCGAGCGCGCCGATGGTGGTGTCCCAGGAGCGAGGAGCAGCTGCGGCCGCCGCGAGGAGTAGCTGCGGCGGCGGGCGGCTCCTGGCTCCGGCTTTCGGCGGCCATCTCTGTCTTCCGAGCACGGGCGGGAGAGGAAATAGTTGTAGTCGCCAGCGGATAGCGGAACAGTTGTATTCTTGCAAATCGTAAATCGAAATAGTAGTAAATCATACATGATCTTTCTACTCTTGAAAATAGAAATGGTATCTTAAAAATGGATGATTGTTACTTGACCAATATACACCACCCTTTCTACCTAACAAGCTAAATAAAAGAACTTCAGCTTGGTGCTAGATGCGTAGCTAGGTTCCAGCTTCCGTGTGATACGAAGCGTAAGGAGATGATGGAAATGAGAGGCATCAGGAAACAAAATAGCACCGCGGATGTCTTTGTAGGCTGTGCCTAGCAAGAGTGACAAAAGATGGAGTTACTTATCTGGAAGTTTGGACATCGGGAAAACGCCATAGTCTTGCTCAAGCTGCTAGCTAGCTAGGCCGGGTGGCGCCAGTACTGTAGCATCCAAACAGCATCCCAATAAGTTGTTCCTGTTATTGGGTTTTTAGCTAGTTTTCTTCCAAGAGAGTTGCTCCTGTTAGTGATTTTAATTTGCTGAACGTTTTCTTTAAGTGGAAGGAGGATTCAATCGACAACTATTACAGGTTGTAGTAGCCAAGCGCTACACAAGTTTATGTGAAAGAGACGAACGCAAGGAGCTCGTGGGAATGGGAAGCATCAGGAATCAAATTAGCTCTAATATGTGTGCTGCTCCAGTTCACAGCTGCCTATAGTATGGTCTCTCCCACTTACGGAGGTATACCATGGGTATACCTATGGTCCAGAGAGCCGACCGACTTCTAGAAGGCCCGGTCAATCAAGACTGCCATGATGAACGTGGTGCAAGAAGTCGTGGGACTCTAGCATGTTCTACACTACGCGGATTCAAGACAGATATCTCGGGATATGCTTGTATTCCACCTAGACTTGTTTCCTTGTACAAGAGGCTAGCTATAGAGATAGATTATTAACCAACATTTATTCCAAGGAACCAGACTATATAATAGTCAAAGATGTACCAACCCCAGTATCAAGTTCTTAGCCCTAGAATTGTAATCTTAACAAGAGATTCCCTAGTTCTTACGAACCTAGCAATACGAGAAAACACCAGAACACATGATATATGGTTTTACAATATACAACGGTCTGAACATGTATAAACCCTTGCGTTCGTGTGTTACCTTTGATTCCAAAGCAAAGAGAAATCAAAGTAAGGGCTCAAGTAATCCTGCAAAATGTTGTGCCTTGTGCTTCATTTTAGATTCGACCACCCCTTGTAATCTTGGAATCTTCGACCTGCGGCTTGGTGTGGAGCGTCATCGAAGGCGTAGTGCAGGGGACGAGAAGACCACCCTCTTTGGTGGACAAGCTCCCTAGTGAAGGTGGCTTCAAGATCTCTAGAAAAGTGGGTTGATGAGAGCAATGTCCTAGTGACATGCTCATCGTTCTTCTTGGGGAGCATTTGTGACAAGCTCGAGGCCTTGACCAGGAAGCAATACTTGGCGACCGATAGCACATCCTTTATAGAGCTCTAACATGGAGTAGGCGTTAGCCGAACCATGAGATAATGTTCATGATGAGTTCTGCATACCATCCTTTAAAGTTCCGTATTTTATACTTGCAACTTGTGTGCTTTTATCTTTTCTAGAGCAATATCTTGATAAATTATTTGATGATTTACTTTGATATCTTCCAGACAAGTATAAATATGCCATTTGTTTCCATGCAACAATTAAAAGGATTAAACAATTCAACATGTTCATGCTATGGATGCAATACCAGAAAACCATACCCGTGAGCTTCAATGCAAAGTTGTACATCAGGTGTCTATGGATACACACTACTACACCGTTTTATCAATAATGGAGTGGTTCAGAAAAAGTCAGGGGTAGATCCAGTAGAGGGGTCGGCAGCCTGCCCCTCGAAGCGCGATGAAAAGCTGATCCGGCGGGAGGTCGGCCACACAGAGCCCGCGGTGCCCTCCTACCTCAAATGGTCCGAGGCCCCGATCACCTTTGACCGCTCGGATCATCCCGACTACGTCCCACAGCCCGGAAGGTACCCGCTCGTGGTTGCTCCTCTTAGCCATAGGTGAAGAAGAGGGAGAAAAAATAGAGGGAGAAAAAGAAAAAGGGAGAAGAGAGGAGGAAGGAGACGAAATGAGCCCTCTCCATTTGAGTTCTAAATTCGCCACTGGAAAGAGTGCTTCAATGGCATAAATGGAAATTAGTATTTAGCATTTCTGTATTAGCATAGCAAAATATCTAATTAAAGCAGGGTTCATTTGAAAGGAAATAGTATTCCACATTTATGTATTAGCAAAGAAAGGTAATTAAAAAGAATGCTTGATACAAGCTGCTTGAATGAATACAGGGCCCGCATTTCCTATGATCTATCAGTCTTCCGACTTCGAACCAGTTGATACGGGTTACCCTGTGCTCCAGTCGCTTCTGCCTCCCGTGCTGCCTTCCGCCGCCGCTCCCTGCTTGCGTAGTGAGCCTGGGCCGCTGGAGTGTGCCGAGCCCGGCAGACCAGGAAGGGCAAGTCTGGCCGCCAGTGGTGGCACGGTCAACAGTCAACCACTTAGGAATGACCAGGCATGCGCGTAGGCACTCACGGACAGCTCTGTTTCCGTTTTTTTATTTATACTTTAACAGTTTGCCTCAAGAGATTATAAATGTTCCAGAACAATTCTAAACGTTCTGGAACATTACCAAATGTTGTAGAACTTCTCATGACCATGTTATCAACTTGCCTTGTGCACTGCATAATTGGGCCCACTTATCTTGGATTTCTTGGCTGGATATTTGCATGCTACAGATTAATCACCTACATACATAGGAAGTCCTGATCTGGTGATCGGCCTTTCTACCTCTCCTCAGACTCGTTAGTCACGAGGTATAGCTTCAATGCTAGATGTCGCCTGTTCCTCTCCCACGGTGCCCCAGATTGCATCGCTCATCTCAACTTCGCATACTAGCTATAGGATACAAGCCTAACATTCATATACTCTCTGATACATCATTTCTCTGATACTCGGATTCAGCTCTTCTTCTTCTCGTATTTACAGTCAACCTTTAGTTGCTATCCCCAGAACTGTCTCCAAGTAGTACGATGCGTGCTCAGGATTGTGGGTTCCTGATGCCACTCAAGCCTGAAAGTGTATAGGGAAAATGCTCTTCATGTACTCTCTGATACATCATTTCCTGGCTATCATGCATCCACTGAGAAAACTAACTCACATATGTGCTCCATCTCACAGAAAGTGTAGTGCACAGGTCATTTTATAGCTAGGCATGCCAGGTTGTAGGCATCATTACTACTGGTACAATCATGCCAAAAAAAAGAGTCTATTACTAATCATTTTAGCTTGGACCGAAACAATATATTGAATGCGTCCATAAAATACCTGATCTACTAAAAATAAATACGTAACAATTATAGCTTTGCAATGTATCAATTTGACGTGATTGGTTTCAGACCCCAGGGCGGATCTGCCACCATACTGATGAGCAGGGTACGTACCACATATAGCTCTGCTTTCAGAACCCAGGTCGTATGCTTGGATTCATATGACGCCTCTGTGAAACCAACTCACTAGAGGAGGATGTCGGCTGATAGGGGCACCCTAATAGGCTGCCGGCTACCTCAAACTCAACAAGAATGGCGCCGCGGCGGCACCTTGCTTGATTTGGTGCTGCATGGCGCCAATGGTTGTGTCTCCATGAGCCAGAGCGGCACGGTGGGAGGGGCAGTAATCCTGGCACACATGGTGCGAGATGCCAGCCTGGATGTGAAACCAGACAAAGTCACAATCGCGTAAATTCTATTTCTATTCTCAGTTAACCCAACCTAGGCACTATCAAGCATTCAGCTCGCACATATTATGGAGGTGAATTAGTTATTTTCTCCCGCTGTTGTCTGATCATCTAACTGCCAACTCTGACCGATGAACTTTTTGCTTAAAATAGCTTGCCAGTTGAATGATGACCAGGTCTTTGATTTACAAATCTCTGAGCATGACTGCACTATAAATTTAGAATTGAAACAATGGAAGGTTCTGTTCTTTTATATGTACTAGAAGTGCAACTCGAATTAATAGTAGGATAGTTGCAGAATTGAACCACATGTGCAGGGCCGGCCCTAGCATTTTGGTGGCCCGGTGCGGAACAAAAAATAGAGGCCCTCATTCACCATAAAAATACAAGATAATATTAAAAAAAACTCATTGTCATTTAGGAGTCTCACACTAGTAAGTCTTAAATACAAAAAAGAAATGTCTCTAGATCATTTAAAACAGGTGATCCTGTCTACAAACTGAAAACAAAAATATCAGTCATAAAAAAATCAAAATTAGTTTGAGTATATCTAACTATTAGGAAAAAAATAGACAAGGGAATGTGATCGAGGAAGACTTTGAAGTTTGAACCTTGATCCGGCAATGGCAAATTGGCAATCGGGGAGGACATGCAGGCGACGCATCGGCGATCTGCAGACTGCGGCGGCGTCTCGCGAAGAAGACGATGAGGCACCGAGGTGGGCAGGTGGAGTTCTCGTCGATTGGTCTTCTCAAGCCTGCTGTCTATGTAAATTAAATTGTAACTAGGCTTTGTTGGCACTTGTGACTTTCACATGCCTGTTAGCAAGAATGTTTGTTTTCTCCATAGATTATATAATCTAGCTTATGGTTGAAGGGTAACATGGTAAAAGGTCACCATAGACCACAAAATAATCTGAAATAAGCTACCCATGTGCAGATTATTTGGGATTATTTGGTGGTCCATGATGATATTTTACCATGTTGCCCTCAACTATAAACTAGATTATATAATCTTTAAGTGGAAACAAACAGGGCCTTACCATAACAATTTTTGGAGGCCCAGTGCGGTGGCACCGTTGGCACTGGCCCAGGGCCGGCCCTGCACATGTGGTAGTCTCCTTCTCAAGGCATCTCCCCCCGGGACTTTGTAACTCCATCGACATTTCTGGCATGGACGAGCAGAGATTCTATTCGTCCATTCCACCCGAGCCCATACTTTTTTTTGTGAGGACAAGAGTTGGAGGCGTCAAGGAAGAGTGTATAGGTAGCATCAACTTCTATCTCTAAAAAATCATTTTGTTAAATATTCATGATTGTCTAACACATGTTGGGTATACAAAAACATTTCCTTAGCACTTAGCAGCAACTCCGGTTTAGGTTCTGGGGCAGGGGGATACACATGTCGGGTATACGAAAACATTTCACGTGACAGCAGGACCGTAAATTGGCAGGGGGCATTTTAGCTACGCTTCTTTTCCTGTTTGCAGCTGCCAGAATTTTGTGGAATTAAAGTCGTACAATGCTTGGTCATCTGGGATTGTGTGTTCCTGATGACACATAATTCTGCAACTTTTCTCATGGATGCATATGCTAGCCAGAAAACGATCAAGCAGAATTGTTGAGGCCATAATACCAGGGTGCCCGATCACGTGGACTACTGACTACCGACTCCGAACGATCAAGACTCCGAACAAGACACGATGGGAAGTTGCAACTTGTTGGTATGAGTATTCTATCAATCCTATTAAGCCTTGGGCCAGGATGTCACATCCTCCCCCTCTTAGAAGACCGACGTCCTCGTCGGTCAACCCCAAGCCAGGAACGTCCTCTCTTGGCCACGTCCGTGTGCCCAGTGCCAGCGCATGTGCCATGCTGTGTGACCACTCTGGGCTCACACCAGCCATGCGCGCCATGCCTGCGCAACTGCGACCCCACGCGCCCGTGAAACCGTGAGAGTCGGCTCTAATACCAATTGTAACGTCCCGACCCCCCCGGGTCCGGGCCCGCTTACGCCTGGCAGCTCTCTAGGACCTCAAGACTTTCCTCACAGACCAACACATGTCTTTTCTGCGCACTTTGTCCTCACTCATGCGCACCAGGGAAGAACTTTCCGGTCGGTCACCCATCCCGAAATTGCTACAGGCCAAGCACGCTTAACCTCGGAGTTCTTTCGAGATGAGCTTCCGGAAAAGAAGTTGCAACTTGTTAGTATGAGTATTCTATCAATCCTATTAAGCCTTGGACCAGGATGTCACATCCTTCCCCTCTTAGAAGACCGACGTCCTCGTCGGTCAACCCCAAGCCAGGAACGTCCTCTCTTGGCCACGTCCGTGTGCCCAGTGCCAGCGCATGTGCCATGCTGTGTGACCACTCTGGGCTCACACCAGCCATGCGCGCCATGCCTGCGCAACTGCGACCCCACGCGCCCGTGAAACCGTGAGAGTCGGCTCTAATACCAATTGTAACGTCCCGACCCCCCCGGGTCCGGGCCCGCTTACGCCTGGCAGCTCTCTAGGACCTCAAGACTTTCCTCACAGACCAACACATGTCTTTTCTGCGCACTTTGTCCTCACTCATGCGCACCCAGGAAGAACTTCCAGGTCGGTCACCCATCCCGAAATTGCTCCAGGCCAAGCACGCTTAACCTCGGAGTTCTTTCGAGATGAGCTTCCGGAAAAGAAGTTGCAACTTGTTAGTATGAGTATTCTATCAATCCTATTAAGCCTTGGACCAGGATGTCACATTACCCAACTTGCGGAATGTGGAATAGGGCATGAGACTGACAGCAGCTCCCCCATCAACCAGCATCTTGGTCATCGGTTTCCCATCAACGTATCCCTTGATGTACAGAGGCTTCAGATGCCGATATCCATTCGCATTTGGCTTCTCAAAGACGGCCTTCTCTAAATCAAGAACTAAGCATGCGGCGGCTTCATCTAATTCATAATCAGTCTCATCATCATCCTGTTCATCAGGAGCAGCAAAATCAAAAGGCAACATCAAAACCATGTTTATCGGGGCAGATGCGCTTGCTTCATCGTCATTGGCCATCTTGACGTGCCAAGTTTTCTTCTCTTTGGCTAACTCTTGCTCCTGAATCTGCTCACGATGGCGCAACCGCTGAACACGTCTCCTTTTGGATCTAGAAATCCCTGACGGGCACCACTGTCCAGGCTTCATTTGAGGTTCTCTAATCCGATCCTGAACTGGAACCTTCTCTTCCATTTTTTCAGGGCCACGAACATCAACCTGGCCTTCATTATTTTTACGGCCGCGAGTATCAACCCGGCCTTCATCTCCTTGATGACGATCATCAATCCTGACGCCGATCCGTTCATGAACTGATCGTCGACTTTTCTTAGAAACTCTGTATTCTTCATACTGGAAGCTACATTCAGGCAATCTGCTTTGGACGGCAATCTGAGCTTCTTGTTCCAGCAGAACACGAAGAAAGGACTTCTCCAGTGACCATCATCTTGATGGTACTGCTCATAAGTTTGACGCCTGTCCACATGCCAATCGGACCTATAGCCGTACTGACGACGATTGTCGGACCTGTCATCAAACCGGCGTCGGCCATCGGACCTGTCATCACATCGGCGCCGATCATTGTCGGATGTTTGGACCCGGCAGTCCACACAGGGTAGCCTACGTGGTTGATTTGTTGAGGGACAGATCGAGGATCAGAAGTCGATGGTAACACAAGACGCAAGGATTGAACAGGTTCGGGCCGTCGAGATGACGTAATACCCTACGTCCTGTGTTGGGGTGATTGTATTGCTGTGTATGAAGTTCCTTTAAGGATCTCCGTAGTTGGATTCTGTCCTAGGTTGAATGAATGCGCGGAATGTCGTGTTCTGGAGGGGGGTCTCAAGGCGCCTTATATAGTCCGGCTGCCTTGAGTTACAAGTCGGCTAGAGATCGTAACCTACCCGAAATACAAGGATGCGATCCTATAACGATTACAGATATCTTTCCCTATAATTCCGGCTAGTTTATCTTGATCTCCGCGCTTTCTGCGGGATACGCCGCCTGCTTCCTTGCCGCGCGCGCCGTCGCGCCCATCCGGCTCGTCCGACTGGTGGGCCTCCCGACTGGTGGGCCACCCAGTCTGACAAACCGATCCAGTTGCACTCGGACCGGGCCACCCCTTGCTGGTTGGGCCAATCCGCCTTCTGGGTACCCCTGGGGGTCTACCCCCGACAAGCCCCCGAGTAGTACGTAGTTGAGAGACAAGTCGGCGAGGTCGTGCTGTCTAATGAGCGTCGAGCCTGCTGCAGTTGGAAGCGAAACCGCGTGATACTGGAGAGAAAAGAGCCGTCTGCAACGGATGCGCCGCGAGGTGCGTCCGTTGGCCGTAGCCCCCGAGCCTTGAAGCGATTCCGAAGGAATCGGTCCAAGGGTTAGTAGCCTTCTTCTGAGGTCACCGAATAATCAACGGATGCGCCGCGAGGTGCGTCCGTTGGCCGTAGCCCCCGAGCCTTGAAGCGATTCCGAAGGAATCGGTCCAAGGGTTAGTCAAGGAGCATCTGGCTAAATCATCCGGCGTTAATTTCGGCGTCCAGCCCCCGAGTGTGAGGGCCGGCGGAATCCTGAGAGACACGCCGAGTGGTCGTCCCGGTGCCAGCCCCCGAGCGTGAGGGCTGAGCACGCCGAGTAGTCGTCCCGGACGCCAGCCCCCGAGCGTGAGGGCTGAGCACGCCGAGTAGTCGTCCCGGCGCCAGCCCCCGAGCGTGAGGGCTGAGCACGCCGAGTAGTCGTCCCGGCGCCAGCCCCCGAGCGTGAGGGCTGAGCACGCCGAGTAGTCGTCCCGGCGCCAGCCCCCGAGCGTGAGGGCCGAGCACGCCGAGTGGTCGTCCCGGCGCCAGCCCCCGAGCGTGAGGGCCGAGCACGCCGAGTAGTCGTCCCGGCGCCAGCCCCCGAGCGTGAGGGCCGAGCACGCCGAGTAGTCGTCCCGGCGCCAGCCCCCGAGCGTGAGGGCCGAGCACGCCGAGTAGTCGTCCCGGCGCCAGCCCCCGAGCGTGAGGGCCGAAGCACGCCGAGTAGTCGTCCCGGCGCCAGCCCCCGAGCGTGAGGGCTGAGGCCGCCGAGTGGTCGTCCCGGCGCCAGCCCCCGAGCGTGAGGGCTGAGCACGCCGAGTGGTCG
>CM014271.1:71207317-71231826 GCA_004135705.1 Alloteropsis semialata | reverse complement strand
GGGCAATCGCGAGACTAGGGAGCTCGAGGTAACACAGGGACACAGGGATTATACAGGTTCGGGCTACCCGGAGGTATAATACCCTACGTCCTGTGCTCGGGGGTCTTGTATTAATCTGCTCGGCGAGTTCCGGAGAACAGCGGCGAGCTCTTGGTTACAACGGATGGGTGGCGTAGATGGCGAAAAGGATTCAATGACCTAAAGGGGTCGACCTAGGCCGCCTTATATAGGCCGACGGCCTAGGGTTTACAAGTCGGTTATTTCTAATTACTGTCCGGCTCAAATCAGGAAACTAATCCAAGTCGGTTACATCATAATTGCCGTGATCTCCGGGCGGGATCTGAGGATATCGCTAAATGCCTTGCTGGTTAAGTCTTCTCCAATCTTGTCCATCAAGCCGGGGATCCTCGTGGGCCGGCCTGGGGTCGGCCCACATCCTTGTCAGACGTGGGACCAGGCCGACTGGCTATCCGGTCGGTAGTGGGCCCAGGGGTACCCATATCCCACAAGTATAGAAGCATGGAAGGCTGTCAAGTGTGCTCTGCGTGTAAAAACACTGGCACATTAAAGCAACAGTGAAATTGGTAGCATTTATCATGTGCCATTAAATATTGGTGGGATGTTGGATTTATTCGGGCTTGGCTTATTTATTTCCAATTGAATCTAAAACATTTAGGGCACATGATTAACGGAAGTGACTTAAAAGTGGTAGCCGCTACCAAGTTGGTAGCTAAGAGGATCCTAACCAACTTTTTAGGTGAACTTTGTGTACACCCAGCCTGTGTGAAGTTGGTAAAAGAAAACTGGTGTGCCATACACTTGTGCTCACTCGCCCCGCCGGGCCGAGGGTGAGGCGTGTCGTGACAAACGTACGGATAGACGTGATGTGTTGCAGTGCTTGCAGTGCAGTGCTTTGGTTTTGCCAGTAATCAATGGGATGATGATATTTATGATGAATTATCTGTTTAAATTTAGAATTAAAATATGTAGAAAAATGCATATATTCCTAACAAACTAAAAAGACATTTTACATCAGAGTGAAAATGAAGATGCTGCAAGGAGCGATGGTTTTGAAGGCAAGAGAACTATCTCTACCCATATATCTCTACCTAATATTAAAACGCGGACTGTTTCGTCCGTGAGTTTGCGGCTCTGTTGTAGGCAGGTGGGGTCCACAGGACTCTGATTCGATCTGAGCAAGTTCCGGTGTCGCGTACCGCGGACGTGGTTCCGTTTCCGTCAAGTGGCCTGGTGCCTGGTGTTCCGTTTCCGTTTTCTTGGTGCAGCTGTATTTTGGTTTCTGGATCAACGGAAGGAAGAGTGCTGTTGGTTCGGTGGGCTATTTTTCTACGTGTTGGGCTTGGACATAAAAAAATGCTATTGGAAAATCTATTGTATATATACAGTGCATTACAGGAATAGATACTCAGTATTTTTGCAAAACACTGTACCCATGCACCTACAGTAGATCCGCTCTGCCTACCAAAATCAGTGATCCGTCTAATTAGGCCCCATCGAAACTAAATAAGTTGGTGTATTTTTTGCAGAATTTCAGTTGCATAGCATGTACTTATGTCAGCATGGCATCACCCATGCAAGTTTATACCGATGTCATTATTTCCTGTTTACACGAGCAATGTCTATTTCTTCCGTTCTTCACGTCTGCCCGCGCCTGATTCCCGCGCCATACTGATGTTGTGTATTAGGACATAGCATTCTCATGTGTAGCATGCGAGTAAATCGACAACAACCATAATCGGCCATTTCACACACGTAAAATATGGAATCCATGCATGCTTGAGCAGTATGGTACGGTGTTGACCCGCCACACCTGGTCGATCTGGTTCTTGGGTAGAGTGGCATGTGCATGCATGCCAGCGCATGAATGTTGTGTAGTCAAATAAAAAAAAGTGAAAACAAAGTTCTGGCACGCTATTTTTGGTCAATAATTAAAATTTCGTATGCTATAGTTTGTAAACTATTTTGTCTTTACGTATAACATTCTTGGGAGACAGATAAATATGAATCTTTTCTAATAGAGATATTTTGATCCTTAGTGCAGTGAAACACATAATAGTTGAAAAAAATTGAAAACAAAGTTCTCGCATGTCATCTTTGGTCAATAATAATTTCGGCGATCTACAGACTGCGGCGGTGTCTCACGAAGAAGACGATGAGGCACCGAGGTGGGCAGGTGGAGTTCTCGTCGATTGGTCTTCTCAAGCCTGCTGTCTATGTAAATTAAATTGTAACTAGGCTTTGTTGGCACTTGTGACTTTCACATGCCTGTTAGCAAGAATTTTTGTTTTCTCCATAAATTATATAATCTAGCTTATGGTTGAAGGGTAACATGGTAAAAGGTCACCATAGACCACAAAATAATCTGAAATAAGCTACCCATGTGCAGATTATTTGAGATTATTTGGTGGTCCATGATGATATTTTACCATGTTGCCCTCAAATATAAACTAGATTATATAATCTTTAAGTGGAAACAAACAGGGCCTTACCATAACAATTTTTGGAGGCCCAGTGCGGTGGCACCGTTGGCACTGGCCCAGGGCCGGTCCTGTATGGGATGTTTCCTGATAGAGATATTTTGATCGTTAGTGCAATGAAAAATATAATAGTAGAAATAGAAAATTTGAGTGTTTCAAAAGCAAGTGATAATATGGATAGTATTCGTCCGTGGTAAGCACGAGTGTTATAGTGTATCATATGAAATTTACCACGGGCATATTTGCTAGTATATATAATATTAAAACGCGAAACCTTTCGTCCGTCGTATGTTAACACTGGCCCATGGTTTCTGTTACGTTAACAGCGATTACCGCGTCCGGTGATACTAAATTCTTGTTCGTGTTTGTACACGACTCAGATACGGGATGCCTGTGAACGCGCCTCTTCTATCTATATATATCCCCGTCCCTTCTCTCCATTGTTGTTCCACTCCCGCAACCACCAGGAGAACATCGAGGTCCACTCGAGGTCGGTCAGATTTTGCATTTGCAACTGCGGATCCGGAAAAAGAGTTGAGTCAGCAAGATCTGCAAGAAAAGAGACGGAGCAGAAAGGATTTTCGCTTGCGGAACCTTGAGAACCAAATCAGGGAGGACACCTCTGCCGGACACGATGGCTACAAATCCCACCTCTGCCGGACACGATGGCTACAAATCCCATGGTAGCCACCTCTGGTTGCAAGACCTCGCTGTACCCAGCAGAACCTCGCCGTGAGCGCTGGCACTCGCTGCATGTGTAGGCGCAGGTGCCAACTAGCTGTGGATCGGACGATGCTGACATGATGTTGCTTTTTTAATTGGGAGTCTAGGAGAGAAACTGTGAGAGATTGGGAGGACTCCTTCACACGAAGGGGATGACTGGAGGAGACGAGCTCAGGAGAGAGCCGGAGGGGATGACGGAGTAGATAGGAACGGTGAGAGAATTATGATTTTTTAGTATAAAATATGGGACCCACCTTAATGTGGTATACATTGTGTTCTAGCCTTCTAGGCTGTAAAATTATCAATTTCCCGGTCTTCTCTCTCCTCACGCATACTGCTGACAGACATCCACCAGTCAAAGCAACTTTCACCGTTTTATCTTGCATGCATGCATCGAACATGTCTTAACTCTATTTGGGCTAAGCAATGGTCCTAGGCCTATACCAGCGCATGAAACACTTAGATGTCATTGACTGCTATTAGGGTCCGTATGGCCGGGGTTCTTCCAGCTCCAGCTCCAGCTCCACAAATGTAGTGCTACTGTAGCACACAGGAGCCGAAGCAGGGGAGCAAAACTTTCTGTCTCCACCAGCTCCCGTTGCATCTACGAGAGGGAGTAAGAGGTGAGAGAAAACTGATTTTGTAGCTAGAGCAGGTGGGGTTAGGTGAAGCTCGAGCTGGGTGGAGCTGAAGTTGGGCGTAGGGCTGGACGAAAAGCTCGTGGCTCGATAGCTCGCTCGGCTCGGCTCATTAGTGGCTCGGCTCGGCTCGGCTCGTTTGAAAAAGCTCACGAGCCGAGCCAAGAGTTTAGCTCGGTACGTTAACGAGCCGGCTCGCGAGCGGCTCGTGAGCCATAACGAGCTGAAGTGAAGCGTCCCTGCCTAAGCAGAGACTAAATGTGATACAAATTATCAGTCCCAGGAGGCTGATACACATTTATTCAACAGATAGTTCAGAACTTACAGCCCCCGAGGGAGCGGGCACTTGATACAAGCCAAGATTACCAAAAGGTAAGCCATGGCGACGAGCCAAACTAGGAACCACTCGGGCTCAACAAAGGGATCAGAGCTACGCGACAGCGAAGACATCTTTGGACAGGACCAAACTCCACAGGCAAAGTTGGGTGCGGAAGCGACCATCTATTCAGCGTCCTCAACAACAAAGTCCGGGTCTTCTTCTGAAGCAACAAAAGCAAGGTGAATACAAAAGTACTCAGCAAGTCCAACCACACCCACGGAGGGGTTAACACAGAATAGGCACAGGATATAACAAGGAATAGGCTAAGGTTTGTTTGCAATAAAGCCAGTTTTACACATGCAATGGTTTGACAAGGAATGTTTTTAGCAAAGCAAGTCTTAGTAACAATTCAATAAGTGGGGTTGATCCACAAAGGATCAAAATTTTTAATGCTACCGGATTCCATCCGCCGTAGCTTCCCAGCACAAAGCCGGTCTCTTTCAAAACCAACACACTCCAACCCATCCCAAAACCTTCGGTATTGTGACCAAGCCATAACTCGCCCGTGACCGTGGGCACGGCTATTCGAATAGTTTGAAAACTCTGCAGAGGTGTACACTTTCACCACAAGTAGGGTACCGCAACACGGTTACCTTAGTGCCAGTGCGGATCCTATCAAAGTCATTACCCACCATAGCCAAAACTGCCTAGCCATCACGAGAAAATAACCAAGGGGTTTATGACACCAAGTCGGCAACCATGACACTAAGTCGGCACTTGGTTTTCCCGCTGCACACCTGCCACCGGACAACTAACAGTCCAGCTAGTGGGATTTAGACTAAGCCCTTGCACCATACAAGAGTCGAGTGGTTGTACGAGATAACTGGGTTAGGCAAGATGACACATCACCTCGGTTTAAAACCGGACAAAATGGATATCTCCCAACTTGCTTAACCACAAAGGTACAAGCCTACTAAAAGTATTTCACAAAGAAATACCCATCCATCTTATCCACACATTTTCTTTCTTTTAAAACTCAAAACCCAATTTCCACACTCACACATTTATTCTTTGATAAAACCAGTGTATAGTCATGATTGATGGAATAAAGCGCAATAGATCCTAAGCATTCTAGAGTTTTGGTTATCACATAAACAGAGCATATCATATTTAGTGATAACTAGGTTGTCAAGGAATATCATAGCAATCAAGGGGTGGCTAACCAATCGGGTTTTGATAATAAAACAGAATGCAATATCAAAGGCTTAATAGGTTGTGTTTATAAATCATGGGATAAATATGCAACAAAGGATGGGATTGGACTTGCCGTCTCCAAAAGCTTCCGGGAGTTCCTGCTCGCGGTACAAGTCTTCGGGGTCGGGCTCGCGGTACTCTCCTTCGTACTCCGGCTCGCGGTACTGTCCGTCCTCGTTCACTCCGTCGTCTAGGCCACGCACAAACAAAACACAAACAAATACACAAAATAAAATGAGCTCGGATGGAGATGAGGATGATGGAAATAAATAGAGTATGATTTAAGAAAAATTTAGGAAAAAGAATTGAGCCAATCGGAGCTCGGATGGGGATGATATTGTGCTCTGAATCTGAATAGTGGATGCACAGGAAATTCCGAAAATGAATAACAGTCACGTGATTTTGAGTTTACGTGATTGGCTGGGTGGGTCTCATGGGCTTTGTCGAATTGTAGTTGGGCTGGAGTTGTTGCGTACCTGGGTACTGGATTTGACTAAAAAGAAAAGAAAGGGAGAGATACAGGGGCACGGGAGAGACAGAGACAGGCGACGGCATCGTCATCTGCCAGCGGCGCCGCCGCTCCAGTGGCAGGAGCTCACCGGAGTTGAGCTCTGGGGCTCCGTTTCCGGATCTGAGGGCATGGGTGGAGAGAGTAGGACGAGGGGATTTGGTTCTGGGGGTTCTTGGCCAGGGTGAGAGGGTGGAAGAAGGTCGGCCATGGGCAACCATTGTTGCGCCCCTGGCAGCTCGCGGGGAGCTTGCTGCAGGCCAGGATAGAGGGAGGCGAGGCTTGGGGAAGGTGGAGGAAGGTATAGAGGTGCTCACCATCGAACCAATCGACCCACGATGGCTGTACGTCGGAGGTCGACGGGGCAGCCTTCCTCTGTGAATGCAAGAACAGAGGATGGAGAAATTGGAGCGGGGAAAGAGCGAGCTGCGAAGCCGGGTGGTTCGGCGAGCTTGGCGAGCTTGGGATGGCGGAGAAGCTCGGCGCGGTCTCGCCTTTTATAGGCCGGAGAGGGGGGGTGCGGCCGGCCGGCCGGTGAGCTTCTTGGTGGCGGAGTAATGGCGCGTGGGAGGTCGGCACGGCAAGGCGGCGACTTCACGGCTGCCGAGGCGTTGACGTGGGTCCGGGGCGAGGGTCGGCACGGCGGGGTGCCGGTGAAGAGAGCAGCCGGCGTCCACTGCTGTCGGCGCTGCGGCGGTGCGTGCGGGTGAAGCTCCGGCTTTTGCTGTTGCGCGTGCTGCTGTGCGTGCTGCTGCTGTGCTTGTGCTGTTGCTGTTGCTTTGTGTATGCAAGAGAAGGGAGCAAGGGCCTGGCTCGGCATGGGTGTCAGACTGCGGTACGTAGGGGAGGTGCAGTAATGGCATGTTCGAGCAAGAAGAAGCAGCCATGGCAGACTTCAGTACTACTTGTGTTCTGTTGAGCTTGTGCGTGAGGAAAGAGCCACGAGCACGGGATAAAAATTAGAGAAGCGTGAGGAAAGAGCCACGAGCACGGGATAAAAATTAGAGAAGCCAGCTGATTGGTTGCACTGATGGAGAGAGAAGGAAATGGCATTTTTGATGGCCTGATTATATGGAGAGGAATTACTGAGGTGAGATCAGAACTGATGGGTTGAGGAAAAATAATTGGACAATGATTAGACCAACAATGGAATTTAGATGAACCAAAGGATTGAGCTCACGAACTAATTTTGCAAAAAGTTTTGAAAACAATTTTTGATTCGAGTGATTTATGAATTTAAATTTTTGAGATGTTACAAACCTACCCCACTTAAAAGGAATCTCGTCCTCAAGATTCGGCCGACTCCTAAAGAGATGAGGAAACTCTTTCTTTAAAGCATCTTCTCGTTCCCATGTAGCTTCTGCTTCACTGTGTCGACTCCACTGCACTCGACACATTCGGACAGTTGAACTCCTAGTCTGTTTGGTCACCGTGTCCAAGATTCTGATTGGCACTTCCTGATATCTGAGATCATCTTGCAAGTCTATCTCATCCGTTTGTATTTGTTCTTCTGGGACTCTTAAACATTTCTTCAATTGGGAGACATGGAATACCGGATGTATATCTGACATTTCTTCGGGTAGTTGAATGCGATAGGCCACAGGTCCTACTCTTTTCAACACTTGGTAAGGACCTATGTAACGGGGTGCTAGCTTGCCCCGGACTTGAAACCTTCGTGTACCCCGGATTGGAGAAACCTTAAGGTACACATAATCTCTAACTCCAAAACTCAATTCATGCCTTCTCTTGTCTGAATAACTCTTTTGGCGGGATTGAGCTGCTTTCAACTTCTCTCTAATTTCTGCAACTCAATCTTCTGCTTCTTTTATCAGAGAGGGTTTAATCAGGGTACGCTCTCCTACTTCTGACCACATCAAAGGGGTTCTGCACTTTCTTCCATAGAGAGCCTCAAAGGGTGACATTTCTAAGCTGGCTTGGTAACTGTTATTATAGGAGAATTCTGCATAGGTTAAACTTTTCTCCCAATCTTTACCATAGGTAAGAACACATGCTCTCAACATATCTTCCATGATCTGATTTATTCTTTCGGTTTGACCATCGGTTTGGGAGTGATAAGCTGAACTGAAATCCAGTTTAGTTCCCATGGCTTTGTGTAGGCTTTTCCAAAATCTCGAGGTAAACTGGGTTCCTCGATCTGAGACTATCCTGCTGGGTACACCATGCAACTTGACAATGTTGTCAATATAGAGTTGGGCTAGCTTGGCTCCACCATAACAAGTTCGCACGGGTATGAAGTGAGCGACCTTAGTGAGTCGGTCCACTATCACCCATATGGAGTCATTCCCTTTCTAGGTTCTGGGTAGACCATTGACAAAGTCCATGCCTATCTCATCCTACTTCCAAACTGGGATGGGTAGCGGTTGAAGCAAACCGGCTGGTTTCTGATGTTCTGCTTTGACTCTTTGACAAATATCACAATGAGCTACAAATTGTGCTATATCTGCCTTCATTCCATTCCACCAATATTTCTCTTTTAGATCCATGTACATTTTAGTGGCTCCTGGATGGATGGAATAAGCTGAGTTATGTGCTTCATCCATGATAAGTTGTTGGAACTTTCCTTCCTTAGACACACAGATCCTGTTCTTGTACCATAAGGTCCCTTTATCATCTACTCTTAAATATGGGGCTTTGTTTTCCCCGGTATGGGTACGGATCTTCATCAAGTCCTTATCTTTACTCTGGGCTTGCCTGATTTGATCTTTTAATGTGGGTTGCACACTGAGGTTGTAGTTGTGGGCTTGACGGACTATGTGCAGATTCAGTTGGGCTAACTCTTCTTGTAACTGAGCATTCTTGGGCTCATAAGTCTTTCTGCTTAAGGCATCAGCTACAACATTAGCTTTGCCCGAGTGGTAATGGATTTCCAAATTATAATCCTTAATCAATTCTAACCACCTTCTTTGCCTTAGGTTCAGGTCTGACTGGGTGAATATATACTTCAAACTCTTATGATCTGTATATATCTCACACTTATTTCCAATCAAATAGTGTCTCCAAATTTTAAGAGCATGCACTACTGCGGCAAGCTCCAAATCATGGGTAGGATAATTTTGCTCATGGGGCTTGAGCTGTCGGGAGGCATATGCTACTACCTTTCCATCTTGCATGAGCACACATCCTAATCCTTGCCTTGAGGCATCACAATATATGACAAAATCTCTCTGAATATCTGGCAAGGTCAGTACTGGTGCAGTTGTTAATCTTTTCTTTAACTCCTGGAAATTCTTCTCACAGGACTCTGTCCAGATAAACTTTTTATCCTTTCGGAGTAACTCTGTCATTGGTCTGGCTATCTTGGAAAATCCTTCAATGAATCTCCGGTAATATCCGGCTAATCCAAGAAAGTTTCTGATCTCAGTCACATTGGTGGGCTGTTGCCAATTGGATACTGCTTCTACCTTTTCTGGATCTACAGCTACACCTTCTGCAGTCAAGATACGGCCTAGAAAAGCTACCTTCTCAAGCCAGAACTCACACTTGCTGAACTTGGTATATAATTTATGTGCTCTTAGCTTTTCCAGGATTACCCGTAGGTGCTGTTCATGCTCTTGGGCACTCTTGGAGTAGATCAGTATGTCGTCAATAAAGACTACGACAAACTTATCTAGCTCTTCCATGAAAACCTTATTAATGAGATTCATGAAATAAGCCGGGGCATTTGTCAACCCAAAAGACATCACTGTGAACTCATACTGCCCATATCTGGTGACAAAGGCTGTCTTCGGGACATCACTTTCTTTGATCTTGAGCTGATGGTAGCCCGATCTTAGGTCAATCTTGAAGAAATACTTGGCTCCTTTTAACTGATCAAAGAGGTCATCTATTCTGGGCAAAAGATACTTATTCTTAATAGTCACTTCATTCAGGGATCTATAATCCACACACATTCTTTGGCTGCCATCTTTCTTTTTCACAAACAGGACTGGTGATCCCCATGGTGATGAGCTGGGTCTGATAAAACCTTTCTGCTGTATTTCTCTTAACTGTTCTTTAAGCTCTGCTAGTTCTGCTGCCGCCATCCTGTATGGCCTCTTGGCTATGGGTGCTGTTCCGGGGACAAGATCAATAATGAACTCTATATCCCTGTCGGGTGGCATTCCCGGTAGGTCATCCGGAAACACATCTGGGTATTCACTCACTACTGGCACTTCTTTTATGGCCTTGGCCTCCATACTGAAAACCATTGGGTCTGGTCCACTTCCCCGAGTATGGCAAGTTACTTGCATACCATCCTGGTTGGTTAGGTGCACTACCTTATCAGCACATCCTATATGACCATCATGTTGGCTTAACCAATCCATTCCAAGAATCACATCTATTCCTTTAGACTCCAGTACTACTAAGTCTGTTAAGAACTCTACCCCACTTAGATTGATCCTTACCTGGGAACAACCTAGTTGACAGCGAATGTCAGCTCCAGGCGTTCGGGTTACTAGGGGTAACTTTAGTAGTACCGTAGGTATATTGTGCTTCTCCACAAAGCTTGATGATATGAATGAATGTGATGCTCCAGAATCAAAAAGTACTGTTGCCAAAACTGAGATGACTAAAAACTCACCGAGTACCACGCCCTGAGCTTCTCGAGCTTCTTGCGCGCTGATGTGGTTGACACGAGCTCGTCCAAATGATTGCTGGGGCGGCCTCGTCTGCTGGCTGTTGCTGTTGTTGTTGTTGGGGTTGCTGCTGCGGACGGGAACACGATTGGCTCCTGACAGTGCTGGCCTTGGTCCATTCACAGAGTTGGAGAAGGCTGGAGCTGCTGGCTTGCTGTTGCCATAAGGACAGTTGGCTATGAAATGCCCTGTCTCCACGGCAGTTGTAACATGCCCTGGCGTTGCCGGTGACCTGACTGGCGCTGTTCTGCGGGACCTTGTTGACTTGGCTTCTGAATGGAGCACTGGACGGATGAGTACTCGGAGCCTGAGATTGGGTCCGGTACTGCATAGGGGCTTGGGACCTAGATGCTGAAGGATCAAAGCTTCTTGGCTTCTGAAAATGGTCCTGCTGATGTGCCTTGTTCTCTAGGAACCGGCGTTTGCTATCCCTTTTCTCATCTGACTTGGCCCTTTCTGTGAGTATGGCCATGTTCATCAAAGTGTTGAAGTCTGGGTAGATCTGAGGGGTGAGCAGTGTTCTGAGTTCTGCGTTCAAGCCCTTCTTGAACATGTCCTGCTTCTTCTCATCCTTGTTGACCTCTTCAGGTGCATAACGGGCCAACTCCATGAACTGATAGGTGTACTTGAAAGTGCATCTAGGCCCCCATGTGGGTTTTGGTGAATTGTATGACAAAACGATCAAAGGACTAACATGTTTGCTTAAGACTATGAGCAGGTTTTTATTTGTACATTCATGTTGTGATATTGAATTATATATGAAATGAATGTTCTTTGGCTCATAATGAGAAAGGCAAGCAAGTGTGTGATCTCTTTGTGCATAAATAAATGAATGACAAGCATGAGTGTTGATATATTTTGGACACATCAACAAAGGTATATCTATATGGTTCCAATCTATGAGAAAGCTTGTTGATATATGAAGGGATCATTCAAAGTGGAAATTGCAAGGCTTCATGCATTTACACCAAAGGGACATATGCTTATGTGATATACGTTGGTCTCATTGTTGGAAGCTTGCAATGGTTTGAATGTACTTTGTCAATCAAGAACAAGCATTTGAAGAGTTCTTTCAAATGGGATTTCAAAATGATGAAGCAAAGCTAAACTCAATGTGGCAAGGGTAAGTGGTGAAGAAATCAACCGAGATGACTAGAGCGAGGGACTAAGCAAGCTTTGGCTAAGCGACGGCTTTCCATGTGTGCAAATTGCTAAGGTGAAGCATCTAGGTCCGTGGGGTTTCGAAGAACCATATCCAAGCTTTGTTGAGGGAAGCAATGCAAAGCATCAATTAGTTGTGATTGATAAAATGGAGTGACTTAAGGATTCAAATACACTTTGTCAATGGATGATGGAAAATCCTAAGTCACTAGCTCAAGTATGGAATTGCTCAAGAAAGTTAGCAATGTTGAAAGCCCTCAAGTTGACAACTATCAAAGTATGGCATTGATCAAAACTTGGAAACTCAAGAGGATGTCTTTGTGTTTGTATTTATCCTTGAGTATAGGTACGCCGTACTATCAAGAGGGATGCAACATTTGCTTATTGACAAATATCAAAAGTGCTCAATAGTTGACCCATGTGAGAATAGCCTTGAGAGAGACACAGAGTGTGCTAACAAATCCCAGATCATCTAACATTGTGTGGTTTTATCCTTGGATGAAACCTTGAGCTAATTTGAGGGGTTTTTGGGACACACTCAGCTTGACCGGTCTGACCGGTCAAGGGGACCGGTCTGACCGGTGTAAGCTCTAACGGCTAGTTTTTCGAATCAGCTATGTCTGACCGATCTGACCGGTCAGGCTGACCGGTCTGACCGGTCACGACAGATTCTCCAACGGCTAGTTTTTGTGTGATGGGGTATTTATACCCCTCAGCCCCCCTCTTGGCGGGCTGCTGCTTCCACACGACTTTGACACATTCCAGAAGCCAGAAAAGCCCTCCCCAACCTCTCTTTGTGAGATTTGTGTGATATTTGTGATATCTTTGAGTTGGGTTGAGTGAGCAAGATTGAGTGAGCATTAGAGAGCAAAACAAGAGCAACCATAGCTTGAGCACTTCGATTCGCTGTCAAGAAAGCAATTTGAAGCATTTGTTACTCTTGGAGGTTCTTCCTCCTAGACGGCTAGGCGTTGCCCGGTGAGCTACCGAAGTGTGTGGTGAGCCACGGGATCGTTTGTGAAGGTTTCACCTCGCCTCCGCAAGGGAAGAGGTCACTTAGTGGAAGGAGGAGATAGCTTGACCTTGGGTGGTCGTATAAGCTTTCTCAACGGAGAGTAGGATTCACCATGCCTTGGTGGCTGCTTGGTGCGAGCGGTGAATCCGAACTTCGGGAAAACAACTCCTTGTGTCTCCGTTGTGGTTTGCCTCACTTGTTGATTTCTAGCATATTTTGTGCTTTCGCTTCGATCTACTTGGGTGTGCTTATATTGTGTGCAGGGATAGCTTTGCCTTACTGAATATCACCTACAGAAGCAACTCACCAAGTTTGGTTCGTGCTAGAAGTCAAGAAGAAGCTCGAGCTGCTGTTGGAGGAGTGCACTGCACGTCACCGGTCTGACCGGTGTGGAGCACCGGTCTGACCGGTCACCCCCTGGCAGCTAGAGCAAAAAGGGGAAAAGTTTGATTTTGCGGTATATCGCCTATTCACCCCCCCTAGGCGACATCAAGGTCCTTTCAATTGGTATCAGAGCAAGGACTCACATCCAAGCTTAACCGCCGTGAGAAAAGATGTCGACTACTTGTGAGGTACCACATGAGCTACTCGCTCTAGATGGCTCAAACTACATATCTTGGTCTGCTCATGTTCTAAATGTTTTTACGACCATGAGTCCACTTGCTGAGCAGATTTTAGTAACTAGCATTCTATCTCCTAATCATGATTGGTTTAATGTTGACATGTCAACTTTATCTCTCAAGGAGTTGGAATGTTGGCGACTCAACGCTCAAGTTAATAACTACTTGTATAGAGCTTTGAGTTATGAGATGCAGGATGTTTTATATGATGAGTTTACAATAGATGCACATCTCAATTGGGAATTGATCAACAATATGTGCAACAAAGCCAAATTTGTTGATCAAGAGCAAACAGATGAGAAAACACTTGAGGAGCGCTCCACATCTTCTACAACAAGCACTAATCCTCATGTGTCACTTCTCAAGGAAGGAGAAGGCCAAACAAGCCAAGACACGGTCTCTCTGCAGAGACCGGTCAGACCGGTGACGGCAGAGAAACCGCATCCAAGTTTGTCTCGGGTGTGTGTCAAGATTCAAGTCATGCTTCATCATCTATAGAGTCTACTCAATCATATTATGAAGCTGGTGTTTGCTTGATGGCCAAGAAGAAAAAGAAGAAGGCCAAGAAAGGAAAAAGTCAAAATGTTGAGGTGTCTAGCTCTTTGGAAAAAGAGCTTGAGATACTCAAATTCGAACATGCCTCCTTGGTCTGTAAGTATGATTCATTGACAGCAAATTATGATTATGCTATTAAATCCTTTGCTTGTGTAGCATCGGTGGATAAAGCCAATGATATGCTCATTGCTCAACTTGAGAAGCTCACTAGTGCGCATATGGCTTTGCAAGCAACTCACAAGGAACTTGAGTGTTCTCATGAGAAGCTTGTGGAATCATATGCTATGCTAGACATTGCTCATGAGGTTGTATTAACATCGGTAAAACATCTTGAACCTCATACACACATATGCACATGCTCTCACATGAATTCTATTTTATTATGTGGAAAACCGTGTTGCTCCCAAGCAACCCAAACTTGTGGTGAGCATGTTTTTGTAGAGTCTTGTGATGATCTTCTTGCTGAAGAATTGGAAGACATGAAGCAAGAGAGAGAAAAGATCAAGAATGACTTGATCAAGGTTAAGGGAAAGGGTCAAGTGCAACCTTCTCAAGATAACCGTGAAAACATGGTGAATAAGCTTGAGAAGGGATCAATGGTCACTGACTCAATTCCTCAGCATGACAAGCAAGTCAACAAAGACAAGACTCAAGAAAAGAAGAAAAAGGAGCTTGATCACATACAATGCTTCAATTGTTCAACAATTGGGCATTATGCATCTATGTGCCCGATCAAGCATAAAGGCAAGATAATGAAGCATAGAGTATCCAAGAAAAGGAGTCTTTCAAAGAATAGGATTTGCTATGGATGCAAGAAGAAGGGACACACAATAGCCATGTGTCCTGGCTCTGACCCTGACCGGTCAGACCGGTCCCCAGGGCCGGTCAGACCGGTGACAGCCAGAGCAGCCACTCTTCACCAAAGTGACAAGATTGAAGTCACCTCTTCATCCATGGAACCCAAAAGCAAGCAAAGGCAAGAAAAGCAAAGGAATATAAAGTCAAGCAAGGACAACAGCCGTGTTTGCTATACTTGCCGGCAAAAGGGTCACATGGGCAAGGATTGTCCAAATGGTAACATTCTTGAATCTAACCTTGTCCATTATGATTTTAGTAAGCTTGGGAAAGATAAAACTGACACTTGTGCTACAAGAGTGATTAGTTCACCTCAAACTAGCATAAGAGCCATTTGGGTTCCTAAGTATCTTGTGACTAACCTCAAAGGACCCAACAAGATTTGGGTACCAAAGAGTGCTTGTTGAGCTTGCAGGATCGTCGAGAGGCATTGGACACTTGGCTTATAGAAAAGATGCAAGAAATGAAGAAATTAGCCAAGTGACTAGCAAAGTGTTGAAATCACAAAACCAATGTCATCTCGGTAACTAGTGCTTAATGTTATGCCTTAGTCACTCTCAGTTCTATGTGAACACTCATGGGTCACAAGTGTGAGGTTGTGAGGCATGAGAAAGTGACTCTGACATTTTTATTTGATTCATTCCCATATGCCATGTGATGCTTTTAATGCCTCTCTAGTAGAGAATACTTTTTGAAGTGCAGGAAATCACAGAAAAATTAAAGAAGAAATTTCTTGGAGTAAGCAAAAGAAAAGAATTCCGCTTGTATGTGCACTGACTGGGGAGGACCGGTCTGACCGGTCACCCAGACCGGTCTGACCGGTGCTGGCCCAATCAGCAAACATAAGCTCCGGCAGCCTCGGTTTCACACCAGAACTTCCGACCCAAAATTCCGGCAGCCTCTGTCCCGTATCAGAAATTCCGGCCAAATCCTACCAGAAGTTCCGGCAGAGGTTTGATTGTCAAGTTTCATCTAATTTGGAATTTTACAAGAAATTCATTTAGCACTTCCATGGCATACAATTTATGCACTATCTTTGTGGTAGTAAGTATTCTTGGCACCTTGTCAATAAATGCAATTTATTTATGTGCCTGGACCAAATTGTGTGATAAACTCCTCAAACTCATTAAATTGATCAAGCGCATGTGACATGATATTCAAATACATGATGCACCTATTCAGGGAGAGATTATCCTACAATTTGTGTCCTAGAGACTAACATTTTCTTTTAGTGATCTTGTAGTCTCATGTGTGAGAGTTTGTCTCTCTTTGAAGCAAGCTATGTCTTTTGTTCAAAAATGGTAAAAATGTATCTACCTCCTCTTTGGACAATGAATTATCTTATTAAATAGCTGCTTCCCATAATATAGATTAAATTCTCTTGCTTGGCTTTGTGACAAGATTGATGCATGTGAGCTTGCCTTCCACCCATATACACATGTGCATCAAGAAAAGGAATTTAACCTATATTGTGAGGTTTCATCCTTTAGTGATCCATTGTGCCTTTCCAATCCAAAGGTCACTAAATGATGAAACTCGGCCTTGTGCTACTTAATGCATTTCTTCTCTATGATGTATATAAGGGAAAATCATAAATGAGAAGAGGCATTTGGATTATATTGATAATGCACAAGACTTGAGAAGTGAATCTTCACCAATGTGAAGAAAAGGATTAGCTTGAGGCTAAGGTACGTTTCTTAACCTATGTTTTTACATTGAGCATCTAGGCCTCATATCCTTGTTAGTGTGAGTTTTTGCATGTAATTGTTTTAGGTCAATTTGGAGCTTCAAATCTAGATATTTAGTTGATGTCTTCATTGAGAAGTGACTTGGTGTTATCTCTTGCAAGATATGAGCTAAATATGCTAAGATGACTATTGACTTGAGATGGATGCATGTCTTTTGTGGCATAGGGTAGTTTTTGCGAAAATTCAACTAGCATGTGTAGGAAGTGTGCCCTCTTTGAAAATTTTGGTTCTTGGTCTTTGTGGCCCGATTGACTCACTTGTGACTATTGTTCACTTTGTTTGATTGATGCCTAGTCACAAGTGGGAAGATTTTCTCAAGTCCATCAAATCTTTATCTATCTATCTATCTTTCTTGGAAGAATCAAGAAATGAGAAATAATTTGGATTATTCCATATTCTTCTGAGATATGCCAACTTTGGATAATATTCACTTCAAATCTAATGTCCAACCTTGTAAGGGCTAAAAGGATCAAAAGTTCATCAATCAGCCTTCTCAACTTTGTTGTTGGGAGGGGCACCGGTCTAACCGGTTCCCGGCACCGGTCTGACCGGTGTACCCCGGGAGTTACCCTTTTTACCCCCTCCCGTGACTCAACAGTACATCCTTATCCACATTCACCCTCTACTCTCCTCCACGTCCTGTCCTCTCTCCAGACCGAGCGCCCAAGCCTCCCACTCATCCTCCATTGGCGATTTGAGGATTCAACCAAGGAAAAGCTCGCCCCTCTCAAGGATTCAAGTCTCCTTGGGCGGTTTAACCGGTGCCCTAACCGGCCCCTTGGATTCATCTCGAGTTCCTCTCTCCAAAGGTATTCAAATCTTGTTTTTGCCCGATCTATCAACTCCATGAGTAGATTTGAAATTCCTTGGGTAGAACATCTTCTGGCAACCCTTAGAGACTATACCTAGAAGATCTTTCAATTTGGTTGGGTACATTGTGAGGATTGGATTTTGGGGATGAACTGCCCAGCACCGGTCTGACCGGTGCCCCCGACCGGTCTGACCGGTCAGGGCAGTTCACCTCCAAAATCTGATTTTCTTCGATATATTCAACATTTATCTACTTAGGATGTCTCATGTATTTCCATGATCATATCTAGACCTCTTAGCTGCTCAGTTTACTGGATGGAGCTATTGGCTCAGTTCTGGGGGTGATCGGTCTGACCGGTCACCTTGACCGGTCAAGCCCAGAGCTGCTCCAATTTTTCTAATCCTTGTTCTTTCTATTGCCAAATCTATCAAATTTTGTCCTGATGTCTTATGGATACTTTTTCATAATCTCTGTAACCCAGGATCAGCAGCTATAACTAAGGGTCATGATGCCGAGAGAAGGAAAAAGAGAAGACAAGATGACTCTAGTTCTCAAGGTGCTAGCTCTGTGCAAGATTATGCAGGCCGATTGAGACCTAGAGGACAGAAAAGATCTTCAGTTGAGATACATGTTGAGGAGGAAGAAGAGGAGCAAGTGGAAACTAGTAGTGATGATGTTGAGCAAAGTCCTTATAGAGTGGAGCCTCGCCATGGCAAAGGCCCGGCTATTGATAATGACAGCAGTGGCAGCGGTGAGAGTGATGGTGATGGTAATGGTGGTGGTGATAGTGATGGCAACGGTGATAATGATGGTGATGATGGTGACGGTGATGGTGAAGATGATGATGAGATTCCTGTCATTGTGAGGCCTAACTATCTCTATGGTACAAGAATGACAAATTATCATGGGGAAGGGATGACAAAGGCTGTGCTGAAAATGAGAGATGCAGATCCTTACAGTGGGCCTAGGACAGCTAGTGATAATAGATTTTGGACTATGTTTCAGCAGGATTTCTACACCTCAGTTATTCTAAAGAAGTCCAAAATCACACATGAGGCTCAGTATGTGGATTGGAAACACATGACAGATCAGCATAATCAAATTTTTGATGAGATCATTGAGATCTGTACAAGACAAAGGATAATGCACATCATGGGTTTCAAGCAAAGCTGGAACAAAGAGATTATTGCTCAGTTCTATGCTACAGTGTACTTTGGCTTTAGTAATGATGTTAAAGCCATGTTTTGGATGACAAATGGAGTTAGATATCACATCACCTTTCTGGTCTTCAGCAACATGTTCAAACTTGGTAATGAAGAAGGCCTTCAAATGTTGCATGATGAGGATGAACTTGAACTATCTATGATGAAGATCATGTATCCTCGCAATATGGAAAATGAATGGGGGAAGGTGAAGCAATTGTACACTTTCTATGGAGTTCTCAATAGGCTCTTTAGAAAGACAATAACCCCTAGAGATGGCAATACATCTGAGATTACTTCCTACCAAAAGAATTTGATGTATGCTATGGGACCTGAGGCACCCGAATTCAGTGTTGGAGATTTTATTTGGCAAGAGATCAAGCATGTGTCTGAAAATTCAAAGAAGATCTGCAGCTATTGTCCCTATATCATGTACATGATCAGAAAGGTGACCAAAATTGATTTTCCTAGTGATGTGAAGCACAAACCTTTGAGGCCTAATGCCAAGAAACATCCTAGGATACCTTCTCCAGACCCTGAGATTCAGCATGAGCCAGTTGGAGGAGAGTTTGAGCAGCAGGAGCAGCCTCAGCCAGCTTAGCCTGGTGCTCAGGCCGACACCGGTCTGACCGGTGACCGGTACCGGTCTGACCGGTTCGGGCCTGAGCCCATTGTTTTCACTCGCCGGCCACGGGAGCGTCCCACCTCTCCTATCAAGAAGCTTTTCAACTTGTTTGTTGGTATGTGCAAGAGCCAGAGGGATGTAGAGGTGGAGCAGCAGCGTCAGCGGAAAGACAACAAGAAGATAAATGATTCTATCAAGTTGATGCATAACGCAATGAAACTTCAGCCTCCGCGTTCTCCTCCATCTCCACCACCTCCAGAGGTAGAGATCCCATCTGTTGAGGATAGGCTCTGTGGATATTCATCAGCAGGCTACTTTGATCAGTATGGGAGCATGTTCTTTCCAGAGACTAGTTCTTCATCAGGTGCTCCACATGTTCAGCCACAGCAGCCGCCAGCACCTCCACAGTATGCACCTGTTCCTCCACTGTACCAGACTTTGTCAGCTAGTATGCCGAGTGCGTTCTCGTCGGGCTTTGTGCCAGGGATGATGGGAGGAACATATGCAGCAGGATCATCTTCAGTGGGTCCATCTTTTCACAGTGAGGGCATGGTGGCAGGTTCTTCACTTCCACCTTTCAGCGGTGGCACTCTTGGGATGTCTAGTGATGCACCGGAGATCTCTGACATTGCAGCGAGGCTCTCTACTTCTATCTTTGGATATACACCTACTGTGCCTCCCGACACTTCAGCTTCCTATGGTACTACTGATCCCACTCTTGCTCCTCCCTCTGAGATCACCGTATCAGATTCTATATATCTTATGCCTCCTCTCTCGCATTTGCATGAAGGACTTTATCTTTGATCAGGGGCTTCACCTAGTGAAGGAGGAAATGGAGGAAACAGTGGCAATGGACAGGAGTGACTGCAGCTACAACTTCTCCAGGCCCTTTTATGGATGCTTGATGACAAAGGGGGAGAAGTGTTGGATTAAAGCTTCAGTTTTCAGTTTCAGGGCAGTGGCAGCAGCCTTGACCGGTCAGACCGGTCAGGGTGACCGGTCTGACCGGTCAAGTGTAGTTGGCAGTGGAACTTTGTAATAAATCTCGAATTCTATTCCTTTGTGGACTTGAGAACTTGTAATGTGTGCTATTGTGTGTGTAAGACCTTTATTTATGCTTCTAAGTAACTTTGTGTTAGTATGTGATGCATGGATTGATCGATGGTTGTTTTTATCCCTTGTATGTGTGGGGCTGACCGGTCTGACCGGTCACCTTGACCGGTCTGACCGGTCAGGCACCAGAAAGCACACATACATTTCTTTGTGTGCCTTTTCTTGTCATATGCATCACGGATATTTTTGTACACACACTTGTTGCACCCCACGGTTTCTGAGATACAGGGGGAGCTCCCATGTTTTTTATTGAGAAATGTGTGCTCTTGGCATGTGAGGCCAATTTTGAAATTCCATTCGAAGCACACATTAAGGGGGAGCTCACACTATATCTAAGAAACTAAAAGAGCTTAATTGTCATATTTGTAAGCTTTAATCGAGTTGTCATCAATCACCAAAAAGGGGGAGATTGAAAGTGCATCTAGGCCCCCATGTGGGTTTTGGTGAATTGTATGACAAAACGATCAAAGGACTAACTTGTTTGCTTAAGACTATGAGCAGATTTTTATTTGTACATTCATGTTGTGATGTTGAATTATATATGAAATGAATGTTCTTTGGCTCATAATGAGAAAGGCAAGCAAGTGTGTGATCTCTTTGTGCATAAATAAATGAATGACAAGCATGAGTGTTGATATATTTTGGACACATCAACAAAGGTATATCTATATGGTTCCAATCTATGAGAAAGCTTGTTGATATATGAAGGGATCATTCAAAGTGGAAATTGCAAGGCTTCATGCATTTACACCAAAGGGACATATGCTTATGTGATATACGTTGGTCTCATTGTTGGAAGCTTGCAATGGTTTGAATGTACTTTGTCAATCAAGAACAAGCATTTGAAGAGTTCTTTCAAATGGGATTTCAAAATGATGAAGCAAAGCTAAACTCAATGTGGCAAGGGTAAGTGGTGAAGAAATCAACCGAGATGACTAGAGTGAGGGACTAAGCAAGCTTTGGCTAAGCGACGGCTTTCCATGTGTGCAAATTGCTAAGGTGAAGCATCTAGGTCCGTGGGGTTTCGAAGAACCATATCCAAGCTTTGTTGAGGGAAGCAATGCAAAGCATCAATTAGTTGTGATTGATAAAATGGAGTGACTTAAGGATTCAAATACACTTTGTCAATGGATGATGGAAAATCCTAAGTCACTAGCTCAAGTATGGAATTGCTCAAGAAAGTTAGCAATGTTGAAAGCCCTCAAGTTGACAACTATCAAAGTATGGCATTGATCAAAACTTGGAAACTCAAGAGGATGTCTTTGTGTTTATATTTATCCTTGAGTATAGGTACGCCGTACTATCAAGAGGGATGCAACATTTGCTTATTGACAAATATCAAAAGTGCTCAATAGTTGACCCATGTGAGAATAGCCTTGAGAGAGACACAGAGTGTGCTAACAAATCCCAGATCATCTAACATTGTGTGGTTTTATCCTTGGATGAAACCTTGAGCTAATTTGAGGGATTTTTGGGACACACTCAGCTTGACCGGTCAAGGGGACCGGTCTGACCGGTCTAAGCTCTAACGGCTAGTTTTTCGAATCAGCTCTGTCTGACCGGTCAGACCGGTCAGCACGACAGATTCTTCAACGGCTAGTTTTTGTGTGATGGGGTATTTATACCCCTCAGCCCCCCTCTTGGCGGGCTGCTGCTTCCACACGACTTTGACACATTCCAGAAGCCAGAAAAGCCCTCCCCAACCTCTCTTTGTGAGATTTGTGTGATATTTGTGATATCTTTGAGTTGGGTTGAGTGAGCAAGATTGAGTGAGCATTAGAGAGCAAAACAAGAGCAACCATAGCTTGAGCACTTCGATTCGCTGTCAAGAAAGCAATTTGAAGCATTTGTTACTCTTGGAGGTTCTTCCTCCTAGACGGCTAGGCGTTGCCCGGTGAGCTACCGAAGTGTGTGGTGAGCCACGGGATCGTTTGTGAAGGTTTCACCTCGCCTCCGCAAGGGAAGAGGTCACTTAGTGGAAGGAGGAGATAGCTTGACCTTGGGTGGTCGTATAAGCTTGCTCAACGGAGAGTAGGATTCACCGTGCCTGGTGGCTGCTTGGTGCGAGCGGTGAATCCGAACTTCGGGAAAACAACTCCTTGTGTCTCCGTTGTGGTTTGCCTCACTTGTTGATTTCTAGCATATTTTGTGCTTCCGCTTCGATCTACTTGGGTGTGCTTATATTGTGTGCAGGGATAGTTTTGCCTTGCTGAATATCACCTACAGAAGCAACTCACCAAGTTTGGTTCGTGCTAGAAGTCAAGAAGAAGCTCGAGCTGCTGTTGGAGGAGTGCACTGCACGTCACCGGTCTGACCGGTGTGGAGCACCGGTCTGACCGGTCACCCCCTGGCAGCTAGAGCAAAAAGGGGAAAAGTTTGATTTTGCGGTATATCGCCTATTCACCCCCCTCTAGGCGACATCAAGGTCCTTTCAGTACTCCTCAACAGACTTGCTGCCTTGGCATAGTTCACGGAGCTCATCTGCCTTGCGCTTCATGGTGGCCACTGGGATATGATAGCGGTGGAACTCTGTCACAAACTCATCCCAGGTGATAGTGGTGGCATCCTGGGCAGCTGCACAGTAATTCTCCCACCAAGCTAAAGCAGTTCCGGTGAGCTGGTGAGCGGCCAAGAGAACCTTGTCACGGTCCTCACAACCAAATGGCTCTAGCTTCCTCTGAATAACCCGCAGCCAATCATCTGCATCCAAGGGGTTAGTGGATCCTCCAAAGGTGGGTGGCTTGGTGCGGAGGAAGTCTGTCAACTTCTTATTCAAGCCATGCCTGCGAGATCTCTGCTGAGTAATGGCATTGGCCAAAGCTTCCAGTAAAAGGGTCTGATTGTTCATCACTTGGACCAGGTCAATCTGAGGTGGTGGCGTAGCTGCTCTCCCACATGACTTTCTCCACCGCCCTCAATCTGATTCACTTCGTGCACAACTGGTGGTGCTGTGGCGGGTGGATTTTGCCTTGGCTGCCTTTCTGCACTGGGGGTGGCATGGGCCTGATTTGGGGCGGTTCTGGCGCGCTTGGGAGGCATCTGCAGATTGAGCGGGGTTTCATGAGACTTGGGACTTAAAGTGATATTTAAGTTATTTAAGCGCATTTTTAAAAGACAGAGCACACAGACTAACAACACAACAAGCACAAATAATTTTATTTCTTCCATGGAGGGGGTACAACACTGGGCAAGGCCAAAACACGCACTACACGACCGGGTACAACACGACACAGGAAAGGGATACAACACTAGACTAGGGCAACTGCAAGACTAAGGGTACAGCTCTGAACTTCGGACCAACGGCTTCATCCCCTGACAAGCACTATCACTTAAGCGGACTTGTCGGCCTGAGTGGGTCCTCCCCCTGGGGGTAGGAGAGAACGCACATCCACACTTGGCCCTGGCTGCGCCAGTGATAGTGGCTCTCCTGCAGCATCTGGACCAGAATCCTTGGAGGTGGCTCCTGCAGGTGGCAGTGCTAGTGAGGCAATGAGACTCTTTCTCTTGCCGGTTCCTCGGGCAACAGGGATTCCTTCCAGGATTGGGAACTCCTCCTGATCAGAGGCCTGCATCCTCCTTCGGGTAAGTCCAGCAAGGCGGGCTTCCTTTACTTCCTTGGAGTGCCGCTCTTCAGCCTCCTTGAGGGCCTCAATGGCGGTGACCTTGTCAGCCTGGGCAGCAGCAGCTTGAGCTTCGGCGGCGGCCAGTTTTGCTTGGAGCCTTCTTACCGTATACTCAGCTTCCTCAGCTCTGCGAACCTGCTGCTTCAGTCTCGCATGCTGATCATCACAGTACTCATCCAGGGTGAGGAGATAGGCTGCCATGTTGAGCACCGTGAGGTTATCCTCATGCTGACCACGTTCCTTCACATTCTTCACCCTGGCCAGCCAAACCGGGCGGTCCTTCTTGGCAGGCGGATAAAACCTCATGGGCGTGTGGCCGATGTGCTTCTCATACACTTGGCACAGGCGGCGCAGGGCCTTTCGGGCTGCCTTCTGGTAAGTGTCCTGTTGACCAAATCCAACGGTCGTCACACTCCATGGCTCCATGCCGAGGTAGCGGCTGCTCTTCCCGACGGTGATGGTTATCTCGCACCGAGGGGTTCCGCGGTCCTCGTACTCCATGATGGTGTACTCCGGGCGCTCATAAATGCCAATGCGGTCCAAGCAGGCAAAGAGCAACTTGGGAAAGCCGGGCTCTTCCAAGCAGCGGCTGGTGATCCATCCT
>CM014271.1:71147998-71206317 GCA_004135705.1 Alloteropsis semialata | reverse complement strand
GGCATCTCATTGCTAAATCATTCAAGTTTCCTCGCAACACCGACATGGAAAAAGTACGTGCGCGCACCCTGATGAATTTGGGTGAATGTTTCCGCCGATGGAAGGGTGAACTGAACAAGTTAGTCCAGGATGGCAAGCCGAAGCCTGAGGGTTACAATATAACAGATGCACAGTGGGCCGAGTTCATACGGCAAAAGACCTCTCTGGATGCTATAGCCCTTAGTCAGAAGCAAAGAGAACTGGCATTGAGAAACATTCATCGAGTTCGCCTTGGGCCGGGTGGTTACATTGGTAAGGCCGAGTTGTGGGCAAAGGAAAGAGAGGACGCAATAGCCGCTGGGCAACTAGACCCTTTTGAAGGCGTGGACGAGCGCGCCTTCCAGTGGATTAAAGGGAGGGAAGGATGCCCGGAGGGGGAGAAATTTGTCTTCCCACAACCTGAGACCGAGGTAGTGGGGGCGAAGATTCTAGCACTTGCTGAAGCACAGAGGAAAGGCGAGTATGTTCCGAATAGGGACAATGATATGCTCAGCGAATCCCTTGGCACGAAAGAGCATGGAGGCCGGATCAGAGGCTTGTCCAAACACTTGACCTTTAAGGACGGGTTCAGTAATGATAGGCAGAGGTACAGGCGACACGATCGGTACAATGATCAAATTAAAGAAGCGGCGGAGAAAGCATTGCAAGCAAGATTTAATGAATATTTCACGGCGGCATTTGCAGAGCACCAGCAACGACAAATGATGAGCCAACCATCATTAAACAATAACTCAATGATGCCGCTGCCGCCGCCCGCTCCCTCAACCCTTTGTCGGAGTAGTGTTGCCTCTACGTCAGCACAACCATACCCGGTAGATGCTATAACTGTTGACACTCCTTGCTCGTTGCACATTCCGATAGGCAGAAGTGGGAAGACAAAGGAGGCTGCCAAAGGTGTGGCGTTGGTGGTGAGCAATAGTCCTGGGTTAGGGGGACAGCCTATCCCGCCATTATATGCATGGGTAAGAGTGCTCACAATTACGGATCCAAGACATGATGATCACTTCTTAGACTTATCCCTTGATGAGGGCATTGAAACCTTGGGACAAGCCGTAGGAAAGAATGCACCGTGGCATAAACAAGATATCATACTGGAACCTCCGCCACCTGAAGATCCTCTCTCACTCACACCCTGCTCCCAAAGGATGGTGACACCAGCACAAGTTCATGCTAAGAACACACAAGAGCATGTGCCACAGCAAGCAATTGTGGCCACCACTATCTCCAACCCGTCAACTCGACAGGTACAACAGGAGGCTCAACACCCATCACCACAAGTACAGCTGGAGGAACACCACCAATCAGCACAAGTACACCAGGAGGAACACCCCCAATCACCACAACTACACCAGGATGAACACCCCCAATCACCACAAGTACACCAGGAGGAACAACCCCCATCACCAGTGCAGCAATATGAGCCAGAGATGGTCATAAAGTCGCCAGCACGACCGAAGCGGTTAATGGGGTCGGTGCCACGGGTGATAAAGGCATACAAGAATACAGAGCCTGAGGTTGTGAACAGGTGGATGACAGCCAACAAAGGCGCAAACAAGAAGCTGACTCCGACAAAAAAAAAGAATAGAAAGGAAGCAGTGGTGACTGGACCGGGTTTTCCAAGCCTCGTACAGACACTGATTTCGTTTATAAAGTTGGGGTTCATGACATACCAGATTTGCCAGATTGCCCGCAGAAATTCGTGTATGGCAAAGACTTGCTACCCTGGTGGGCTCTTCATGATTGTCCTGGTGAAATGCAGAAGTTCCATAGTTGGTACCGCAGGGCATGCACCCTAGGTCTCACAACTGTATGGGCACGGGTCAATGTGGATGTGTTTGGTTGCAATAGATGGGAAAACCGAAGTACAGACATAGTCATGGATTTCGATGACTTCCATGCAATGTACCGCTTGCAAATGATGGAGCTAAGCCCCATGAGACTGTGGTGTATGTAAGTGGTTCATCTCCATACACCATGTATATATGCATATGGTACTGGCCTTTGTAGTCTCAAAATGAATTCTTTTGCGATGTGTTGTGTAGGATGCAAGGTCGCCTCGCAATGGATTCGAAGACCAAGGTTGGGTATCTTGACCCTTTTATTATTTGCAAGGCTAGGTGGGACTTCCCCCTCAAGTACCCAGACGACGCCGAAGATCTAAAGGACTGTAAGACGCACAAGGAGAGACAAAAGAAACGAAAGGAGCTTTCCATTGATCTTAGGAAGAAGGTGGCAATATACATAGCAACTATGTTGGATCGACATCGTGATGCGAGTTGCATATGGGCGCCCTACCTTTTCGGGTACGTCGTCTAAATTCCAACAATTCTTGCAGTCCCAATATTATTGATTATTGAGAAATTTGCAATATTGGGACTGCAAACATTGACCCTTTGCAGTTTTGCCATTAGACCCACATTTCATGGACACAGATGGACCTATTTTGTCATTCACTTGGAGTGGCAAAACTGCAAGGGTCAATGTTTCCTAACTCACAGTTTTATACGGTGACCCTACAGAAAAGCCTCACCGTACGAAAGCCCATTCATCCTATGGTCACAAGCAGCAGTTATATAGTCAGGCCGCGCACAGTTTGATCCGGTGGTTGTAATATAGTGTGGAGCGGATGATCCTGATCTAACCACCAGACGACCACAGGATCATCCGCTCCACACTATATTACAACCACCGGATCAAACTGTGCGCGGCCTGACTATATAACTGCTGCTTGTGACCATAGGATGAATGGGCTTTCGTACGGTGAGGCTTTTCTGTAGGGTCACCGTATAAAACTGTGAGTTAGGAAACATTGACCCTTCGCAGTTTTGCCACTCCAAGTGAATGACAAAATAGGTCCATCTGTGTCCATGAAATGTGGGCCTAATGGCAAAACTGCAAAGGGTCAATGTTTGCAGTCCCAATATTGCAAATTTCTCTCTCAAATTCTACATATATGGATTAGCTTGATACTTATCGTCGCTACATAACACTGTGACAGTCAACACTGGGTTGCTTTTATGCTATTGCCGAGGGAAGCCAAATATGTGGTCTTTGACTCATTGGATTACCCGCAATCAGAATACAAAGATTTCTGTGTCATCCTGAAGAGGTAACAACCGATAAGATTCTCCACACCTTACAAAATATTTGAGGCGATGATTATATACTAACTTGTCCCATTCTTTTAAGTAGTGCTCTTTTTCTCTACATTGACCATTATAAAGGGCCGGCTCCTGAGGGAGTAAAGGATTGGATTCCACGCACACACTACCCATGCCATAAGCAACCAGCCGGTACCTTGTTTTGCGGCTATTATGTGTGTGAATATATTAGGAGCCGCAAGCATTACACACCAAATACTGAACGTGTAAGTGTCTTTACCATATTTCAGCACATTCATTTTATGTCTAACTATCACTCGCTTAAGCCTAACTATCATATTTCAATACTGAATGTGTGTGAATATTCATTTTACATTCATTTCTCATAAATTGCAGTCTAAACCACTCTAAGAGGAAGATCTTCTCAAGATAGTCAGCGAACTATGTCACTTCACAATGCTTGATGTGCTTCATGAGAAGGGCAAGTACATCGATAAGCAACAAGATTATTTCTATGAAGAAAAATATGATTCTCTTCGTAACTGGCACTTGGAGAAGTATCGCCTAACCATGTGAAGGTGTGGAGTGTGGACACTAAACTTGTGTGATTAATGTAATATACGTGTAATATCATTTGGATGACAATCTTGTTTTATGTTGGATTTGCTTTTATAGAATTTACAAAGAGATTAAATTGTGTACTGTTTGTGATTACTTTTATATTATTTGCCGGAGAAATGGTATTAGAAAATCGAATAATATTTAAAAATCAAAAGAAAAAACAAATATCAAATTAAAAAAAAAGGATTACCAGGAGCGGACGATGGAATGGCCCGCCCCTGTAAACACCATCTTCAGGGGCGGGGCAGGCCATCGCCCGCTCCTGAACAAGACATTTCCAGGGGCGGGCCATTCCTTTACCCGCCCCTGGAAACAAATCAGCAGGGGCGGGCGATGGCGTGGCCCGCCCCTGAAGAACGTATTTCCAGGGGCGGGTGATGGCATGGTTTGCCCCTGGAAAAAACATCTTCAGGGGCGGACCATGCAATCGTCCGCCCCTGGAAAACATTTGTTGGGGCGGCCTAAATACCCGCCCCTGCAAATGGCCATTTTTAGCAGCCAAAAGCAGGGGCGGATTTCGACGCCGCCCCTACAAACGTCGTTTTACCCGCCCCTACAAACGTTTTTTGTAGTAGTGGATGTTTAATGAGAGGCCGATGTCCCTTTGCACTGATAATTTTAAAGGAGAGGTGTGACAACTAGATTGATGAAAAAGACGTACCACAACATCGATATGCATGAAGAACACCTTCTGAAGCCCCTCCAACTGACATCCTAGAGTCTTCCACTTCCTCCACCACCACAGCCCCCACGCCTAGCTAGCAGCATGAGACTGGACGGTGACGTCTCCAGACTCAATCTATCAGTTTCATAACACCAAGTCTTGTCACTCAGTGCCGTGAGCTGAGTTTCTGGCTCAGTTCAGTTGTCTATTTAGGGCATTCTAGGCAGAGACTAAAGTTGTGACCCAAGTGGATTTGGAGCGCTAATTTGTTTCCTGACGCCTCTCATTTCCATTAGCTCAGAACCATGCATTCTTCTACCTTTGCAGGAACTTTGAACAAACCTACGTAGACATTGGTACATTAGCATGGAGTCGAAGTTCTTTTTGTGACTCGTCAGAGACGTTTTGGTGCAGTGTTCGATTAGGAAAGATAGGTGTGGCTTGGTATATATATAGGTCTGGAAAAAAAACATGTCAAATTGTTTACCTTTCAGTTGCAAGACAAATTGTTACGCATTTATTTTTTGAGCTCTTTTACGGTACTCTATACTACTCTATACTAGTATCTAAGAAGGACTAGTATAAAAAGATCGTACGGTTCAGATTAATTGTATACTATTGGAAACTTTAACTGTAGTATAGTAGTATACAATGAGTAGTATAGCAGTATATGGATATTTTGGGAAAAAATTAATGGCGTAATTGATTTTTAAAAAAATCACTTTGATCCTTGATATATATTTTTTTCAATTTCAGACTCTAATTTTATTTTCATCTAAGTGAAATTACTAAACTACAACTTACTTATGGGGGTCTATACTATATATCACTCATTGGTAGTATGGAGTACCATAAAAGAGCTCTTTTTAGTAGGTGAGGCATTATGGGGATGCATTCTATATATAGTTTCAGTTCACTAGTAAGGTGCACGTGCGGCACGCACGTGTTTTAAAAAATTAAAAAAAATTAAATTCCCCGTACAATTATTGAGTACAACAAAGGTTATTAAACAATAATATTAATCCTAATAGGAATGGAGTGAGTCAGGTTGTGAGGAAGGGGGTCAAGTGAGGAAACCATAGAACTGAGCAATATCTTCATATATATATATACAAACAATGTTCCTACATGCAGGCATTGCTTCGCATCACAATCCATGCATGGTCTAGAGAGTAAAATATATTGCACATGGGAAATAATAATAAATATATGGTCCTTATATAAACCGCAACAAAACATTGGCCTGTGTTTCTCTTAATTCAATATGAAACCAGGAGCACTTACAATTACTACTTGTTACCTATGGCGAGAATGCGGGGATCAGACAAATTATGGATGGCAACAATACCCTGATGGAAGAACAGACAACCAGCATACTTCAAACATAAACATGAATGAAAATACACAAATCATATTCAGTTATATAGATGAATTAACAGAAAGTGACAATCAATCAAAATATATTAAGAAAAACCTTCATCACATGTATTAAATAAATGGAAGAAGCACAATCAAACCAGCCATCCCTTAATAAAATTGAAAATAACCTTGTTTATAGAACAAATTGTGTTACACATTTGTAAGTTAGTCGAAAAGCACACTTCAATTGAAATAAACCAATGAAACCAATGCCCTTTTACTGGTGGCAATGGTGAGAGCCAACTGAAATTGACCTCCTCCTGCGGCCAGATCAACTGATTTAGCTACAACGCTGTCGATCAGCCATCATCTCCTAATCCACTTATCACACTTCATCACTGCAGGGAATTCATTAGTAACCGCATGGAAGATTAATCTCACTAAAAATACTCAACTCATTAGTAATATGCCATCTAACAAAAAAATTATTAGTCACCAAAACCATTTCAAATTATTTTAGCAATAAATTTTTGCTAATATCAAAGCTTGAGAAGAGAATAAACTACGACCATGACCATGCTACAATGATCTTGTATGAACATGGCAATGAATCAGCTAACTTTTTTGTACAATTGACATCGGAATTTTATTCTAAAGAATTTTTAAGCCATTTTCTATCACTTGAGAGCTGAGATATGGAAATATAGATTAAAATTAACCGTTGATTTAAGTCTACAAGATGCTAAAAAATTTAATAGGACCCAGGAAGGTTGTCTAAATGCTGAATGTTCGCTGAGCCTAACTTATCATGAGGTCGCAAGAACCATCTAACTCGTGGTATATAGTCTAAAATATTTAAACCATTAAGTTACCTGGGCATCAGTAAAGGCTCCAACAAAGTGAGCACAAAATGTGAATTTGAACATAGCCTCTATAAATTTAATTTGTATCAACAACCTTTACAATGTACCTGATTCATGAAGTGCAATATAACCGCCTAGTTACATTCTGTACAAAGAGGAGTTTGCCTAATTATGCTAAATAAACATGATTCCAACTACAGCTGCAGACAATAGTTAGTTAGTGAAATATAATGAAGATATGAGAAGGTGCAGAAGAAGAAAGCTCAAGGTGAGAGAGCTCATATTAGAAATCAGACCATCAAGGAAAAACAATGTATTTACCAGTAAAGATCTTGAATGCAGTTGGGACACTCCTTTCCTCTAACTCCAAAACCACTTAGCCTGCACCAATGGAAAACCTGAAGAGAATCAATAATCTCAGCAATTTGAAACTGCAGCTTGTTTTTAACTATGGAGAAGACAATTACCTTCTGATAATGTTCAGCGGCTGCACTTGCTTAGGCACCGAATGTCTACCAGCTTCCAAACATGTCTCCGAGATCACATAGTTTGCCAGTAAGTGTGCCAACTCCAAGCCAAGACTCAAATGTAATCAACCGAGAAGCAACAATATCAGCCATTTGAAACTGCAGCTTGTTTTTAACTGTGGAGAAGACAATTAGTGAGATAGACATGAGCTTCATCGCCAAAAGAACATTGTTTACAGTAATGGGTACTTTACAGATTCATGTGAAATTTCCAAATGCAATAGTAATATGTTATGGTTTGTGAAATGTGAACCAAACTCAAATTTGCAAATGAGCTACACAAGACCATATAGGCACAAACAAAGAGCGTGAAGGAAGTATAAGCAAAGTTGACGGGAAAGCACAAACATGCTCACATATTGTGCGTGAGCAGAAGGTTCCAGTGGACATGAGTTCACTGCCAAGGCTAATTTATTTTCTCAGCTGATCTTTTCATCTCTAATGGCACAAATAATATGTGGGAATAATTATAATTGACACTTGAAAGATAGGGTCATAACACTTGAACCTTATAATTGATGTAAAAACAAAAGTATCGCTTGCTACTATTGTTGTTCACAACCATCAACTGGATGTAAAAACAATCTCCAAGCTGTTATCCGTTTCAGATATATGAACGATGCTATGAGTTTCAGGCATAAAAATATGAGCCTTTCAGTTTAGAATAAAACAAATGCTACTGCTTGTTACTATTGCTGCTCTCACCATCAATTGGATATAAAAAAAATCTCCAAGCTCCAATAAGCTTTAGCTATAAGAGATGCATGCATCACATGTTAAACATATACAGAAAATAAAAAAGGGCTACAGGCAAACAAACAGCATGTTTAGGATGTACTGAAAATAAACTGTGTTTATAGATACAATTGAATAGCATAGTTGTAGAAAGCAGAAGTAAACTTTAAGGGCTTAGGTAGAAAGACTTACTGAAACATCCCTTGGGGTCAGAACTACCGAGCCGAGTCCCTTGTAAACATTTGAAAGAAAGAGCAAAGTACATGGGCATTTTCCACCATACGGTAGTACAATCTAGACAAACACATAGAAATCTAGTTCTTCAAGAGTACCTGGCCACCAGCCAAGAGGAAGACAGCCAACTTCCCCTCCAAAATGGGTCTCAAGCCCCTTCTACCACCTTTCCTTGTCCTCAGAAGTTCTGTCGTCCACAGTTGAGACACTTGACTTTGGCACAGGCTCAACGGTCGGCACAGGAGCACCTGTACTTGCATGAAAATACCATCACATGATTGAGCACTTGCTAAAACTGATATTGCATACTGAAGCGTGGCAAGAGTCTGAAATGCCCACCTTGTGATATGAGAGAGCACCAGACGATTCAATCAATCCTATGAAGATCTAGGCTCTGAAATGCAGCTCATAAAGCTTAATCGATCAGAAGTTCAGGAACACAAATACATTCACTTCGCATATAGAAAATAACTGGGCCCAGTGTTCAAGGGCAACAGCGGCTGAAATATGAGCACAAGGAGCCCAGGACCACACCCATGCTATAACAAATCAAGTTGCCTTTTATTTATTTCATTCCCTACTATTTTTTAAATGGCATCAACTGCATCCTACATCCTGGCACTGGCACAATTGCCACGCCAGATGTGAATCTGCAAAAACTAATCAGAACAACTGGTATCCCTAACGAAACACATGCCGTGCCACGATGAAGAGAGCAATTAATCAATCAATCACATGTTATAGTCCAAACTGCAATGATGATGCAACAAACCTTAGCTACCTAGGGTAATAGTAATGTACCGATTTTAAGAACTGATTGGTACCGACCAAACACCTCAACCAAAAAATCCTAATGACAAGAGGCTGGCATAACAATCTCAAGGAATTATATAGCAAGAATTATTACCGGTCAAAAATTAAGGCACTACACCTAAGCACAAACTGCAAAACAATGCTTACAAAAAAGAACATATTGCAAATCACACAATACTGTGAATTATAGAAGTTTTGCAGCAGTGCGCAGTAAGTATAACAGGCAAGCATATGAAAATTAGAACTGGAATAGGGGAAGGTAGTAGCCTTACGGCCGGGCTTGGCATTCGTGACAGAATCCAGCAAGTCGCCATGACGGCTGGAGCTGATGGACCCAGGATCCATTCGTCACAGGGACGCCCCGGCGTCGATGTGGCGCGACATGGAGCCGCCGGCGTCGAGGTGCTGGTGGATGGCCATGGCCAGCCTGGCAGGGGCCCGCCCCGCACCGACCGTGCGCTCCCCATCCGCTTGCTGCGCGACACCACGGCCGCGGAGGATTGCGCGAACGCCACCGCGTAGATCAGGCATGTCGCCCATATTGGGAACAGGGGGAGGATGGCCTTGGCCTCCTTCACGAAGCCCGCATTGCTCGCCACAGCCTGCTCCTCCTCATCGGCACCAGCTCTGCAAAAACAATTGACACGGAAGAGGGGGGGAACAGGAAGAGAATTGGGAAGGGCAAGCCACTGAATACGTGAATCAAGAGGAGCAGCAACAAATCAATCACGAAGAAGATCAGGAGGAAGATACTTAACAGGAGGATCGTAGTTGCCGGCATCGGCACAGAAGCAGAACGGAAAGGCGCGGCGGAGGAGGCAAGGGCAGAGCCGCGGCGGCGGCGGCGAGGGAGGTCGGCGCGTGGTTGCCACGTCGCGGCATGAGCTCGGCGAGGGAACATGGTCAGGGGAGCGCTGGGGCGGGGAGGCCCTGCTATACATGGCCAAACGGGCCAAGCCCGCTGGGCCAGCACGGGCCCGGCCCTATTGAGCACGGCCCGGGCACGGCTCGGCCCGATGGCCTTAGTGCCAGTGCCGTGCCCGTGCCTGGCCCAGTGCCGTGCTTGGGCCGCAAAGTCGGCCCGTGGCACGAGCACGGGCACGGCACGGCTACTGGGCCGGCCCGGCCTCGGCACGATGGCGGCCCGGGGGAGGCACGACGGCCGTTGGATCCCGACCCCCGGCTCCATCCGACCGTTGGATCCGGCCGTTGAAGGGGGGCCTATATAAGCCGCGGCGCCGGCCGACCCCCCCACGACCCTAACCCTAATTCATTTTCCCTTCCCCTGGCCGCCTCCCTCTCGTCTCGTTCTCCGCCTCGCCGCCGCGCGACCGCGTCACTCGCTCCTGTTCGTCTTCTTCGCCTCGCCCCTCCCTCGATCTCCTCTCCTCTCTCGATCTCCTCTCCTCTATCCGGTGGTCTTGCACCGCCGGGGGCCGGCACTGGCACACGGCACCCCCGTCGCGCCCTGTGATTTCGATCTCGGGAAGACGATGTAGTATCGTCCTCTCCTTGTCGTCCTCGTCCGCATCTCCGCCGCCGCCGTCTGGATCCGTACGTCGTCGTCGCCGGTGTACCTGGTGCTCCAGCTACAAAGGTACGAGAAAACCCTAACCCTAACCCTAGATCCGTGATTCTTTCACTGAGACAGTGAGACCCTAACCCTAGATCCGTGCTTCTGCAGCTGTTGAGGGACCAGGTCGCCTGCGCGTGACGATGGACGGCTCCGACGACGAGACGGTTGAGATCGGTATGAACGAAGAGCGGCGGTTGTGCGGACTGGCCGGAGATGATGACGAGGATGACTTGCGCGAGGACCGCGAGGCGCTGTTTGGCCCTGGCCGTGGCGTTGATGATCCCATTAACGTTGACGGCGCCGAGCCAGATGGCGATGAGGCTGAGGCCCCTCCTACCTCTGGCTTGGAGCGGAACAGCACCAAGCGCCTACGTCCCTCTACGTCTAAAGTATGGGATGACTTCGAGAAGCTCATCAAGGTGGAAAATGGTAAGAAGATCAGGTATGGTGCTCGCTGCTTGCATTGCGGTAAAGAGTACTCTGCACTCTCCTCTGGTGGTACTGGTCATCTTGCCCGCCACATTAAATCTTGTGTTCAGAGGCGTGAAAAGACTCGCATGTCTCAGTCTCAAATCTCTTTTAATCCTGATGGTTCTGTGCGTAGTTGGGACTACTGTCCTCTTGTTGCTCGTAATCGGCTTGTGCGATTGATTGCTAGACTAGATCTTCCTATCTCTATGGGTGAATCTGATGCTTTTGAAGAGTACATTAAAATTGCTCATAACCCTAGATTTGCTAGAGTTTCTAGGCAAAGCACCAGTAGGGACATAACCAAGTATTTCACTGAGTGCAAGTCTAAGCTGATTGAAACTTTGAACACCTCTGTTAGCTGTGTCTGTTTAACTTCAGACATATGGTCTGGTAATGCCAAAGAGGACTATCTCAGTGTTGTTGCTCACTACATCAACTCTGATTGGCAATTAGAGAAGAGGGTCCTTGCTCTTGTACTGATTGATGTGTTCCACAGTGGACAGAACATTGCTGAGCGTGTTTCATCTGTTCTTGCTGATTATGGTTTAACTGATAAGGTGTTTGCTGTTACTTTAGACAATGCTTCATCTAATACATCAGCTATGGGAAAGCTGAGACCTATCCTGTCTAAATATCTTGGCTTGCCTGTTCCTATAGATGATGATGAAGATGAATCATCTAATGCAGTTAATTCCATGTTCTTGCATCAGCGTTGTGCATGTCATATAATTAACCTGATTGTTAAGGAGGCCATCAATTCTCTTAAGCCTTTGATAGAAACATTTAGAACTGCAATATCATTCATAAATTCATCTAATCAAAGAATTGCTGCATATAAAAGCTATTGTATTGCAACTGGATCAACCCCTAGAAAGTTTCAGCTGGACATGGATGTTAGGTGGAATTCTACCTATCTGATGCTTAAACATCTGATGCCTCATAAGGGCCCTTTCACTACTTTCATCCATGCTCAGTACCCTAGGGTTGAGGGTGAGGCTTTGCTATTAACTGATGAGCATTGGACTGTGGCAAAGAAAGTCCTATCATTTCTTGAGTTGTTTTATGATGCAACAGTTGATTTGTCTGGTGTTTACTATCCTACATCTCCTATTATGATTCATTATCTTGTTAAATTTGCTCTGCATCTAAACAAATATGCAAATGATGTGCACATCAGACATGTTGTTCAACCTATGATAGATAAGTATAATAAATACTGGAGAGACATACCTGTGCTTTATTCTTTTGCATTCATCTTGGACCCTAGAGCTAAAATGAAAGGCTTTGGTAGGGTTCTTAGAAGGTTGGGTAATCTCACTAGTACAGATTATAATGCTTATATGCTTGAAACTAGAGCAAGACTAACTGATGTTTACAGCAAGTATGATGATAAGTTTGGTGCTGTGAGGCTGAAGAGGTCTGACCCTCCTGAGATTTCTGGTAAGTCAAGGTCTGCTTGGGATGAAATATATGATGATGGTGAAAGTTCTGGTACTGGTTTGGGTGGTGGTACCTTGCCAGCTAGTCTTAACATGGCTAGAGCTACATCTGCAACTTCTCTACTGCATGCTGTAAGGTCTTCATCTTCTAATGCTTCTGAACTTGTGTCCTACTTGGACTGTGACACTGTCAATCATCTATCTGATGACTTTAACATATTGAACTGGTGGCATCAGCACAAACTAACTTATCCAGTACTCTCTATCATGGCTAAAGATATTTTAACTGTTCCTGTGTCTACTATATCTTCAGAATCTACTTTTAGTATGACTGGCAGGATCATCGAGGAGCGACGAAGGAAGCTGAAGCCTGAAATGGTGGAGATGCTCACCTGCATCAAGGACTGGGAGGCAGCAGAATCAAGGTTGCAACAAGAAGTGGAGGACAAGGAGCTTGAAGATGTCTTCCAAGGAGTTGAACTTGATTCATGAACATTTATCATTTATGTAATGGTGGTCTGTAATATTTAGGACTTTAGACTGGACTGGACTTGCTGTTGCTGTATGAGACTTGAACATTGCCCTTTTTATTGGAGCTTGGCTGTACTCTTTTCCTGTGTAGGGTTTCTCACAAGGGTGAGTTTTACCTACACAGGTTTTTAATGAGGCAGCCATTGCACAAGCTCCCAAATGAATTATTATTTTGTTAACTTCCTTGTGTTTGTGATGTCTGTTGGAGAATTCTGAGTTGAGGTTGTGTTTGTGCATTAAATTCTGAGATGTTTGATATATAATCTGTGTTTAGTGCCGCCACCGGCACTATAGTGCCTTTGGCACGGCACGGCACTGGCCGGAGGCCATAGTGTCGTGCTTGTGCCTGCACTTAGGCACGGTGGCACTAAGTGGCACGGCACGGCTAATTAGTCGTGCTGCCTAGTGCCGTGCCACTTAGTGCCGTGCCTAATAGTGCTAGTGCCGTGCCGGGCCGTGCCGGCCCGTTTGGCCATGTATAGGCCCTGCACTGTCGCGTCGGTATTGCTCTAGTAGCGCAGAGGCCACGGTGAGGAAGATGGAGAGGATTGGGTTTGGGCCTGGGCAGCGGCATTTGGGATACGGCGGCAGAGGGAAAGCGATGCTAGATTGATGGAACGAGGTGCGTTTTTCGTGGGCGGAATTAGAGCAGGTACGCGGAAATCGCCCGGTGAAAAAAGTTTCGCAAAAACATGAAGAGCTATTTTAGAAACAGTGTTTTTTTTGATACACGTATCAAGTTTTTGAAATCCCAAGCTGCGCGGTGGGCCCTCTGTGAGGGGTACTGGGTATTATAAGTTGGGTCAAAAGTTACCAATTGTTTTGGATCCTTATTGTATAGATGCTGAAGTTGTTTTGCAATATGTTAGCATGGAAAAATAGTAATTACGTATTTAAAACAAGGAAAGTTGGAAATTGAACTTAAAATATGTCGCCGGTTCGAATCCTGCAACGTCTATTTTTTTCAGTTTTCCTTTTTTGTTACAAGTTCTGGTCAAGCCAGGATGTAATTTACAGGGGCTTCCGTTCATGATGACGTGTTAGTAATTGTATTTTTGCTAAATTAGTAGCATTAGTCTTCGGTTACTACAACATAGAGCTTTCTCCACATATCATGGATTAAGATCCTCTGCAGTGTTCCTTTTTTTTAAAAAAAAAAGGATCCTCTGCAGTGAGGTGGCGACAGCAGAGAAGGATTAAGATCCTCTCTGCACGGCACTGTGTTACGGTGATAATTTAACTGCTTCATGTCAGTTCCTGTTGTTTACTCGCAGTTTGTATGTAGCAACTCAACATCCTGAAACTCCGTACAGGAAGTTTAGCCACTCTGCATATGTAGCATCAGTTAAATTACTTGGTGCATTTCTAGCTGCTGATCAGATGTCGTAGATTTAGAAACTGCAATGGCGTCCACCCCGTATCTAGCAACATGAGCATGGCGAATGGCGACCCAAACTACCAGCTCAATATAACACCATCCTTAGTCAATGGAAGTTTTCTTTTTTTCTTTTCTTTTTTTTTTGGAAAAGGAACCGGCAGGAGAGCATTCTGCTGTATTGATTAGGAGAAATGATAGAAAGCCAACAGTTTTTTTTAAAAAGCCAAGAATCAACCTCTGAAAAATGCTATATTGATTAGCCAGTGGAAATCACCATAAGAGATTCTGGATGCCTTCGACTGTCAGTTCAGGACATTCTAGGCATAGAGCGAAAGGGACCGATAGTGCTAATTTGTTTCCTGACGTCTGTCATTTCCGACAGCACTGATCCATGCATCCTCCACTACAGCACTTCATAGAAACTTGAGCAAACCCAATCAGACATTAAATTGGTGGCTACCTTCAGCACGGAGCTGAAGTTCTTTGTGACTTGTGGGCGATGACTTAGTTTAGGAAGAAGGGGCGTCTTGGTATATATTGGCAAGAAAAGAAACATGTCAAGTTGTGACCTTTGAGTTGGATGGACGCCAATTAATTGTCATTTATTTTTAAGTAGGTGAGGCTTATATCGATGCATTCAATATGTAGTATCGGTCCATGGTAAATAGGATTGCCATTCTTGCATCATAAATCTTGCCATATAGTCAGGTTATCGGAAATAATTTGCAATATGTTAGCATAGAAAATAGCAATAAGGTATTCAAAAATAGGAACATTGGAAATTTGGGCTTGAAACATACAGTGTTCACCAAAATACAACATTTCCTTGCCCTACATGATGCCGATGATGATGACCGGCAGAAGGATGGGAGGGTTGCACTAATAACATAGAAAATAGCAATAAGGCATTTAAAAATAGGAACATTGGAAATTTGAGCTTGAAACATACAGTGTTCACCAAAATACAACATTTTGTTGCCCTACATGATGCTAACGATGATGACCGGAAGAAGGATGGGAGGGCTGCACTAATAATAGAAAAAAAATATTCGGATCTGCCACCCCTCTACCGCAATTGTTTGCCCTTGTTGTCTTGTATAGGATTCCAACCAATACCTCTTGGTTCGCACGAGTTTTACGTAAGCACTACACTACACCATCACTTGTGACAAATTAGGGGATGCAATCATTTTATATTAACCTCTCCAAATATTTATAAATTTCTAGAGGCCACGCTAAATTTTGATTAGGCTGCAATTTTTTGTGGTTGCCCGCTAACATGCTCCTATTTCCAGGAAAAGTATTTTAAAATAATATAAATTTATTTATAATTACTAAAAATTGATTTAATACATAAAAATAAAAAAATAGAGAATTTTGAAACGCTTATGTGGCAAATATATTCATGTAATATGAGTTAAATAATGTTTTAGGGTGTCTAAACTTTAAAATTTGCCTTCAGAAGATGAAAGAGTGTGAGAGATGTATGTGCTTTGTGAACAATGTATAGTACACTTTTTCTAAAATGATTTGAATTTTTATGAGAAGTTTATACACCTATAAAATGATTTCATGCTAATTTTCATAATTTTTGGGTGCAATCCTTTTATATTAACCTTTATTCTTAAAAATATGTGTTGAACCTTCTTGAATTTCTATAGGCCAGACAGTAAGTCCAATTAGTATGAAATTGTTTTATGGTCACCTTACATGCTATTAGTTCAATAAAAAGATATCAAAAATAAAATAAAAATAAAAGATCAATGTGCAAACCGGCGTGAAAATGAGATTAACACCAGCGGGTCGTGTTACAAATCTACGATGAAAATCCGGCACACATTGGAGATGACGGTGAAAAGTTTTCACCATCAGTTCCTCAAGGATCGATGCTGAAGGGCCGCCATGGAAAATCAACTCTATAGTAGTGCTAGATGATCTTGCTTGAATATAGGAAGACTACGCTCAAGAAGCTGAACAGGGTCCAGATCTCTCTGTCCGACAAGTTGGTTGTTCAAGGATGATATTACTCAAGGATCACCAATTTGCTAAAGGTTGTGGTCATAATTTATTTCTTAATGCTAAGTTCCTGTTGTTGCTTGCAGTTTCTTAGCTGCTCTAGTGATAACTTCATTGCTCAATGTTTTTTTCACTCACAGTTTGTATACAGTTCACTAATGCTACAGATGCACTGAATGACTAAACTGCTTTTACTTGTGTATTTCTACCAGCTGGGCAACAATTTGTGTGCTGATCGACATGATGCCCCCTATGCTGAACATGTTTTAACACGAACGATGTGTATGGAACAATATCTTCAGAAGACTGTGCCCCCACGCCTAGCGAACAATATGAGCGTGAGGATGATGATGTCCCAAGACTTAATGTGTCAGCTCTGCCAACTTTGCTCAGTCAGTGCAGCGAGCAGCGAGCTGAGCTCTGGACCGCTTCCATTGCATCTTCAGAAAATTCTATACAGAGGATGGCTGCCGGGAGTCAATTGCGGCCGAAGTGCCAATTTGTTTCCTTATGCCTCTCATTTATGTCAGCCCTGAACCATGCATTCCTGTACTTTGTGGAAACAGCTGGAACAAAACTAGCCACACACATTAAATTGGTAGCTACCTTTTGCACGAAGGCGAAGTTCTTTGTGGCTTCTTAGTGATGATTTAAAGCGGTGTTCGCTTACGAAGAAAGGGTGGCATGCTATGGTGAGGGAAGGAACACATCAGATTGTTACCGTTCAGTTGCAAGACAATTGCATCCATATAATGCTTCAGCTACCTAAAATAAATACGAAATAATTGTCTTGCAACCGAACGGTACATTTGTCTTAAAAAAAACTTCCCGTACGGGCCAAAGCTCAAACGTACATACATTTCCCAGGCCAGATGTCTAAAAGGGGTCCCTCCAGATCATTGCTCTAGATGTTTTCGCAGCGCATGGCCCACCAGTAAGTAGGTTACTTGAGCATGGGACCCATAAACAGTACGAAGACCCTCAGAATTGCTCCAAAACTGTCGCCTTTCGTAGTATTGATATTGATATTGATAGGAACATGGTTTCAGTGAGGGCTCTGGGGAGGAGAGCAGGCGTATACAGAAAGCGGCTATAGCTTGCAGAGTTTCCTGACGCCTCTCATTTCCGTCACCTCGGACCCATGCATTCTTCCCCTTCAATTCTAATAACTTGATCAAACACGTGCACCCATATGTTAAATTAGTAGGTACCTTCAGCAGCCATGGAGCGGAAGTCCTTTGTAGCTTCCGAGTGATGATTTGGTGCGGTATGTGTCCGCTAGGAAGAAAGGGTGGCTGGTGTATATCGGCCAGAAAAGAAACATGTCAAAGTGATTGTTACCTTTCAGTGCAAACCAATTAATTGTTACTCCCTCCGTCCCATAAAGAATGATGTTCTAGATTCAAAATTTGTCCCACAAAGATTGATGTTCTAGGATTCAGACCACATCAACTACCATATGCAGCACCAAATCAGATCAACGAACGGTGCTAGTATTCTATCTCCACCTAAACTTACTCTTTTACTTAGGGGCACATGCGTCTTTTCCATTAATCCTTAATCTGTTTGAAAAATTGTAAAACATCGTTCTTTTTGGGACGGAGGGTGTATGCATTTGTTTTATTTAGCAGGTGAGGCATTATATGGAGAGGCTCAGTCCATGGTAAATAAGATCGTCATACTTGCTATCATGCATCTTTCCCTATCATGCACAGTTTGTCCTGAAATACCTAATCTTAGCTAAACTTCAATTTTCCAATTGCCATTTTGGATCGTCGTTTTTGTTCTTGAGCTGGTCAAGTAATACCACAATTTTTGGTGCATTGGTATGCATGGCCGATGGCAACTTGGGAGGATAAGCACATCATCAAAGAGGAGTTCCCAACTTCCCATATGCACCGGTTTAGGGACAAGCTGTTGCTCGAGGGGAAGGAGATGCCAGCAAACGAGGCAAGATAGTGGATGCTATTTTTTTTTTTTTGCGAAAGACCAGTACAGACACAGACACTCACACACATGCATACTCACCGTTTTAATTACAGGCACGCAAACCATACCCCTATGAGCAACTCCGAGAGACTGGGCCGGCTGTTCCGATCTTAAGATTGACAAAGTCACCACATGCGCCTCGCTATCGACGGGAATGTCACCTACCACTGAAAGAACAGTAACGGTTAAATCCTAGAATAAATCCAGAAAAATGTGACACTCGTGCCGAGTCAGAGACTCGAACCTGGGTGGGAAGGTTCCCTAACCAATTAAGCTAATGCTTAGTTCCACAAACCTAACCAACTAAGCTATGCTTAGTTCCACGAGATAGTGGATGCTATTGGCAGGGCGTCACCAAGCTCAAGAGGCGGGAAGCAGGAAAAGGCCTTTCCAGTCTGGAGTCCGGAAGAGACTGGACTGGTACCCGGCATTGGAAAGGCAATGCCAAGTTCAACGCGTGGGAATGGCTGTTGGGCTGAGACAGCCTTGGCCCTTGTAAGAGTGGCGTGTGCGCGTGCATGGGACCTTCTTGTACTTGGGTAGCGGCGGTAGGGATGGCAGAACAGAAGAGATTAGAATCTGGCGTCGTCCGGTGCGCCGGCGGCGAGGTTTGGAGGCGATAGGAGTGGAGAACCTGTAATCAGACCTCGTTAACCTTATAGATCCGTGAATACGATCGCTAGCAATCCTTCCCGTCTCATTATATCATGGATTAAGATCCTCTGCACTCTGCAGTGAAGTGGCAGCAGTAGAGAAGGAACGCCCTCTGAATGTATCGATCGTGCGTCAGCCACTTACATGATTCTTAATGCTACTTCCTGTTGTTGCTGACAACTTACTAACTATTCTGGTAATATTTTAATTGCTTTATGTTAGTTCTTGTTGTTACTGGCAGTTTGTATGTAGTTTACTGATGCCACAATCGCACTGAGTGTCAGTTCAGGGCATTGCAGGCGGAGCACGAACGGGACAAACAATGCTAATTTGTTTCCTGATATCTCTCATTTCTATCGGCAGCATTATATATACTTCAAAAAACTTGAACAAACGCACCGAGACATTAAATTAGTAGCTACCATCAGCACGGAGATGAAGTCCTTCGTGACTTATGACTTATGTGTGAAGATTTGGTGCAGTGTTCGCTTAGGAAGAAAGGGTGGCTTGGTATATATTGGTCAGGAAAGAAAGCAAGTCAAGTTGTTACCTCTCATCTGCAAACCAATTTGTTAAGCATTTAATTTTAGTAGGTGCGGCATTATATGGATGCACCCAATATATAGTTTCATTCCATAGTAAATAAGACTTGTAATTCCTTCTACCATGAAATTATTTGCAATATGTTTTTGAGGGAAATTGGCAGGGGAGGCCCTACCTTTTATATATATATAGAGGGTGGGTATGTACAATGGGTTTAGCTCGCAGAGTAACCAGACACAACTCCTCTTTGAAAGCAGTCCTCCAAGCACCCAATGACACCATACCATTGTTAAAAATAATATTATTACGTTGACACCAAATGGACCAACAAGCAATAATCACAATATTACCGTGTGGCAGGCACAGGGAGCAATTTCAATTGATTTCTGATTAAGGCAATAATCACAATATCGATGAAGATTACTGACCAAAAACTCTGGCTTGTATGATCATGTCCAGAGGTTCCAGGGTGGGGTCCCAAGTGATCTGTAAGAGTGAGCAGCAATCCTTGCTGAAAGGCACTGAAAGAAAAGCTGTCGCAGTGTCTCCCGAGCATGAGTGTTACAGAGAACACATTGTCAAGGTATATATTCTTGCGTCGAAGGAGGTCTATCATGGAAAAATAGGTATTAAAAAAATTGAGCATTGGAAATTTGAAATTAAAACTTACAACTTTCCATTGCCCTACATGATGCTGGTGATGAACCTGAGCCTGCGACTTGGGCCTGGCCACCACGCTTCGCCTGCTTGCAGTCCTTGGCCCAATGGCTAGTCCTACCACAATTTTGGCAGATGTCATCCTTGGTAGCCTTGCGCTCGCCACCGGCACCACCAGGTGGATGCGGGGTCTTGTCCTACTTGCGTAATCGACGCGTGCGGCCGCTTGATGAACTCGAAGCGTCCCCCTTCTTCCGCCCACCCGGTCGAGCACGCCACTACTCCTTGGTGAGAAGAATCTTGCCACCCATGGTGGCCGGATAGATGGGAGGCGGCAGCTCGTAGTCGTTGACGGCCTTGAGGCGACCCGTCCCCTCCTCGATCCTGAGCTCGGAGAGGCCCAGCAGCATCTCCAACATTAGAGTGACCTGGGTGTACTTCTTTGGGGATGATGTGGAGGAGCTTCTCAACAGCTCTCTACTCTCTTGTTGACATCGTCATCGCAGTACTACTTCAGCTGCTGCATGAGGCTGGAGAAAGGGAAAGTGAAGTCGTCGACGTCCTTGCCCAGCCAGAAGGCCAAGCGATCCCACTCATGTTGAAGCTTCTAAAGGGTGGATTGCCATGCCCGTTTGCTGCCAATACATGCTGCGTCGATGGCATCCCAAGCTTTGCTAGTGATGGGCTTGTTGGCGAGGATGGGTCCCATCTCCTATGGGACGGCTGTGACAAAGGCCTCGAGCACCCGTCGGTCCTCGAGGCGGTCGACATCGCGGTACTTGACCGCATCCCCCATCTGTCGAGCCTGGAGACCTTCATGATCAGACTCCAGTCAGTGTAGTTCATCTTCACGAGGACAAGCCACGGTGTGCCGCCATAGGAATCCTTGAAGATCGTCTAGACACGGGGGAGCCACCTCGTCGACCGTGGCGACCACGGTGCTGCTTCGATGAAGGAGAGACGCTCCAGCACCACTTTGGTGATGGGAAGGCACGCCGGCTCCGCTCCAGCGAAGGGGGAATAGGCCCGCTCGGCCGTGGCTAGGCAGACCCGTGCACCGCTACCGCTGGCACACACACATCCTGTGCCGCACACCGCCGGGGCATTGTAGCGCATCTGCCCGTGCCACTACAAGGTTTCTTGGCTATTGCCACGCTACACATATGCAATGCCACTATTTTGGTTGCCATAGGGGGTCATATCGCAACTTTTGTACAAAATGGTAGCAATATGTGCCTATAATGCAACGGACTAAAAGTGTTGCCTTAGGTGTGACTTTTGGTTGCAATAGGGGTGTGTTATTGCAACTATATTGCGCTTTGGTCGCAATTATTTAGAGGTATTGCTACGTCACTTTGGAGTTGCAGTAGCACTGATTTTTCGTTGTAATAATGTGATATTATTGCAACTATATTTGAAATGGTTGCTTTTGATTGGTGTTTTTACAACGGTTTTTTTGTGTTGCAATAAATTTCAGTGGTGTTGCGATTGATAGATGGTTATTGCAATAGGAATTCTGATGTAGATGCAATAGCTTGTGCCTATTGCAACAACTTTTTAGAGTTGCAAAAACCTTCTTTGGTGTTGCAATTGTGATTTTTTTATTGCAACGTGAAACCTAAATGGATGCAATATGACTTCCCTATTGCAGCGGTTTTTGGGTTGCTACAAACTACCATGTTAGGTGGGCCTCCTCCTAGTGTCTTCACACGTGTCAATGTTGATTCACATGTAATGTGAGATTAAATATAAGCATGTATCCAAGTTTGAGGAATAAACGAGCAAGAAATTATACTTTCTTGCGTATAACTTCAAATCAAATTGTGACTTTAAGTTATATAAAACTATTTGAAAAATATATTAATTTGAGAACAATATTTAGTTTGACTTTACAAAAACCATTTGTAAATTTTACGACAAGCTTATGGTCCCAAATTATGCTGTCAAGTCAAGTTTTAAAATTTTCTAACCAAATTTATAGACATTATTGTAATTTGGAGAAAGAAGTTTGAATTGGTGGAAAAATGACCCGTTAATCAAGAACCTCATGATTGCAACAATGCATGACTTACCACTACACCCCTACTTTGTTTGTGTTGGCTAGCATCGTTCAAACGTTTTCATGTTCTTATGCGCAGTTAGCTACGTGTTAGATGGGCCCTCCTGGTGTAGTTCGGCCACCTCGCTCTCGCTTTCCATCTCACATAGGTGTAAGTTCCTTATTAGTGGCCAGCACCTCAAAATCTTGTGTACATACAAGTGCTAGCTATCAATTTGTATGGTAGTGCTTATAGCAAATAAGTGAAATCAGTGCTTATAGTGTACGTACAATAGCCGCAAAATCTATCAGTTTTAGCAACCAGTTTCTATAAAATTAGATATCAAAAAGATATTATGAGAAAAAAATCAGTGCAATTAACAAATAAAACAAAAATAACAATAAAAATGTGATGCCACTAGGCTTCGACCCGTGGCAGCGGCATCCAAATCCCACCTGCCATACCATTGCGCTACATGAATTATTTCATTTGAAGGTGAAACCTACATCTTCTTATACTTATCTATGTGTGTGAAACCTAACACCATAAATCCATTCCCCTTCCTCCCGTACATTCCTGTCCATCATAAGCACCGGCTAATAAAAATGTTCCATCATCACATGACTGAAGCTTAGCAATGAATTCAGCAACTCTATTATAGTTTCTACTGATGAAAGGAAACTTGAACTCTTGAATCATAGCCAACACAACTTGTATGGGTGTATGAGAGTAAAACAGTTTGAAGACCAAATCAAGCTATTCATTATCCACGACAATTTCATATAATACAAAAATAAATTTTCAAACAAAGAAGTCATCTTGATCTAGGTTTTCTACAACAACTGGTGCAACAACTCCATCTTCGATATAGGTGTCATCTTCGTCGTCAACCACATCATCAACTAACACTGTATCATCTGGTTCAGGAACTGCTTCTTGACGCACCTTTTCAATAAAAGAGGCTGCACCTGTAGTGCCTTCCTTGTCTGGTCTTCTCCAATTCGATACATTGTCAATTGGCGCTATTTAATTCATGTCTTGGATTCCCACATCAAGTTGATTAGCGTCGATATCAACTTCATTTTCTGATTCTGGCATAGCAAACAAATTTCTTGGACTCACTCCAATAACACTAGACCATCCCGGCTTGTTGACAAGATTGACAAAAAACACCGGTTCCGCCTGTATCGCCAGAATGTAAGGCTCATTTGAATATCGAAACCTGGAAGTATCGATATCGATAATACCATACTTATCCTTAACGTATCCTCTACTTCTGTTGGTACTGGCAGCCGGCACATCATACCAATCACATTGAAATAGTAGCACTTCTTTTTGTGTAGGGAATTCGAGCGAGATAATTCTTCTTATCACTCCATACCAGTTCATGTTGCCAATTGTACCACTGTTTTGTGTGACAAGATTTTTCTCAATTGCAGTCGTACGAAATAGCCAATTATTGATGTGGCATCTATTGAACACACGAGCTCGAAGGTCGGGTCCTTGGGCAAGGGCATACATCAGTTCACTTGCCTCCCCTTTCTTATATAGTTTGGTAATCTGAAAATTCAGTTTGAAAACAAATGTCTCTGAAAATTCAGTTTGGTAATAAAAAAATTCAGTTTGGTAATCTGAAAATTCAGTATGGGAATCTGAAATTTCAGTTTGGAAATAAAACAAGTACTAACCTTGTCTTTGAACCACCTTACAAAGTTCTCCTCGTGTCGTTTATTCAGATTCCTCATACTAATTTTTTTTAGTTCTTCCATATGCTCCCTGCATGGAAATAGCCAATTAGTTGAGGCCATAAATTAGGAATAGAATAATTAATGACAGTATATTGCAACTTACTCAACCCATGGTATCGCTTCATCACAGTTATTAATTATGTAGTGCCTCATCTTTCAAACCTCATCTTCTAGCAGTATCTCAGTACTCTATCCTCTCCTCTTGTAATCCAATTGACCAAATATGCTCAGACCACATGGCGGCTCATTTACAACTGCACTTTCATGACAATCTGCGCGATTCAGCTTGGTGTCGACATCGAAGAACCTAGAGCAAAATGTAAGGCACTCCTCAACTATGTATGCCTCGGCTATTGAACCCTCTGGGTGCGCCTTGTTCCTCACATAGTTTTTAACAGTACGTAGATACCTCTCAACTGGATACATCCATCTATAACACACGGGCCCTCCAAGTTTAGCCTCCTCCGCTAGATGGACCGGTAAATGAATCATGATATCAAAAAACGCAGGAGGAAATAACATCTCAAGGCGACACAACATCTCTACAATTGATCTGCTAAGGTTGTCAAGATCTTCTTCCACCAGCTCCTTCGAACAAAGTGCACTGAAGAACCTACTAAGCTGAATAATTGGTATGACAACATCTTCTGGCAAAATCTTTCTAACTACCAAAGGTAACAATTTTTGTAGAATAATATGGTAGTCATGAGTTTTGAGACCAGACACCTTACATGAATTTGCGTCAACACAGCTCCTTATGTTGGAACTAAACCCATCAGGCATCTTCGTTTCCTGTAGAAATTTGTATAACATTTTCTTGTCCTCCTTATCTAAAAAGTACAATGCCGCTGGCAAGGAATAATTATCACCATCAATCACAGGATGTTGATCTTGCCTTATCCCTAGGTGTTCCATGTCCAGACGAGCCTTCTCGCTGTCCTTACATTTACCTTCAATTTCAAGCAAAGTACCCAAAATGCTCTCAGATATGTTTTTCTCAATGTGCATGACATCCAAATTATGTCTTATGAGCAAAGAAGACCAGTAAGGGAGCTCAAAAAAAATACTCTTCTTCCTCCAATTGTGCCATCTATTTTCTTCATCACGCTTCCTCTTTTTTCCTATATCCTTTCCAAAACACACCTGATCAAAAGTTTGATACTGTTCCAGTACCTGTTCACCAGACAGTGGTACTGGAGCCTCCCTGGTTTCCACCTCATTATTGAAACTGACCTTGTTCATCCGCCGTGGATGGTCCGAGGGCAAAAAACGACGATGTCCCATGTAGCAATGCTTGCCCCCAAATTTCAACCACAAATAATCTGTATCCTTGTGGCAGTATGGACATGCAAATTTGCCTTTTGTGCTCCAACCAGAAAGCATCGCATATGCTGAGAAATCATTAATTGTCCAAAGGAGAATTGTATGCAGTTTAAAATTCTTCTTTACCTTCTCATCCCATGTCTCAATACCGTCAACCCAAAGCTTCTTTAGCTCATCAATGAGGGGCCTCAAATACACATCAATATTCATTCCGGGAGATTTTGGACCAGGTATCAACATTGACATCATCCAATAAGGTTGTTTCTCAAATAACCAGGGAGGCAAATTGTATGGGATTAGGATAACAGGCCATGTGCTGTATGTCACGTTTTGCATGCCAAAGGGGTTAAAGCCATCAGAAGCAAGACCCAGCCTAATATTACGAGCTTCGTCACCAAACCAAGCATACTCCCTATCCACATGCTTCCATGCCTTCGAGTCACCAGGGTGACGCATTTTGCCATCATCCACCAATCCCTTATGCCATCGCATTTGTGATGATGTGGTCTCATTCATATATAACCTTTGCAGCTGAGGAATAAGAGGAAAGTATCGTAGGATTTTACATGGGACACGCTTAGAATGACCAGCACCATCGTCGGGCGTTGACCACCTAGACTCGTCACATTTGGGATATTTATCTAGATTTTCATTTTCCTTCCAGAATAACACACAACTCTTCGGACACACATCTATCTTCACATAGTCCAAGCCTAGATCTCGAACTACCTTTTTCACTTTCTCCATTGTGTTTGGGACACAGTGGCCATTAGGGAGAAACTTTGAGAACGGATAAAGTACCCCCTCCAATGCTCTATTAATAATACCATATAAGCACTTAACCTGAAAAAGTTCCACAATAAAAGAGACCTTCGTAGCATCAGTGCAACCTGGATATAATTCCTTTTTTGCCTCCTGTAATAACTTTAAGAAGACCTTGGCATGTTCATTCAGCTATTCATCGGTGTCTCTGATTTCTTCATGTATAGCACGTCTGATTAGGGATCTAATCAAATTTGTGGCACCACGCTCATCACTTGCCGCATCATCTACATTATTGTCTACTCCAACTTCATGTGGTGCAACTTCATTGTCTACTTCAACATCAGCTGGTGGTGGTGTTTCATTGTGTACTTCTACAGCAGCTGGTTGTCCTTCTTCTTGTAATACCACATCTGAATCTTGCCCTTTTTCATCGATAAAGTTTTCATCAAACCCTCTAGAAAGCAAATGAATCTGAACCACAGACCTTGATTTATATACCATGCATACACATCTAGGACATGGACACACAGCAGTTCCACCTCTTGATGAGTCACCAAATTTGATGTCCAGAAATTCTTGGAGTTTCTCCTGCCACACTCTTGAAGAACGAGGCAAGCGCATCCAACCTCGACCTTCACCTGACATTGTATATTCTACATGATGATCACATCAAACTAACACAAATTAAAAATCCATGAAATTTTAAAATAAATAAACAGTTTATGTATGTAAGGCAGCTTTACATATGCTAGTTAACATATTGATTGCAGTTAACTTGATGCATCAGAAAGGCTTAAGTATAAATATCTGTCAACTGTCATAGTAAGCTCAGAAGTTGCCCAATTATATACTTTCCAGACCAGTTTTGGTTAGAAGATGATTGTGTAATATTTCTTATGGACAATTTTCCTTTGTTTCATCTATCAGTAGTTGAGAGTAATTTTGCAATATAAAATTTTCTTTCATATGTCCACTGTTTGTTTATTTGTGCTGATGCGTAAAATTTTCCATGTGTTACCATTTACCAACACTGCATTCAGTCATAATTTTAAACAGAAAGATCTCACATTAACCTTGAAAGCTTTCTACATGATTATGCGGTACAGATGGTTGTCCATATTTTTCTTTGTTGATTATGTGGTACAGAGAGTCTCCATATCTTTCTGTATTTCTCTTTTTTTTTGCAAGTATGCTATTGAAGAAATACTGGGTCCAGATTATTAATAGGAGGCTTCAGACACAGCAGCAATGTTATGTAGATTAAAATCAACAAAGGAACTTCATGTAGATCAAGCAGCAACTGTTATGAAGATTAAGATCAGCAAATTATGGAACTAAATTGAACTGGGTCAATAAAGGAACTTCATGGACATCAAGCAGCAATGTTATGTAGATTAAAATCAACAAAGGAACTTCATGTAGATCAAGCAGCAACTGTTATGAAGATTAAGATCAGCAAATTATGGCACTAAATTGAACTGAGCACCAGATGATCTTGATGCCTGACAAACGAGAGGCAGCGGCAACTCGGCCACAACACGGCCACCTGATCAAGCTAGTGGCCGGGGTGGCGTCCAAGTCCTAGGGTAAGCAGTACCTGAGTTTTTTTGGCCCTATTGCAAAACACAAAGTGGACGCCTATATTTATAATATGCAAATAACCAAATGTATTCAAAGATCATAACTACCATAAGCATTCACCACATACCTGCTAACCGGCAGTCTCGATCTCAGATGCTTGTTGGCTTGTGCGTCGGACCTGCAGTCACCTGCCAGGTTAATTGTAATGTCACAGCGTCGGCCACGGCGAGATCGCGTGCGGCCCCTCAGCAGCTCGGCCACAACAGGGCCACCTGATCAACCTAGTGGCCGGGGTGGCGTCCAAGTCCTAGGGTAAGGGGGCGGCAAAGGACCGGCGAGGGTCTGCTGGGAGAGACGATCGACGTGCTGCTTGGCGGCAATCAGGGTGTGTGGTGGCCGCGCAATCGTGTGCTGCTGGGCGACGATCCACGGCGGCACCCACGAGGGTTTCACGCCGTTCTACAGCCCGCCCCGTGCGTGAGATGGAAAGCGAGAGCGAGGTCGCCGAACAACACTAGGAGGGCCCATCTAACACGTAGCTAACTGCGCATAAGAAAATAAAAACGTTTGAACGATGCTAGCCAACACAGACAAAGTAGTGGTGTAGTGGTAAATCATGCATTGGTGCAGTCATGAGGTCCTTAGTTCAATCCCTTCCTATGACGACTTTTTGTTTGTTTTTTTACATTTTTTATCACTAACGGGTCATTTTTCCACCAATTCAAACTTCTTTCTCCAAATTACAATAATATCTATAAATTTGGTTAGAAAATTTTAAAACTTGACTTGACAGCATAATTTGGGTCCATAAGCTTGTCGCAAAATTTACAAATGGTTTTTGTGACGAGGGTCCAGACCAGGGGTGACCAACCAACCCACAAATCAACGACACGTCATCAAAACAGCCCGTCAGAAACAAAAATTAACCTCCAAGTCAAGCAGACCCGGCCCGTCCGGATGGCTCCGCCTCGCCCGACCAGTCTCCGCCTCGCCCGACTGGTTCACTCCTTCGCGGCCAAGCAACCTCTGGGAAGACCCACTCGCCCGACGAGTTTCTGTCTCGCCCGACTGGTTCGCTCGGCGCCGCCCCCCACTTTTGCCCACTCCGGGCCGTACCCACCTGATGTCTGCCATGTCAGAGCATGATGGGCACCTGTCCATCGCCACGGCGGCCACAGGAGCGCCCGTCCCCTCCGAACAGGAATGCTACAGCCCCAGGAAAAGGACGCTCGCTTGCTCAGTTGACGACACCTGGAGTCCAAGGAAGCACAGTGCAAGTCAACCGCGACCCAAAAAACCACTCGGAGACGCGTCCGAGAAGCCGCATACACCAACCACTCAGACGCCGCCAGCCCCGGGTCAAATGAACGCCCATTCCGTCAACACCAGCTACAATAGTGAACACCTGTACGCCGCGTACGGCCTGGGATGCGAGACGACGGTGAAGACCCCGGCGCTGTAACCCACTTTGTAATTCCTTCTTTTTACTCCTCCCTTTCCTTCTCCCCTTGCGACTATAAAAGGGGACAGAGAGGAGATCGATGGGGACATCGCGAGAACGCTCGTGCACACACGCACTCGTCACACACTACCACACCTCACACAGGGACTTGGGACCATTCTCCCTCTCCCGACTGGTTTGTAACCCCTTTTACAGACTTGGACTCGAGAACACCGGCTCACACTGGACGTAGGGTATTACTCTCCGGAGGCCTGAACCAGTATAACTTCCTGTGTCTCTTGAGCCACCATCCGGTGCCCTGACACGCGATCGTAGAAATATTACTTGCCGGCGGTAGAGAACCCCGACAGTTGGCGCGCCAGGTAGGGGACTTCGCGTGTCGCTTCACTTCACCAGGGTCCGGATGGCCCACGGCGGTGCCCTGTTAGCGCCGGGCGCTCGCCTGCATTTCGGCTCCCTCGACTTTGTCTTCAGCAAGTCGAAGGAGCCTCTCATCGGGGCCATCTTCGTACGCCCCGAGTCCACCTTCGATGACGGCCCCGCCGCGATCCACGACAAGAGGTCCGAGCCTCCACGTGTCGCAACGGGTGCCACCGCCTACGTACTCGACATGCTAGGTGAGGATTTGGCGGCCGCCCTGGGACGGAACCCGACGCAGGAGCATTTCCGCAACCTCTCCTACATGATCACCAACCTCGCCCTCCAAGCCGGAGGGGAAGAGTAGCTCCCCTGGGACGAGTTCCTCGACTACTACGGCGCCATGTACCCAGAGGGACAGCCGGGCCTGCCGCACGATCCGGTGGCCGCCCCACCACCAACGGAGTTCAGCCCCTGCACCGCGCCTACCACTAAAGGCGCGACGGACAAGCGAAACTCGGACCCGCAGTCGAGGCGGGCTCCACCGACGTCCTACGACCCCTCCCGAGAGTGCTTCATGTGCCACACCCTGGACGGAGAGGTACGGACCGCTAGCAGCTCGACGAAGGACAACCCCCGCCAAACACCGCCCTGGAACGACCCCACAGGCGATGCTCGGCGGGTCAGGCTGCAGGAGCTCGACGAGGCGCAGCGTCAACTCGAGGATGAGCGCAGGCAACTCCACCGCGAGCTTGGGAGAAACGCGGACGGAGGAGCCGCCCGCGCACGTGCACGACGTCAACGACGCGCCAATCTTCAAACGAGCGTCTCAGAACCTCGCGGCGGCCGCTGTCCTGCTTCGCGAGCACCCTGAACCAGCTACCCCCGAAGATCGAAGGTTCCATCAACAGCTTCGTACACTCCTAGAAACCGCAGCGGTTCAGCAAGCGGAGAGCTCCGCGTCACGCCAACGGGGACCCAGGGAGCACGGCCGGGAGCAGTATGTACATCATCACGGGGTCGCGGCAGACAGAGACGCCCGGCGACGAGACGAGCACCGAGAGCACCGCCCACGCTGAGCTTACAACAGGTGGCGTGGAGGCCGCTATGACTGTGGTGAAGACCGGTGCAGGAGTGTGTCTCCTGATCCCAGGGGGCCGCGCGCTTTTGGACCCAACATCCTCGGCGCTCGTGTCCCTCCACGCTTTCGAGCTCCAACAACGGTGCCCAAGTATGATGGGGACACGAATCCTAGCGTCTGGCTGGAGGACTACCGGCTAGTGTGCCACGCGGGCGGAGCGCAAGACGATTACTTCATCATCAAGAGCCTCCCCCTCTACCTCGCCGACTTGGCGCGAACGTGGTTGGAGCACCTCCCGTCGACGGCAAGATCGACAGCTGGGCGCAACTGCGCGATGCATTCATCGGCAACTTCCAGGGTACCTACACACGTCCTGGGAACCCGTGGGATCTGCGCAACTGCCTCCAAAGGAGAGACGAAAGCCTGCGCGACTACATCAAGCGCTTCTCCAAGCGGTGCACCGAGCTGCCCAATACCGCCGACACCGACGTCGTCTCGGCGTTCCGATTCGGAACCACCTGTGCGACCCTCATTCACGAACTAGGGCGCAAGAAGCCGCGAACCATCCGAGAGCTCCTCGACATCGCCACTGACTACGCTGATGGGGAAGACACAGTCGCCGCAACCCTCGATCGATCCCAAAGCAAGAGCAAGCAGTTGGAGGGAGCTGGCGAAGGCACCTCCGCTCAGGCTGACAAGAAGAAGAAAAAGGACAAGCGGCGGCACGACGGCAACATGGTGGTGGCAGCGAACGAAAAACTACCAAGCCCAAAGGGAACCCACCAAAGGACCACTTCGAGAAGCTCCTCGAGGCTCCATGCACCAATCACGAGGGTCCCGTCAAGCATGCCCTGAAAGACTGCAAGCTCATAAAGAGCTTCCTCGCCGGAACTCTGAAGAAGAAAGCTCACGAGGTGGCCAAAGATGGGCCCGGGGGCCCGAACGACGACGACAACGGATACCCCAAGGAAGACGGCGCTGTCTTGATGATCATCGGGGGGTCCGCGGCCTACGCTTCGAGGCGCGATGAAAAGCTGATCCGACGGGAGGTCTGGAACATGGAGCCCGTGGTGCCCTCCTACCTCAAGTGGTCAGAGGCCCCAATCACTTTCGACTGCTCCGATCACCCCGACCACGTCCCGCAACCAGGGAGGTACCCGCTCGTTGTCGCCCCTCTTTTCAGAACGAAGCGCATCCACAAGGTGCTGATGGACGGAGGGAGCGGCCTCAACATCCTCGGGAGGCCGGCGTACGCAAAATTCATGGCCGTCCCAAACTACACGTATCTCAAGCTGAAGATCCCCGGGCCCAAGGGCGTCATCACGGTGGGGACTTCCTTTGAGCACGCGTACGCATGCGACACCGAGTGTTTCCAGTTCGCGGAGGCACTCATCCGGTCCGAGAAGCTCGCCGCTGAGCCTTCTCCAGGGACCTTGATATCCCCGAGACGTCTAAGCGAGCCGCCTGCTCCTTCGAGCCGGCCAAGGACGCCAAGGAGGTTGCCGTGGCCGACGACGGCCGCACCCTCCGTGTCGATACGGCGCTCGATCCAAAATAGGAAAGCGCGCTCGTCGACTTCCTCCGAGCAAACCTCGACGTGTTTGCATGGAAGCCCTCGGACATGTCGGGGATTCCAAGGGAGGTCGCCGAGCACAAACTAAACATCAAGCCTGGCTCACGACCGGTCAAACAGAGGCTCCGACGCTTATGACAAGGACAAGTGCAAGGCCATCGGCGAGGAGATCAAAAAGCTCCTTAGCGCAGGCTTTATTAGGGAAGTATACCACCCCGAGTGGTTAGCAAACCCTGTCCTTGTAAAGAAGAAGAATGGGAAATGGAGGATGTGTGTTGACTATACTGGCCTTAATAAGGCATGTCCAAAAGACTCCTTCCCTCTTCCCCGCATAGATCAGGTGGTCGACTCCACCGCTGGGTGCGAAACCCTTTGCTTTCTCGACGCTTACTCCGGCTACCATCAGATCGCGATGAGTTTAGCCGATCAACTCGCGACGTCTTTCATCACACCTTTCGGCACTTTCTGCTACTCGTCGATGCCATTCGGGCTAAAAAATGCGGGCGCCACGTTCCAGAGATGCATGCTTCGCGTTTTCGGCGATCTCATCGGCCAATTGCTTGAAGCGTATGTCGACGACATCGTGGTGAAATCCAAGCGCGTTGGCGACTTAGTCCCAGATCTTGCGGCGGTCTTCGAGAAGCTTAGGCAAAACAAGGTAAAGCTTAACCCCGAAAAGTGCGTTTTCGGGGTTCCGAGGGGCATGCTCCTCGGCTTTGTCGTGTCGGAATGCGGCATCGAGGCTAATCCTAAGAAGATCTCCGCCATCACTGACATGGGACCCCCAGATCCAGAAGCTAGTCTACGCGGTCCTCATCACCAAACGGAAGCTCAGGCACTACTTTGATGCCCACCCCATCACGGTGGTGTCAAAATATCCACTCGGCGAGGTGATCCAAAGCCCCGAAGCCGAAGGGAGGATAGCCAAGTGGGCGCTTGAGCTGATGGGAAAGAACATCACCTACGCCCCGTGGGACGCAATCAAGTCATAGGCCTTTGCCGACTTCGTCGCTGAGTGGACTGAGGCCCAAACTCCCACGCCCTCCGTCGAGCACGAGACGTGGGTCATGTACTTCGACGGATCGCTCATGAAGGAGGGAGCTGGCGTCGGCCTTGTCTTCATCTCGCCCATGGGCGTGCGCATGAAGTACATGGTCCGACTACACTTCCCGGCTTCCAACAACGCCGCCGAGTACGAAGCTCTTATCAACGGGCTCCGCATCGCCCTTGAGCTAGGAATACGGCGTCTCGAGATCCGTGGTGATTCAGAGCTAGTCGTCGATCAGGTAATGAAAGAATCAAGCTGCGTCAACCCCAAGATGGCTGCGTACTGCCAGGCGGTCCACGAACTAGAAGACAAGTTCCACGGCCTCGAGCTCAAGCACGTCCTGCGTCGATATAACGAAGCGGACACCCTCGCAAAGGCGGCCTCCAATCGGAAGCCCGTTCCCAACGGCGTCTTCGTCAAGGATCAGTACACTCCGCCCATCTGACTCGACAATGAGCCACCAGAGCCCCCGGCACAAGAGGTAGCAGAAGTAATGGAAATTGATGGAGTATTGGAGCCCAACCTCGAAGATCCGGATTGGAGATTCCCGCTCCTCGAGTGGATCGTGCAAGGCAAGCTTCCTCCCGACAGGACTGAAGCTCGGCGGATCGCACGCTGGGCCAAGTCATTTACTCTCATCGAGGGGGAGCTCTACAGGCGAGGCACCTCCGGCGTCCTAATGCGGTGCATTCCGGTCGACCAAGGGAAGGAGTTGCTGAAGGACATCCACGGTGGAGCATGCGGACACCACGCCGCACCGAGAACTCTCGTCGGCAAAGCTTTCCGACAAGGGTTTTATTGGCCGACCGCTGTCGCCAACGCCAAGGACATCGTGCGCAGTTGTGAAGGTTGCCAATTCTACGCGCGACAAACTCACCTCCCGGTGCAAGCACTACAAACCATCCCCATCACCTGGCCCTTTGCCGTATGGGGTTTGGATCTAGTCGGACCATTGAAGAAAGCACCCGGGGGCTTCATGCATCTCCTCGTCGCCGTCGATAAGTTCACCAAGTGGATCGAGGCAAGGCCTATCAGAAGGGTCCGCTCAGAGGAAGCTGTCCAGTTCTTCACCGACATCGTCTACCGCTTTGGAGTCCCAAATGCGATCATCACCGACAACGGCACCCAATTCACGGGCAAGAAGTTCCTCAACTTCTGCGACGCTTACAACATCCGAGTGGATTGGGCCGCTGTCAGCCATCCCAAAACAAATGGGCAGGTGGAAAGGGCGAATGGCATGATCCTGCAGGGGCTGAAGCCATGAATCTTCAAGCGCCTCGAGAAATTTCGAGCGAGGTGGGTCGCAGAACTCCCGTCTGTCATCTGGAGCTTGCAAACCACTCCGAGTCGGGCTACCAGCTGCACGCCTTTCTTCATGGTTCACGGGTCCGAGGCTGTCCTCTCGACGGACCTCGACTACGGCAGCCCGAGGGTTTGAGCCTACGACGACGAGGGGAATCAAGCCTCTCTAGAAGATGCCATCGACCAGCTGGATGAAGTACGCAGCGTCGCCTTACTCCACTCGGCCAAGTACCAGCAAGCCTTGCGGCGGTACCACGACCGCAACATCAGAAGCCGGGCGTTTCAAGTCGGCGACCTGGTCCTCCGACGAGTCCAGAACAACCGCGGCCGCCACAAGCTGTCACCGCCGTGGGAAGGCCCTTACATCGTCGACCAAGTCCTCCGTCCGGGAACTTTTAAGCTCAAGGACGCCGACGGCCGAGTCCTTTCCAACGCTTGGAACACAGAGCAGCTATGTCGTTTTTACCCTTAAAAGTACCTGTACTTTCTCGCTTATGATAATAAAAAGTGCTGCTTCATTCCAAGTACTTTACGAACCTGTGGTCGTTTTTCGAAATGCACCCTGCGAGCTCCCTAAACTAAGCAGCGAGCGACCCCTTCCCCGCGTAGGGTCGCCCGCTGCTCGGGGCCTCCACCCGGGGCAGGGTGCCCCTCCTTTTTTGTGAATTAAATCAAACAAAAACGAACGATCGCCCCCGTAGGCGATTAGCGGTACACTTTTGCGCTTAAGGGAAAGGAAAGACCAGCTCGAGCAGCTTTGTGATTGCGCCCGTCCAAGTTTTGAGTGCCTACGCCCCCGCGGCTATGGCGCTAGACTTGCAGGCAAGATCCAAGCCCTCAGANTCCAAGTCCTAGGGTAAGGGCGGCGGCAAAGGACCGGCGAGGGTCTGCTAGGAGAGACGATCGACGTGCTGCTTGGCGGCAATCAGGGTGTGTGGTGGCCGCGCAATCGTGTGCCGCTGGGCGACGATCCACGGCGGCACCCACGAGGGTTTCACGCCGTTCTACAGCCCGCCCCATGCGTGAGATGGAAAGCGAGAGCGAGGTCGCCAAACAACACTAGGAGGGCCCATCTAACACGTAGCTAACTGCGCATAAGACAATAAAAACATTTGAACAATGCTAGCCAACAAAGACAAAGTAGTGGTATAGTGGTAAATCATGCATTGGTGCAGTCATGAGGTCCTTAGTTCAATCCCTTCCTATGACGACTTTTTGTTTGTTTTTTTACATTTTTTATCACTAACGGGTCATTTTTCCACCAATTCAAACTTCTTTCTCCAAATTACAATAATATCTATAAATTTGGTTAGAAAACTTTAAAACTTTACTTGACAGCATAATTTGGGTCCATAAGCTTGTCGCAAAATTTACAAATGGTTTTTGCATCACATTTTTATTGTTATTTTGGGGCTATTGTACGTACACTATAAGCACTGATTTCACTTATTTGCTATAAGCACTACCACACAAATTGATAGCTACCACTTGTATGTACACAGGATTTTGAGGTGTTGGCCACTAATCAAGAACCTACACCTATGTGAGATGAACATCAAGCTATGTCATGTACTCTGATGAATTCATGGAGGGAATCTTTCTCGGATTGAATTCTCGGATCGAATTCGGATACGAACAGTATATGATGTGTCGAATATTGATATTCATCATATTTGGATCTTAGAAATCCAACTCTGAATATTCGGATACTAATACAGTCAAGATCAGTACGGATATTGAATGCTCGGATTCGGATACGATCTTACCGTTTGAGTGCCAGACCCTTTCGGTCGGATGGAGACACGACTTAAGTGAGCCGCGTCTCCGATGAGCGCTAATCGGTGACGCGAAAATTCCACGTCACCTATGTCATCCACATCGGTGACGTAAAAATAGTGACGCGAACTTTTCGCATCACCAATTTGAGTTAACCCGCGTCTCCGATGTTTGTTTACTCATGCTCCTTCTCATATTACTATTGCAAAAATTTAAATCTTCAAATACAAACTACAAAATGTACTACTATGAACTTGTTGTTTTTAAATCAATTGTTTCCAACTTCCTTCTAGCTCCACTACTTGACATCTTGTGCACCTTCTGTGTCGCAGTAGGAATGTGGCTCAGTACTACCCCACTTAACAAGATTCTTCTATAGCTCAAGTTGAACTATGGTGAAAGTGGAATCTCCTGGTGACTTCTTTATGGCTAGGTTAGCAGGAGGACAAGGGGGTTGAGAGGAATGACTAGCATAAAGGGTAACCGGGTAAAAGCATCCCTCTTCTCATTGCTTCTTTCAATCCACATGTATACATAAACTTAGTTTTGCTGCTTACATTTCTTGAATACAACTTGCTATCAAACTCTACTCATCTATGTCTAACTTGATGTGCTTCTTGATGTAATCATGGGCCTGCTGCTTGGGACTAACTTCACTTGGAGGTGATTCCTTCATTCGGCGATTTACTTGATACTGCTCTCTCATATCTGCGCAGCTGCTTTGAATACAACTTCTCTTCCTTGCTTATTGGCTAGGGAGACCACCTCAGAAAGGTAATCCATTATACACTTATGTTCCTGTAACCAATCCTTTCCTAAGATGATGTCCATTCCTTTCATATCTAAGACATTCGTATCCACCTTGAATTCAACTCCATCTATTTGTAAAGGTACCTCGAGACATTCCTGCCTAAGCAATATTTCTTCATCTTCATGCCGGACAGATATTGGTTGTTCCTTGAAAAGTGGTGCAATGTTGTTTTTCCTTCACGAACCCTGTTGATATGAAGCAGTGCAAGGCTCTTGTATCAAACAAAGCTACCACTGGTTTGGACTGTAGCAAAGCATTCCCAAGTAGCCTGTTCCTTGCTTGCTTAGGTTGTTCGGCTTGCACGTTGTCCACTCGTGCTAGTATGTAGTATGGCTTCTTGGGCATTGTGGTCATTTTCAGCTTCTTGGTGGATTGAGGTCCTCTATTCTTGACTTTACGCTTTGCTTGCTGCTTTGGGTGCTTGCGTCTGCGTGGCTGAAAACACACTAAAGGTTATGTCCCATCGACTAAGGTATGTGTCCTCAACATTTTCTTCTTGAGCTTTAGTATCTTGTCCTTCTTGAGCAGTTCTTTTTGGGGAAGGTAGTTTCTTATCTCCACCAGTTGATGATCCTTGAGGTAGACCTGATCGCAACATCTTCTTACTGCGGTCATTCTGGAGACACGGATGACCATATTGTGTGCAACAGTAGCAACTTCCTCGAGGTCCAAGCATCTTCATCGGCCATTGCTCCACGTCATCTGGGGATGATGAGTCTAGAGATGAAATGTTGATCCCACCATTGGTCATACTTTCTTGAGGGCTTCTCTTGTCATTCTCTATCTGGTTTGGGGATTAGGATGTGAAAGAGACAAGTTGGGCAAGGACTTGTAGACAAATAGAAGGGGAGCCAAGGGAACTGAGAGGAACACGGAACTCAAGGATAGAGGGAGAAAACCAACTACCTATCTATACTTACAATCAATACAAAGATCCAAAACAATACATAAAACAATAACAAACACACAACAACACACAAGAGCCTACTAGCGTGGCACACAACCTTAGCATCGATGATCTATCTGTGAAAGAAAGGCTTAGGTTCAAACTCCAATGACACAAAACACTATACTATCGAGGGCTCGAGATTTGGGTGATCTTGAGGTCTTCAATGCACGATGAAGCTCACTTGATAAAGTCTTCAGATTCTTCAAACAATGATGACTTGTTGAACTACTGTCTTCCTTAGTATCTTTAGCAGCATCTTCATTGAACGTAGTAGACAGGTATGGTTGACATCTAAGAATAATCAAGGGTGAGGAAGAAACAATTCTTTTAGTAAACAGAGTGAGTGTAGGATTCGAAAGAGAGACAAAAGGCCAAGGAGGTGAAATTTTGCAAAAGAAAGAGAATTGACAACCTTAACACCGACCATTTCTATCTAGGTTGCGATCCTACAGTCAGCACGGCTCTGATACCAATCTGTCACACCCGGATTTATGAAGGAAATCCGAATGCTACTATATGTGTACCCAGGAAGTCTTAAACACACATATAGCTCCAGAATAACAGAATATCAAAGTAAACCAATGCTCGAATTACAAAAGAAACTATTACAAAAGACAAGGGTTTTAAAACAAACCACAACGGAAATCTATTTGCTACCTCTCACGATGAAGTCTCCATTCCACAGGGACGCCGGCTGGTGAACCACAACCTAGAACTCTTCTGAAAATCTTATTGTGCTGCCTCATCTGAGTACCCATTCGGGATTTTGTTGAATAGTGCAAGTGTAAGTAACCAACTTTACTTAACAAGTACAACACGAGGTATGAAGGCTCAAAAGGCTTCATGGTTTAACTGCGGTAAGCACTTTTAATAGTTCAATTTTAACATTATCCAAATTACTACAATGTAATAGGAATAACCCAGTTGTAACCCAAATTAATTATAAGTAGAAAAGTATCATAGTCCACCATCATTCCAGTTCCATTCCATTTTTAAACATCACCGGGGTAAAAGTCACTGTCAGAAAGGATCCAGGCCACTCGTAACCGTGAGTACGGCTGTTATAACAGTTTACACTCTGCAGAGGTTGTACACTTTCCCCACTGGTCGCGTAAAAGTTCAGAAGAACTTCATAACCCAATCACGCAGTGCTAGCTAGGCACATTCATCACACTACCTTTGGTGTGACTGCATAGGGACGCTACGAGACCTTTCAAAATTTACTTAGTCAAGACCAGAGCCCATTTGATTCCCGTGGTTGCACTGTTCTCCCGGGTTGCCACTTTAAGATAGACCATAACAAGTGATGCCCAGAACAAAGCACACAGCATATGTTCCAGTTTAAAGGTTGATTAGAACAAAGCACACAGCACATGTTCCGATTTAGGTTGATTGGAACAAAGCACACAGCACATGTCCAAATTAAGGGTTGCCTAGAACAAAGCACACAGCACATGTTCTAGATCGTGAATTGCCTAGAATAAAGCACACAGCACATATTCTAGAACAAGAGTTTGCTGAGAACAAAGCACACAGCACATGTTCCAGCTACCTAACCAGGTTGCTAAAAAGCAAGTTTTATCATTCACCAGTAAGTGTCCAAGTATCATCGTCCAAAGACGGTAAGCTCATGTTGCATAGCCTAGCATTTGCTACCCAAAAGATGCATAACCCAGGTTGAACAAGAAAGTAAGTTTTAAGAACACTAGGGATAATCCTAAATCAGATTAACTCATGCATGAATGTAAGTGATTATTAATGTGTATAGGTATCAAGGAATTCTCGTGTTATACTTGCCTTCCTTAAAGTATTGCCATTAATCCTCTTCTTCAGAACCTTCCTCTCCTTCAACGTCGAACAGCTCAACGAAGCACGATCAACACCAGCACACAAGACACATCTAATAAAGCAATACACCAATCAATACAACAGTTTTGAAAAGCGCTACTACTAGAAAACACTAGCTACGACGAAACACTAGGACAGAGCTAAGGTCGAAAAGGTTTGGGCTATTGAAGGGTCAAGGGCATACTGGTACAAAGAACATAGGCTGGGGTTATTTTGGTTGAGGACAAATAAATTGTGACATCATCAAGGCATGAATATGATGTCATCAGGGAATACTGGAATAAAGCTACAATGGAATTTTGTATAAATGGATCAACAAACTTTAGTATGCGCACATACAAACCAACATACTATTTTAATATCGAGATTTCACATATGCGGCCGCAATATATGAATTCAATATTAAAATAATACACTGAGATTATAGTGGTTCATATACTAAATATTTATTAAGCCAGTAGACAAAATACCATAAGATAGGAATACAAGGTATAGGCTAAATATGGCAAACAAAAGGACTAAAGGATAGGTTATGATCGTCATGAAAGGTTGGGCTCTGCTGCACCTATGGGCAAGGTACAAGGCTGGTGTAAAAGCCTAATCATCTTTTATTTAGCAAAGCTAGTTTAAATTGACCATTAATCAAATTAATTACTAATTAAATTTCAAAAACAAGTTTTATGGAAAACAACACCACTAACGCGTAGCTCGGGTTATAACGAAGCTAACGTAACTTGAATGGATCAAATCGGACCTAAAACGTGCAAACTAGGGGCTAAACAAGGTCTAGGGGCTAGATTGCAAAACTGCTTTTCTTCTTGGTTTCATCACGAGGGATTCGGTCGCGGGAGGAGCACGGCAGCTCTGCAACGCTGTTCTGCTGCTCCTTCGACCGTGGCCACGCATGCAGAAGCTCTGCACGCGCCGTGGCTTGCTCGGTTCGTGCCTGGAGCAGGAGATTGAAGCGGGGACGGTGGCGCAGGAGATGTGGTGCAGGCACCAGTGGCGGCGCACGGCTCGGTCTCGGTACAGGAAGAGGTCGTTACAGATATAGGAGAGGATGTGCACGGGCGCCGGAGCTACGGTGGACGATTCACGTGTATGAAAAGCAAAACGGTAAGGAAACGAAACAAGGATCGCGATGTAGTGCTTACTTCATGCCAACAATGGATGACGGCGGCTCATCGAACGCGCAACGGAGGGGGGGAGCCCGACGAAGGACTGCTTGGCCGGTGCACGGTGCTGGCGACGCCCCGGCCACGGCTCGGGATGGCTGGACCGCGGAGAGGCTTCCTGGGACTCCTCGGGCGGCGGCGGCAGCAGTGTCCAGCAAAGCGGCGGCGACGCGCTGGGTTAAAAACAATGCACTCCCAAGGGATTCCCAAACTTTGGGGCCTTCCTGCAAAGAAGTATATGGTGCATCTTTTTCAGGAGGGAGGTGCTCTGTATATATAGGGAGAAAATCCACCATCTCTCCATCCATTAGCAATATGGGACTAATAGATTTAGATGACTTAACTCCCATCTGCTAATGGGCTTCAAAATTCCACTACCACTAATGGGCTTGTGATATTTGGCCCAACTAAGGAGGTGGGATGGATTTAGGACAACACGGGCCCGATTACAAGTCAAAGGCTGGCCCAAATAAATTATTATTTTCGGAATAATTAATTTCCTGGTAATAAATAATTCTAGAAAACTCTAGAATTCATATTTAAACCATGAAAAATATTCCAAAAATTCTAAAAATCATGGGAAAAATCCCAGAGATAGATTTGGACACGATGAACCCAAATAAAATATTTGTAGTCCACAAAAATATTTCTAGAAGCTTCCAAAAATTGGATTTAGCCCTAGAAAATAGGAATAAATTCCAGAAAAAAATCCAGAAAATTCCCAGAGGAACCTATTCGAGAACCTAACCGGGTTTTTAAAACAACTCGCTCCACAACCACTATGCAGCTCGGCATGAAAGCAACACTCACTTTCTATTTAATTCTAACCAAATTTTAGGATTTATTGGAAACTCCGAGAGGGCCAAAAACCCAGGTGTGACACTCGCCCTCCGCCCTGCGCCCTCGCTGTCGAAGAAGCCGGCGGCGTCCGCTTGTCCTCCCGTGGCGAGGACCTCCTGGGAGAGCACGACGCCCTCGACGACGAACCACCCGTACGGGTGCGTTCCGACGGGTCACGGCCCCTATCCCAACGAGGGGAGGCCACGTCCCGACGAGAGCCCTTCCGCTCCTCGGACGCGCGACGGGCGGGCGGAGGCGTGTGGTCGCGCCGCTCGCGCTGGCTGTGCCCGGCGGACCGGTGAGATCGGCCCGACCGGGAACTCCCGCCCTTCTCCGCGTCCGGCCACGACGACTTCCCGCTCTCGCCGAGCCCCGGTTTTCGTACCAAAGGCGAGGGCGTAGCCGCCGCAATCGCCCCGGGCTCCGCAGGGGGCGCATCCCTGCCTTCCTCATCCTCGTCATCCTTCTCCTCCGAGTCCCCCTTCGCGGGCTCCTACTCGGGATCCTCATCCTCGGAGACCTCATCGCCTTTCCCCCTCCTTTTGGCCCGATCGGCGTTCCTCGACCTCTTGGCCACCTCGCGCTGCTTCCATTTCTCCCGGTGCTCCTTTTTCTTCTTATCCCTCGCGGCGATAGCGCGGTTCACCGCCCTGTCTTCGGGAAGTGGCGCCCGGGAGAAAGTAATGTCGTTGCTCTTCACCTAAAGAACTTGGGGTTAGAGGACGAAAAAGAACTCGGAATCAAATTCAAGACAGGCGAAAGAACCCTCACGATGGCCCTGGTGTCGGCGTTCGGAAGCATCGGTAGAAGACCTTGCGGCGGGTACTCAAGGTGAGCCTTCCCCACCGCTGCCGCCACCCGGCGCCGCACCTCGACAGCCAAGGGGAGAGGCTCGGCCATCACAGTCCCATGAAGGGGGCCTTGTCGGGGGTCATCTCCCACATGTGGAGAGCGCACCACCTCAGCGGCACAATACCTCTCGAGAGGTACCCGCCGATGACCTCCGCCGTGGACACGTCCCGGGCCCGAAGCCGGCAGAGAGCCTTCCACGCGTTCCTAAGAACCCTCTCCCAGTCCTTCTTCTCGGGCCCGTACGACCACTTGTCGGGCGCCTTCTTGAACCACCTCCCGGTGTACTCGGGGAGGGGGTGCTTGGGGTCGTTCTTGAGGTAGAACCACCCAGGGTGCCAGCCCTTGTTCGAGCTCACGAGAGAGCCCGAGATGTAATCGCCTGACCTCCGCTGCTTCATCTTGAGCGAGGCGCACCCGATCGTTGCAGGGGCGCCGCAGCCGTCGGCCTGCAAGGCAAACTTGAAGAAGTACCTGAAGAGGTCCCAGTGAGCCTCCATTCCCAGGTAGCCCTCGCACAGCGCCACGAACGTCGCCATCTGCTGGATCCCGTTCGGGTTGAGATGGTGGAGCTTTAGCCCATACTCGACCAGCACCGCTCGGATGAACCTCCCAGCGGGGACGAAAAACCCGCGCTCGTGAAAGGCGATGAAGGAGACGACGTACCCGGCCGGCGGTCGGGGAAAGCCCTCCAACCCCGGCTTAATCCACTCCTTGGCCTCCGTCCGCGGCGGGAGCATTCCACCCTTCACGAGCCCCTCCAGCTACCCAAGCATCACGGAGGAGCGCTCCCAGTTCGACATGGCGGGGATGCTGGAGGAAGAAGTTGCAAGCTGGGGGAGGGTCTCGATCTCTCACGCCCTTGCTCCCTCGAAAGGATGCGAGCGCGGTGGCGCTGGAGGGTGCGAAAAGGAGGCAAACGCGGCGGCGGCGGGACGTGAGTGCGGCGGCGGAAGGAGCGAGAAAGACGCGAGCGCGGTGGCGGCCGAAAGACGCGAGAGGACAAGAGCACGGCGGAAGGCGAAGGGGCTGTGGGTGGAATAAACCCTAGGCAACTGCAGGCGCAGCACAAGGCAATAAAAGGGGAAGAGGCGTGGAGCGGGGCGGCGGCATTAAATGCATGGGCCCACCATCGGCACGGCGGCGACGTGCGCCCGTCGCTTCCACTGATGGCCTCAAAAGGCGCGCCCCCCTCCGCACGGCGCGAAACGGGCCAACGCCACCAGTCCCGGCCCATCAACGGTTGAGCCGAGCTCCAGCCCAACAAATCACCTTCTCGACTAACGCCCGAATCCTTCACGTCCCCGACAACCTCTAGGACAAACTACTCGGCTCCACTAGCTTCAAAGCCTTAACAAGAGTACCCACTCTTCCCAAGGCTCGGGGGCTACACCCGGCGGGTGCGCTCGCGCGCAACCCACCGGAAGAACCACAGCTCAACACTCCCTCATAGCGACTGAACCTGGGCATGAGTCCCAAACTCCCGCCCAGGCTCGGGGGCTACTGACGAGGGTCCAGACCAGGGGTGACCAACCAACCCCCAAATCAACGACACGTCATCAAAACAGCCCGTCAGAAACAAAAATTAACCTCCAAGTCAAGCAGACCCGCCCTGTCCGGATGGCTCCGCCTCACCCGACGAGTCTCCGCCTCACCCGACCCGTCTCCGCCTCGCCCAACTGGTTCACTCCTTCGCGGCCAAGCAACCTCCGGGAAGACCCACTCGCCCGATGAGTTTCCGTCTCGCCCGACGAGTCTCCGCCTCGCCCGACTGGTTCTCTCGGCGCCGCCCCCCACTTTTGCCCACTCCGGGCCGTACCCACCTGATGTCTGCCATGTCAGAGCATGATGGGCACCTATCCATCACCATGGCGGCCACAGGAGCGCCCGTCCCCTCCGAACAGGAATGCTACAGCCCCAGGAAAAGGACGCTCGCTTGCTCAGTTGACGACACCTGGAGTCCAAGGAAGCACAGTGCAAGTCAACCGCGACCCAAAAAACCACTCGGAGACGCGTCCGAGAAGCCGCATACGCCAACCACTCGGACGCCGCCGGCCCCGGGTCAAATGAATGCCCATTCCGTCAACACCAACTACAACAGTGAACACGTGTACGCCGCGTACAGCCCGGGACGCGAGACGACGGTGAAGACCCCGGCGCTGTAACTCACTTTGTAATTCCTTCTTTTTACTCCTCCCTTTCCTTCTCCCCTTGCGACTATAAAAGGGGACAGAGAGGAGATCGATGGGGACATCGCGAGAACGCTCGTGAACACACGCACTCGTCACACACTACCACACCTCACACAGGGGCTTGGGACCGTTCTTCCTCTCCCGACTGGTTTGTAACCCCTACTACAGACTTGGACTCGAGAACACCGGCTCACGCTGGACGTAGGGTATTACTCTCCGGAGGCCTGAACCAGTATAACTTCCTATATCTCTTGAGCCACCATCTTGTGCCCTGACACGCGATCGTAGAAATATTACTTGCCGGCGGTAGAGAACCCCGACAGTTGGCGCGCCAGGTAGGGGACTTCGCGTGTCACTTCACTTCACCAGGGTCCGGATGGCCCACGGCGGCGCCCCGTTAGCGTCGGGTGCTCGCCTGCGTTTCGGCTCCCTCGACTTTGTCTTCAGCAAGTCGGAGGAGCCTCTCATCGGGGCCACCTTCGTACGCCCCGAGTCCACCTTCAATGACGGCCCCGCCGCGATCCACGACAAGAGGTCCGAGCCTCCACGTGTCGCAACGGGTGCCACCGCCTACGTACTCGACATGCTAGGTGAGGATTTGGCGGCCGCCCTGGGACGGAACCCGACGCAGGAGCATTTTCACAACCTCTCCTACATGATCACCAACCTCACCCTCCAAGCCGGAGGGGAAGAGCAGCTCCCCTAGGACGAGTTCCTCGACTACTACGGCGCCATGTACCCAGAGGGACAGCCGGGCCTGCCGCACGATCCGGTGGCCGCCCCACCACCAACGGAGTTCAGCCCCTGCACCGCGCCTACCACTAAAGGCGCGACGGACAAGCGAAACTCGGACCCGCAGTCGAGGCGGGCTCCACCGACGTCCTACGACCCCTCCCGAGAGTGCTTCATGTGCCACACCCCGGACGGAGAGGTACGGACTCGCAGTCGAGGCAAGCGCATCCAACCTCGACCTTCACCTGACATTGTATATTCTGCATGATGATCACATCAAACTAACACAAATTAAAAATCCATGAAATTTTAAAATAAATAAACAGTTCATGTATGTAAGGCAGCTTTACATATGCTAGTTAACATTTTGATTGCAGTTAACTTGATGCATCAGAAAGGCTTAAGTATAAATATATGTCAACTATCATAGTAAGCTCAGAAGCTGCCCAATTATATACTTTCCAGACCAGTTTTGGTTAGAAGATGATTGTGTAATATTTCTTATGGACAATTTTCCTTTGTTTCATCTATCAGTAGTTGAGAGTAATTTTGCAATATAAAATTTTCTTTCATATGTCCACTGTTTGTTTATTTGTGCTGATGCGTAAAATTTTCCATGTGTTACCATTTACCAACACTGCATTCAGTCATAATTTTAAACAGAAAGATCTCACATTAACCTTGAAAGCTTTCTACTTGATTATGCGGTACAGATGGTTGTCCATATTTTTCTTTGTTGATTATGTGGTACAGATAGTCTCCATATCTTTCTGTATTTCTCTTTTTTTTTGCAAGTATGCTATTGAAGAAAAACTGGGTCCAGATTATTAATAGGAGGCTTCAGACACAGCAGCAATGTTATGTAGATTAAAATCAACAAAGGAACTTCATGTAGATCAAGCAGCAACTGTTATGAAGATTAAGATCAGCAAATTACGGAACTAAATTGAACTGGGTCAACAAAGGAACTTCATGGACATCAAGCAGCAATGTTATGTAGATTAAAATCAACAAAGGAACTTCATGTAGATCAAGCAGCAACTGTTATGAAGATTAAGATCAGCAAATTATGGCACTAAATTGAACTGAGCACCAGATGATCTTGATGCCTGACAAACGAGAGGCAGCGGCAACTCGGCCACAACACGGCCACCTGATCAAGCTAGTGGCTGGGGTGGCGTCCAAGTCCTAGGGTAAGCAGTACCTGAGTTTTTTTGGCCCTATTGCAAAACACAAAGTGGACGCCTATATTTATAATATGCAAATAACCAAATGTATTCAAAGATCATAACTACCATAAGCATTCATGTACTTTAGTTTTATAAGTACATCATTTGCTGTCTTGCTGATTGATTGCAATTTGCAAAATAAATAAATAAATAAACAATGGAGCCGGTCACCACATACCTGCTAACCTGCAGTCTCGATCTCATATGCTTGTTGGCTTGTGCGTCGGACCTGCAGTCACCTGCCGGGTTAATTGTAATGTCACAGCGTCGGCCACGGCGAGATCGCGCGCGGCCCCTCAGCAGCTCGGCCACAACAGGGCCACCTGATCAACCTAGTGGCCGGGGTGGCGTCCAAGTCCTAGGGTAAGGGCGGCGGCAAAGGACCGGCGAGGGTCTGCTAGGAGAGACGATCGACGTGCTGCTTGGCGGCAATCAGGGTGTGTGGTGGCCGCGCAATCGTGTGCCGCTGGGCGACGATCCACGGCGGCACCCACGAGGGTTTCACGCCGTTCTACAGCCCGCCCCATGCGTGAGATGGAAAGCGAGAGCGAGGTCGCCAAACAACACTAGGAGGGCCCATCTAACACGTAGCTAACTGCGCATAAGACAATAAAAACATTTGAACAATGCTAGCCAACAAAGACAAAGTAGTGGTATAGTGGTAAATCATGCATTGGTGCAGTCATGAGGTCCTTAGTTCAATCCCTTCCTATGACGACTTTTTGTTTGTTTTTTTACATTTTTTATCACTAACGGGTCATTTTTCCACCAATTCAAACTTCTTTCTCCAAATTACAATAATATCTATAAATTTGGTTAGAAAACTTTAAAACTTGACTTGACAGCATAATTTGGGTCCATAAGCTTGTCGCAAAATTTACAAATGGTTTTTGCATCACATTTTTATTGTTATTTTGGGGCTATTGTACGTACACTATAAGCACTGATTTCACTTATTTGCTATAAGCACTACCACACAAATTGATAGCTACCACTTGTATGTACACAGGATTTTGAGGTGTTGGCCACTAATCAAGAACCTACACCTATGTGAGATGAACATCAAGCTATGTCATGTACTCTGATGAATTCATGGAGGGAATCTTTCTCGGATTGAATTCTCGGATCGAATTCGGATACGAACAGTATATGATGTGTCGAATATTGATATTCATCATATTTGGATCTTAGAAATCCAACTCTGAATATTCGGATACTAATACAGTCAAGATCAGTACGGATATTGAATGCTCGGATTCGGATACGATCTTACCGTTTGAGTGCCAGACCCTTTCGGTCGGATGGAGACACGACTTAAGTGAGCCGCGTCTCCGATGAGCGCTAATCGGTGACGCGAAAATTCCACGTCACCTATGTCATCCACATCGGTGACGTAAAAATAGTGACAACTTAAGTGAGCCGCGTCTCCGATGAGCGCTAATCGATGACGCGAAAATTCCACGTCACCTATGTCATCCACATCGGTGACGTAAAAATAGTGACGCGAACTTTTCGCATCACCAATTTGAGTTAACCCGCGTCTCCGATGTTTGTTTACTCATGCTCCTACTCATATTACTATTGCAAAAATTTAAATCTTCAAATACAAACTACAAAATGTACTACTATGAACTTGTTGTTTTTAAATCAATTGTTTCCAACTTCCTTCTAGCTCCACTACTTGACATCTTGTGCACCTTCTGTGTCGCAGTAGGAATGTGGCTCAGTACTACCCCACTTAACAAGATTCTTCTATAGCTCAAGTTGAACTATGGTGAAAGTGGAATCTCCTGGTGACTTCTTTATGGCTAGGTTAGCAGGAGGACAAGGGGGTTGAGAGGAATGACTAGCATAAAGGGTAAACATAAGCGATGCAAGTAAGCCCCATTCTTCATATCCTACCATGAGCTCCACATATAGCTATCATTAGAAATATGACGAAGAAAAGGAAAAATGAATGCCTCGGTGAGGATATACACATATGAGTGATCTGAGAATATCAATTGAGGAGCTAAGCAGGACTTCTGTTTTAAAACTTATTGCAAAAATCCCAAGCTACTTGACAAAAATAGTTGAAGTGATTTGAAGCTACAACTATTCAAGATGACATGATAGACACTTCAAAGTTCATAGGTACAAGGTAAAGTTTGGAATATCTCTTAAGCTTGTTTCATACCTTTGGGAGTGCACCTTGGTCCTTTCTACTTCACTAGAGGACGAGCAAAGGCTAAGTGTGGGGGTGTTGTTGACGGCTGTTAAGTGCCATTTTAAGGCCATCAACTCCTGCATAAATGTACGAAATGCAAACATCAACACTAGAGGTAGCAGTTATTGGGTGTAACGGAGTGGAGTGGAAACATCTGCTGTGTAAGAGAACAAGAAGTTCAGACGCACAAAAGGGTGCATTAATTGCACTAAATGGGTCCATTATGAGATGTTGTAAAAACTAGTTACGAAATGGTCTGAAACTCAACAGACATGGTTTGTGGTGTAAAGAAGTGGAGTGGAAAATTCCGGTGTGAAAAATTGAACATGTAGTCCAGACGCACAAAATGGGCATTAATTGTATTTAACGGGCCCGTTTTGGGATGTTGTAACAAAATGGTCTGAATCTCAAACAAAGATGGTTTTTGGTCTAACGGAGTAGAGTGGTAACGTCCAATGCAAAAAACTCTAACAGGTAGTCTGGATGCATTAATTGCACTAAACGGGCCTGTTTCGAGATGTTGTAAAACTAAGTTAGGAAATGATCCGAAACTCAAAGGTTTTGAGTGTAATGGAGGGGAGTGAAAACAACTGGTGTGAAAAACTCAACATGAAGTTCGGACACACAAAAGGGTGCATTAATTGCACTATACGAGCCCATTGCAGGATGATGCAACGAAATGGTCCGAAACTCAAACAAACATGGTTTTTGATCTAACAGAGTAGAGTGAAAACGTCTGGTGCGAAGAACTCAACATGCAGTCTGGACGCACAAAATGGTGCATTAGTTGCACTAAACAGGCCTGTTTTGTGATGTTGTAAAAACTAGTTATGAAATGATCTGAAACTCAAATGGACACGGTTTTTTGTGTGACGGAGTGAAAAACTCTACATGTAGTCCATAAGCACAAAATAGTGCATTAATTACGCTAAACGGGCCCGTTTCTGTATGTTGTAACGAAATGGTCCGAAACACAAACAGATATGGTTTTTGATCTAACGGAGTAGAGTGGTAACGTCCGGTGCAAAAAAAACTCAATAGGCAGTTCGGACGCACAAATGGGTGCATTAATTGCACTAAATGGGCCCGTTTTGGGATGTTGTAAAAACTAGTTATAAAATGATCCAAAACTCAAACAAACATGGTTGGGTGTAATGGAGTGAAGTGGAAACATCTGGTGCGAAAGACTCAACATGATGTTCGAACGCACAAAATGGTGCATTAATTGCATTAAACGGGCCCGTTTCAGGATGTAACGAAATGGTCCAAACCTTAAATAGACATGGTTTTGGGTGCAATGGAGTGGAGTGGAAACATTCGGTGCGAAAAAGTCTATATGCAGTTTGGACGCACAAAATCATGCATTAATTGCACTAAATAGACCCATTTTAGGATGTTGTAAAAACTAGTTACGAAATGTTCTGAAATTCAAACAGTCATGGTTTTTGGTCTAACGGAGTAGAGTGGAAACATCCGGTGCCAAAAACTCAAGATGAAATTCGGACGCACAAAAGGGTGCATTAATTGCACTAAACGGGCCCATTGCAGAATGCTGTAACCAAATGGTCCGAACTCAAATAGACATGGTTTTTGGTCTAACGGAGTACAATGGTAACGTCCGGTGCAAAAAACTCAACATGAAGTTCGGACGCACAAATGGGTGCATTAATTACACTAAACGGGCCCGTTTTGGGATGTTGTAAAAACTAGTTATGAAATGGCCCGAAACTCAAACAAACAATGTTTTGTGTGTGACGCAGTGGAGTGGAAACATCTGGTGTGTAAGAGAACATGAAGTTGGGACGCACAAATGGGTGCATTAGTTGCACTAAACAGGTCCATTTTGGGATGCTGTAAAAACTAGTTACGAAATGACCACAAACTCAAACAAACAAGGTTTTGTGTGTGACGGAGTGGAGTGCAAACATATGTGCATTAGTTGCACTAAACGGGCCCATTATGGGATGTTGTGGAAACTAGTTATGAAATGGTCTGAAACTCAAACAGACATGGATTTTTGGTGTAACGAAGTGGAGTGGAAAATTCCGGTGTGAAAAACTCTAACAGGCAGTCCGAATGCACAAATAGGTGCATTAATTGCACTAAATGGGCCCATTTCGAGATGTTGTAAAACGAAGTTAGGAAATGATCCGAAACTCAAAGGTTTTGGGTGTAAAGGAAGGGAGTGGAAACATCTGGTGTGAAAAACTCAACATGAAGTTTGGACCACAAAAGGGTGCATTAGTTGCACTAAACAAGCCCATTGCAGGATGATGCACGAAATGGTCTGAAACTCAAACAAACATGGTGCTTGGTCTAATAGAGTAGAGTGAAAACGTCTGGTGCGAAGAACTCAACATGCAATCTGGACGCACAAAATGGTGCATTAGTTGCACTAAACGGGCCTGTTTCGTGATGTTGTAAAAACTAGTTATGAAATTATCTGAAACTCAAATAGACATGGTTTTTTGTGTGACGAGTGAAAAACTCTACATGTAGTCCGTAAGCACAAAATAGTGCATTAATTACACTAAACGGGCCTGTTTCAGTATGTTGTAACGAAATGGTCCGAAACTCAAACAGACATGTTTTTTATCTAACAGAGTAGAGTGGTAACATCCGATGCAAAAAACTCAACAGACAGTTCGGACGCACAANGGGGGCGGCCTCCAGGCGCGCGAGCGGCCAGGCGAGCGGGCGGCCTCCAGCGCGCGGGTGAGAAGCTCCGAGGATTTTTCTTTCCTTTTGATTCTTGTGATTCTTGTAAATGTGTGACAGTAGTTGTTGTAAATGTGTGATAGTGAATCTTGTGATTCTTGTAAACGTGTGACAGTGATACTTGTGAAATCTGTGATTCGTGTGATTGTGATTTTTGTGAAATTTGTATGCAAAGGAACTTGTGTGATTTTAGAAGTGTATAATGAGATTGTTATGTGAGATTGAGAAGGAACCGAGAAGAAAATGAGTAAAGAAAAAGAAAAGAAAAAAAGAAAAGGGGATGAGAAACGAGGCTGGGGGCTGGTCACATTGGTACCGGGTTGGGAGACTGCCCGGTACCGAAGGCCTCCTTCAGTACCGGTTATTTACCCGGTACTAAAGGCACTCCTCTTTAGTCACGATTGCGCAGTACCGGTTGAACAACCGGTACTCAAGGGGGGTTACCACCCGGTACCGATGTAAGCTTCTCCAGTAGTGTGCAGTCACCTGCCGGGTTAATTGTAATGTCACAGCGTCGGCCACGGCGAGATCGCGCGCGGCCCCTCAGCAGCTCGGCCACAACAGGGCCACCTGATCAACCTAGTGGCCGGGGTGGCGTCCAAGTCCTAGGGTAAGGGGGCGGCAAAGGACCGGCGAGGGTCTGCTGGGAGAGACGATCGACGTGCTGCTTGGCGGCAATCAGGGTGTGTGGTGGCCGCGCAATCGTGTGCTGCTGGGCGACGATCCACGGCGGCACCCACGAGGGTTTCACGCCGTTCTACAGCCCGCCCCATGCGTGAGATGGAAAGCGAGAGCGAGGTCGCCGAACAACACTAGGAGGGCCCATCTAACACGTAGCTAACTGCACATAAGAAAATAAAAACATTTGAACAATGCTAGCCAACTAAGACAAAGTAGTGGTATAGTGGTAAATCATGCATTGGTGCAGTCATGAGGTCCTTAGTTCAATCCCTTCCTATGACGACTTTTTGTTTGTTTTTTTACATTTTTTATCACTAACGGGTCATTTTTCCACCAATTCAAACTTCTTTATCCAAATTACAATAATATCTATAAATTTGGTTAGAAAACTTTAAAACTTGACTTGACAGCATAATTTGGGTCCATAAGCTTGTCGCAAAATTTACAAATGGTTTTTGCATCACATTTTTATTGTTATTTTGGGGCTATTGTACGTACACTATAAGCACTGATTTCACTTATTTGCTATAAGCACTACCACACAAATTGATAGCTACCACTTGTATGTACACAGGATTTTGAGGTGTTGGCCACTAATCAAGAACCTACACCTATGTGAGATGAACATCAAGCTATGTCATGTACTCTGATGAATTCATGGAGGGAATCTTTCTCGGATTGAATTCTCGGATCGAATTCGGATACGAACAGTATATGATGTGTCGAATATTGATATTCATCATATTTGGATATTAGAAATCCAACTTTGAATATTCGGATACTAATACAGTCAAGATCAGTACAGATATTGAATGCTCGGATTCGGATACGATCTTACCGTTTGAGTGCCAGACCCTTTCGGTCGGACGGAGACACGACTTAAGTGAGCCGCGTCTCCGATGAGCGCTAATCGGTGACGCGAAAATTCCACGTCACCTATGTCATCCACATCGGTGACGTAAAAATAGTGACGCGAACTTTTCGCATCACCAATTTGAGTTAACCCGCGTCTCCGGTGTTTGTTTACTCATGCTCCTACTCCTATTACTATTGCAAAAATTTAAATCTTCAAATACAAACTACAAAATGTACTACTATGAACTTGTTGTTTTTTAAAGTTTACAAATTACAAACTTGTTAATCTTAAATTGAAAAATTCAAAATATTTTCATTCAAATACAAGTTTTTAGAAAATTTACCAAGATTAGTTTGAAAAAAAATGAAAACGACTCGTGTCACCTATGCTACCCCGATACGACAACTAGGGGACGTATCCCGTATCGGATACGTATCGGTATTGGATACATCGCAGATACGCCACCGATACGTATCAAGAAGTATTGGATAAAAAATAAATAAAATAAACATGGATACTTCTGCTGATACGTTTCAGCTGTTAGATACATCAGTTGGATACGTTTCGGCCCACGAGTCCTACCTCCCGTTCGACCTCCCTTGCCCCTGACGCACACAGCAAACATGGATACTTCCTTTTGATTGATTTCTTCATTCCCATTCTTTTTTCTCTTTAATTTCCTCCTCATTTTAATTTCCCATCCGTATCGGTGCAACTTAGCGTGTCACTAGATCCCGCGCTCCATCTGCGAAATCTGCGTCGTGGCCAAAGCCCCCGCGCGCGCCCACGACTTTTGCATTGGCCCACCATTCTTTCCCTCCTTCCGTTTTGTGATTGCCTAAAACTAATCCACCGTGGGAGAAGTAGAACAGCCGCCGCCAGTTAGGGTTTTCGTTTTGGGCGTCGAATCCTCCGCCTCCATGTCCGACTGCTCAAGTGTGCCGCCGCCTGCCGGAGTCCGCCACCGCGCTCCGCTCCACATCGCCACAAGCGGCCGCCTACGACGCCTCCACTCCTCCGCAGCGACCGGACCGGGCCATCCCTGCTCCTCTGCAGGACTTGCCACGCGTGGTGCCCTGCTCCTCCTCCGCTGCACATATTTGGAGGGGGTGCAGGCAGGGGCGAGGATCAAGGTGAAGAAGATGGCGGCGCCGGCGAGAGCGGGGACACCTACGTTGTCATCGTCCATGCGCACAGGTCCAGTGGCGGTGACACCTACAACTGAGTCGCCTCCACCTGCGCCGCTGCGCGCACCTGCCTCCACTTCGGCAAGACGACGACCCACGGTGACGATGTCGCTGTTCAGGACCTCTTCTTCCAGGGCGACGACGGCGACACCAGATGAAGATGGAGGTGAAGAACACGGTAGCCAAGAACGAGACAGCCGCCTGCGTTGCTCTCAGAACCAAGATAGGTAACTGATACGTCCATGTGATTTGGCTCTGAAACAAATCTTGCTAGTGCAGGGTCATGTATAGCCATTCTCTTGTCTTGGGTCTTCTTCCTGAATGCAATACTAAACCAATTCCTATGTCCATGAGATGTTTCTGGCTGTTACTTGACAATTGAAAAACTTCACTGATACTCGTCTGGGTACTAGAAAACGTGATGTCCTGAATGCTTGTTGGTAGCATCTCTATATGGCAACCAAAGAATCTCAAAGATGCGCAGGCATGAATGGAATTCTGCTAGTTGAATTTGTGGATACCTGGATCCCATGGCCTAATTATCAATAAGGTAGTCAGAAGAAACTCCTTGACACCAACAGTGTGTACTGTCTTGCTGCATATATATATTGCCTTCTTGCAATGGGCTGAAACATCTCTTGTTAGTACTGAAACTATATGCCAACCAAAGTGAGCACATTATCGATTTACTTGAGTTTACAGCCACCACAAAAAACAGCAAGCCACAAGTGCATGCCTCCACACCCATCAGTAAAGCATCAGCCCATAACTCATTGAAAGTTTCACTGAACTGCATAACAAAATAAGCACTCAAAAGCCTACTGTTTAGTTCAGATCTCCAAGGACTGAAACCACTTAGATTCAATGGAGGTACTTTGTCGAAAACGGAATGACCAACTTTCATGTCATGATTTCCTGGGCTAAAGGCATTTTGGCATATGACAGTGCATATGCCATTACCATTAATGCTTTCTTTACATATAATTGTTTCATCACCTATGCTTATGTGTCTCATTTATTCTGTGGCAGTTCGGAACAAAGATGGACTCTCTCTTTCACTTGCAAGGGGGCAGAAGTGGGGCAAGAATTTGCTAATTATAAAATAGACAGGGATGAGATCACATTCGGTAATTTAGTAACAATGAAATCAAGTTTGGGTTATGGTGCTAGGGACTACCTGTACTATAAAAGGAGAAGTGGTACTGCTGCAGCAACACTGAGGGAGATAGAATTTGATGATGATGCAAATGCAATGGTAGCATGTAATGTGGAGGAGAGGGAGGTTAGATTAGTATTGTCAAGGGATGAAATAACAGAGCGAAATGTGGAGATAACACCCATAAAATTACCAAGAATGAGAGCAATTAGTGAAGACTCCACAGATGAGTCAATTGATGAGTACAAGCAATGGCTAGAGAATATGCATAGACAGAACAAGGGAGCAGGGTAAGTTATGTTGGTTGCCCTATTGTAAATAATTATATTATATTATACTGCTATGGCCATACATCACTAATATCATTATGGTTTTCCCAGAATTTAAAGATATATACAGGGAGGACACAATCAAGAGTTACAAAGAATGGTTAAGGATGGAGGGACGACTTGACGATATTAGTAATATAACATATTTCCCAAAATGTCAACTCAATCGTTATAATCAGTTGTTCGCAAATGTTTATAGCTTACACATATTGGATGCAGGTGCATATGACAACCATATAACTCATCAAGATTTAATAAATTTAAGTCAGGATAGCAACCCAACACCACCTCTGCAACGACCATCTCATGCTCGGCGTCAGAAGACGCAGGGAAATGGTAAGTAATGGTAATTGTGATATAACTATGAGGTACAGTTCAGTTTTCCATATGTAAATGATTTCTTAATCTCTTCCATTGTGTATTGTTTAGATGGACAAAACTCCCAAAAGAGGAAGGTACGAGGTACCCTGAAAGGATTGGCAGCAACCACCAAGAGAGCGAAGCAGGGCAATCAGAAACTTAAAGTTGGATTCTCTAGACTTGGAGGAGCTGTAGGTGAGAACACACGCACATTTACTGATGAAATAGTATGGTTTACAAGGAGAAAAGCGCCACTCATTGGAGTGAGAACATGGAGAGATATCCACCAAGATGTGAAAGACTCACTGGTAACTGATATGATGGTAAGCTTCACAGGGTTTTCCGTTGCGTACAAATTGTTATTGCCAAATAATTAAATAAGTTACCTAGCATTTTTGTTTACTATTGAACAGAATAAGTGGGACATTGAGGATACCCCAGATATGAAGCAAAAGATATTGACCATCACTAATGAGCGATACAAAGGATGGAGATCAACATTTAGTGCAACATACAGGGCGTACAACACCTATGATGAGAGAATGAGGCATGAGCCAGAAGATTTGGACATTATTGAATGGCACTATCTGGTGTCATATTTTGGCACAAAAGACTTTCAGGTTCGATGACATTTACTTTATTCTTGCCAACTGCACTTGCTGAAATAAAGGATTTTTTCTTGCCAACTGCACTTTATTCAATTAGCTGCCAATACACAGGTGATTTTTTTTGAAACTCCACTACCTGTGAATATTCATAAATATAGTCCTTTTTGACACATTCTGAAAATTTTAGACTGACATATTATGTTGATTCAATGAATCACGCTTCTCTTGGGCCATGTAAATTATAGGAAAATTCATATTGTTGTATGGAACTTAAATATCTTTCATTTGGATCAAGAAACAGGTTTTTAGCCCAAGTATTTTAGTAGCTATAAATAGTTGTTGCTGACCATAGTTTCCTAACCTTGTAGTACAGTTTTGTATCTATCAACAAATTTGGACCATCTTAGTGGCCGTTTTTCTCTGGACAATAGGTGGAAAAGTTGTGCATAATTTAGTTATAGTTGTTTGGAGAGTTTAATGACCTTTTTTCGCCCAGTAGTTTTTGAGTTATCGTCAATCAAAGTTGACTGCTGGAGGAAGTGTTCTCTGACCGTACTTGGTTCTTCCTTGTCTTAGGCACACTTTCACTTTGGTTCACAAAATCATACTGATGGTATTCTTTTTTTGATATGTTTTCCATTGGCGTATGTTTTTTTCTATCATTAGAACACTAGATCTATGTGATATTCTCCATTTGCAACCATCCTTGGTTCTGCTTGCAGCACATGTGCTTAGGTCTTGATTTGGCATGCATGATCATAAGATCTTTCAATGAGTAATATCACTTTTAATAAATATGCAAATCTGCGACATGTTTTCGCTTGACATAAATGTGGATTCAATTGATGTATATTTGTACTAATGTTAATGATCCTTTTCAGGAGCATGATGCTGAGGTTTGAGTGGAGCGCATGATTCATGGGATGATCAACATGAAGGCAACCTTGGCTTCAGTGCTGCATAGCTCATTAGATTTTGATGTTTTCAAAATAGTTAAGCGTGTTGGACACTATTATGTGTTGCACTTGTGCGTGTGTTTAGACTAGATGTTGTGTTGGATACATTGGATGGTTTCTTTATAGATGTGCACAAATAAATTGTATTTTGGGTTAATGGATGTCTAAATGCTTTATTGATCATATATTGTTTAATTTGAAATCATTGTTTGAAGCTACCAAAGGGATCGTTGTAATATGCACTATCGTGGCATAAGCATGGCGTTGCAATTATATGCTATAGCAACAAAAAACCCGTGTGGCAAAACCACATGCAAAGAAACATAAGGCGTGGCAATAGGGTCTCTAAATTGTAGCAATGCAGCAGTAAGC
>CM014271.1:71122634-71146998 GCA_004135705.1 Alloteropsis semialata | reverse complement strand
GGACACCTCCGCAGAAAGTCAAGTATCCCGTGGAGCAAATAAGGCACGTCATGTGAGCGTTTAAGGCAGGCAATTCATTCTGCCATCAAATCGCGTTGAGAGGTGGCAAAACTGATCTCACATCATGACTCGCCCATGGCACAGTGAGGCAAGCAAGCGCACGCGCTCGTGGCATCCCGGTTTCCCGTTAGCAACTTCACATAGGTTGTATCACGTGTGCACCTAATAACGCGCTCGTGGCATCCCGGTTTCCCGTTAGCAACTTCACATAGGTTGTATCACGTGTGCACCTAATAAGTTGGTTGAGATCCTCTGAACTTCCAATATGGTAGTAACCACTTTAAATCCCTTACATTAATCTTGGGTCTTAAATATTTTGGATTTAATTGGAAATAAAAAAGGGCCAAGCCCAAATAATTCCAACATTGACCACTCAAATTAGATTAAAATCCACGAGATTGGTACTTATGCATATATTCATGTATATACTCTTACTGAAAATATTCTCTACATCCAGTTAGCTTCACAAATGTATGGACAGAGACACCATTTCATTGCCATTACTATCTATTGCCAAATCAATATGTATTTCCCAATTTGTAATATAAGGGCACATGATTTCAGAAGATTAACAATAATTAAAATAGGTGCATCATCCAAGTGTCGATGGACACAGACACCATTCCATCGCCATTACTATCTATTGCCAAATCAATATATAATTGCCATATTTGTATTTAAGGGCTTAATATATGATTTCTGGAGTTTAACAAGCATTAAACTAGGTGCATCATTCAAGTGGCTTGACTACGATAAATGAAAAGTCTGTTTACAAAAAAAATTATGCCTAATACTAGAAATTTATGATAAATTACTCCCTCCATTCTAATTTGATTGTCCTATTTCCAAAAACAAAAATTTCTTTTTTGATAGTCTTATTTGAGTTTTAGCATCAGATTTATCATAAATGTCCGTTTCGGTCTCTCTACAGACTAACTTCTCTGGAAAAACACTGGTGCATGCAAATGAAAACATCAATACCGAGAAGTTTTCGTACAAAAATAAGGAGTTTAATGACATGATTAATTAGGTGATAAGCAAGGTTTCTTCTGTTTGGTCATTGTGCCAAGGTGAAATGAGACTATCATAAGAGAATGGAGGGAGTAATTCTAATGGGTATCTTTACAGGCAAACATAGCGAACAAGCATTGTAGAATTGTATTTGTACAGATGAATATATTTATGCACCAACTTTAGTACATTTATTTTACTATTTTTATGTCTAAATGACAAGAAAACATTTCACCTTGTTAATTTAAAAGGCTGGACGGAAGAGTTGAATCTTCATATAAGATTAACTTACTCATAAAATAACCATTCAAAAAAAGTTTCTAATCTGATAAATCCATACTGCAAAATGACTAAAAGCATTGAATCATAGACGGCCCGGCTGGTTTACAAAAAAATTCCACATCTAATTAAGAAAGGAAAGTAAATAAAACTCTATTGATCCAACTTCATAACGGGCCGAGGTGTAGCACTTAACTAATAGTTCTTAACTAAATAATACATTTTTTGGTAGAAATCATTATCCTCTTTTATTTGATCAGCAAGTTTATTTTTGAGCCCACCAAGATGTTGGTTTACTAAATTTTATCCCTTTAATTTGTAAAATTTTAAATGACTTTCACTTCTACAGCATTTTTTTTATTGAAATGGAGTAGTCTCGAACTTAAAACATCCTTTCTTTGTATTTAGAGATGTTAGTGTCCAAAACTGCTGTGGATGTAACACCCCGCCCTCCAACACCGCACAGCGCCGCCCTTCCGTAGGAGCTCGCCCGCTTACACATAGCACCATGCTTACACTTTCGTCCTCGCTTTGTGTAAAAGGGTTGACCCGAAGGTGCTATGGCTGGAGAACAAAGCCTTATAAGCTGGTTCCACCCTTGCTCAACTAGCAATATGGTACTAAACATGTGCACCTGCACTCATGCCCACAACTGGGCCATATCCAAATTGGGCCGGGTGTCACATGCACCCCCACCCTTCAAAGAACCCAACGTCCTCGTCAATCCAGCTCACCCACACTTGGGCAAATGTTCCAGTAGACCGCCCCCTCTTAGGGCACGACCGTACGTCCAAGGCCCGACATATGCCATGCCGTGTGTCCCATCCTGGGCCCACACGCGCAACCACGAGGGTCGGCGGCTCTGATACCACTTGTAACACCCCGTCCTCCAACACTGCATAGCGCTGCCCTTCCGTAGGGGCTCGCCCACTTACACAGCACCCTGCTTACACTTTCGTCCTCGCTTCGTGTAAAAAGGTTAACCCGAAGTTGCTATGGCTGGAGGACAAAGGCTTATAAGCTGGTTCCACCCTTGCTCAACTAGCAATGTGGTACTAAATATGTGCACCTGCACTCATGGGCTACAACTGGGCCATATCCAAATTGGGTCGGGTGTCACAATACTTTATAAGCAAGAACAATGGTAGTAGATCTACAAAGACTACTAGAAAGGCTCGCGGCGTTGCCGCGCAGTGCCTGTATTTCGTTGTGGTATTATAGTTGATGTAGGCTTTATTTCATGAATGGAGTAATAGTAATTTTATGGAGGCAGGTGCAAAATTTTTTGTAAGAATGTAGTTGAGATAAATGTTTTGCCTTGTTATTTTTGCATAGGTGTCATGGTTAGTAATATGTTGTTGCCTCTGGTATGTATTTTGGATGTTAAATTATTGTGGAAGTATTGTTTAAGTGAAATATTATTTTGGGTAGTGAAATGGAGCTTTTTTTCGTGTATTTACTGTGGAGAAAGAAAGTATAAAAGTATTTATTAAGGAGGCAATGTAGTTTTTACAAAGTGTGGGGTGTTTTTTTTCAGTGGTGGGATGTAGAATAATTTTTGTAAAGCCGGGGGGCTAGTTTGTGAGAACATATCACTACTGGAAAATGGGTTTTCCCTGAGTGTGCACAAACCGACAGGGAAATACAAAATCCCGACAGGGAAATTGGAAAATTATTTTCCTGTCGGTCAACCGACAGGGAATAACCGACAGGAGTAGAGCGACAGGGAAAATTGAATTTGTTTGACGGTTTTTTGTTCCCCTGTCGGTGGTTTCATTTTCCTGTGGGTTCTACACCGACAGGAATATGGCCCTTCACCAAGTTTATGTTCCATTTCCCTGTCGTAGTTAACTCACAGGGAAATAAATCTAACCGACAGGTTTAAATTTTACCCTGTCGATGTAATCCCGCCAAAGAAAAGTAGTATTTTCCTGTCGTTTTTCTTTCGACAGGGATATGTTTTTCTAACCGACAAGGTAATGCATTTGCCCTGTCGGATGGTTACCGTCAAAGCAAATGATACTTTTTCCCTGTCGGCATTGAGCTGTCAGAAAAATGAACATACAACCGACAGGGAAATGAATACCCTGTCATTTTGTAAAAATGAATATATACAGCTAGCTACTGAAACAATATCAAATTTAATTTGGCACAGAATGCCTGACCACATTGTTCATCAACAATTCAGGACCAACCCATATAAATTTCACATCCATATTTCATATATATCATAATATCATGTCCAAATGTTGGCAGCATAATACACCACAGCCATAAACTTCTAGCACTGTTGCATCCAGTACATATAAGGTTAGGAAAACAGCAGCACAAAGCCATAAACTTCTAGCACTACACAGAACTAGCTAGAGATTAGCAGCAGCCCACAAAAGCCATAAACTTCTAGCACTACACAGAACTAGCTAAAGATTAGCTACTGGAGTCATACTACACCAAACAAGCACTGCAAGTCTGCAACTCCCCTGAACTGAACTGTGAGTTGCCCTTACAGTACTACAAAAAATGAACTGAGCTGCCCTTCTATTTCCAAAATGATCAAGCTCCATCACACAGTGCACTGATCAAACTGCATCATCACACAAAGCATTGTTTCCACTCTGTTGGTTGTTGGCGTCAATGTTAGCAATGTTTGTGCCGTCGGGGTCCTCACCTCCATGACCACTAACATCCATGCTGTTGTTGATGGACTCCGAGCCAGCATGAGATGAACCACTTGCCTACATGATGAGAGTTACATAAGCAATCTGAAAATTCTATATGAAAACAGATCTGGAAATGCTATATGAAAATAGTGGGCAAATAAACTTTATTTGATCAATACTGGATTGAAAATCAATATGCATTAGTGGTTAAACTTACCTATGGTACCAAGCATATACTACTACTAGTCATGATTACAGCCATGTCTCATTCTACCATGAGATCTGAACTAATGCAAATTAAGTCCAGATGCTATGCAAGAGAATCAAGATGAGGCCACTTCCTCACTGCTGCATTGTGTGTTGTCATTCTGAATACCACAAAGTTGCAGTTAGCTTCCATAGGAACTATATTTGAATATAGTTGCCCAACTATAACAAAAATTTCTTGGACTAGACAAAAGATGCTAGTTATGCTACTGAAAAGACAAGTTTTTACTTAGGCATAAACACTCACAATTGCTTGGGCGGCTGATAGACGTTGCAGTGCTTCAACTGGTATTTCCTTCCCCAAGTCTCGATAAAGTCCCTGCAGTGAGAACATGTATATAATTCAGAACAGAAAAAAGCAACAGCTGTATAAAAATGAATATATGGAATAACATGTGTACCAGTATCAAGTCTGTAGCAACTTTGATTTGCTACAATGCACTGTCCTTCTCATGGACCTCTCGCTCTAGCCTTGCATTTACATGGCGCAGGCGTGCCATTTCCCGGACCAAGCTTTGCATAGACATTGAATTTGATGGTTGTACTGTATTTTCCTTTGCATCAGCCCTGACATCCGCTGCCCTGACAGCTCCATTTGCTATGGGAAAACGACCATGGGGTGTGCCACCAGACATGTGATAAAGCACCTTCCCATTCAACTCTTGCTCCTGACCCGGCTCTAGTCGCCGCTGCTGCCCTTCCATTTCCCCTTCATCTTCCATTTCCTCATGCTCTTCATCCTCGCCTTCTGGACGTGCAATGCTCCTAACACCAGCTATGTAGTCATCCTATACATCCAATGGCAATACATTAATTGGATTCACTAGGCGTTTTCAATCTGGGCAAAAATATTTGAATCTGCGCAAAAAGTAGAACATAAATACCATTCGCTTTTGTGCTTTGCGGCTCCTGACTGGACCGCTGCTACCATTGCCATCAACACCACTTATGCCAGATTTCATCACTGCATATACATTAAGAGGGTTTGCCTTCTCTGGTCCAAACCTAGCTTCCTGCAAAGACAATAAACAGTAGAATGAGACAGGAACAGATCAATAGGCCTCATGAGTTATGCCTGCAAATGACAGCATACACATGCATACCATAACTTGTTGTGTCTCTGTGAATGGTCTTGAACCTCCATGGTTTTGAGCAGTATCTTCACCACTCAAGCGACAATCTTGTCCTCTCTTCCTTTTTATCTTGAAATCTTCTGAGCACCAATATTGGCAGAGATTGGGCCACACCTCATCGTTGCACCACTTGAGCCGACCGACCAAGTATTGTTCATAGTCAAGCTCTATTGGGCGGGCTAGGGCATCATCGAGTACCTGTCCTTGTTTGTCATAGTACACCTTTACACAATCCACACGTGCTTGATACATCAAGTCTCTCACCCTTTTCTTCAAATAGGTTTCAAGAACACAGTCCGCCTCTTGCTGCTTCTCTTCCGCAACCTCGAACAAGCGCTGCAAAGTGTATGAAAGAAACCAATGTTTATTAGAACAAAAACAACAAAGCAGTTCAGCAAGCTATGGTAGAATTGCTATAACAAAAACAGCAGAGATAGTTCAGCAAGTTACGGTAAAATTGCTAGAACAAAAATAGTAAAATTGAAGAGCTGGCTGTAAAATTCACTTGCATAGAGAACCTGTTACTTACCCAAAATTCAGAAAGCACACGATCTCCACTTGTCACTCCCAACTCATTAGGGGTGCTCAGAAAATAATCACCCCAATCCAAAGCTGGACGAGGATCCCCCATGACCATACCATCCTCGTCCTTGTCCTCAACCAAACCTGGGTATTCCCTCCTAAGAATAACCCCAAGCTGAGTAGTGTATTTGTATGGGGGCTTGTAGTTGACATAACTAAATTGCCTGCATAAACAATGGATGTTGTTAGCTGTTCAATAATGAAACCTACTTGTAAGCATAACAATGTACTCACTGGTCACCACTTGGTCTAAGAGCCACCTTGGCACCTCGCACAGGCATCGCTAATTTTGTTTGGGACCCTAGCTTCCTTCCTCTTTTTTTAGGTGGCTCAACTTGAGCAGCAGCCGTGCTGGCCCTTTGGGAGGAATCACCAGTAGTGGCCGAAGCATGAGAAGCGCTCCTTTGGGCAGCAGACCTGGCAACACGCTTGCTGCGTGTATGACGAATGCTACGGGTCATCTGCATATGGACCACAAGTTAGAGCCATTCTACAACAGAACATAACATTAACTTGGAAGAAAGATTGACTGGCAGCAAGTGCAAGCAACAATAAGAATGTAGACAACAAGTGCAGATTTTAATAATAAAACAAGTATCAAATACAATGAATCCTTTCGGATTTTCTAGGATAATTTGCTTAAGTAAACAATTCAGATTTACAACTACAAATTCAGAAATCATTTGGATCATATGTCTCTTCCTCCTCTTCATCCATTGGTTCGTCTTCTTCCTCTGAACTTTCACCCTCATCCTGAATAGCATCTTCATCATATTCCTCATCCTCAACAACTCGGTTCTCTATTGCTTCCAAGTCTTCTGGGTCAATAATCTCATCTGAGCCCAATGAAGTTATAGAGTCCAAGGCAGCCCCCAAATCAATAACAAATGTGCCATCTAACCCATCCTCTTGATATACATCCTGAATTGGTTCTTCTTGAATCATGGAATCATCATTGCTGCCATTTTGAGGCACACATCCACGTGGAGCAACTTGGTACACAACCCACCATGGATACAGATTCTTATTGTTGCATGGGTACGATAGATAGTAAACTTGAGTGACTTGGTTGGCCATCACATAGGGGTCAAAATTTGACAATCTTAATGAATGCTTAATCTCTACCAAACCTAGATCTTCAGTACGTCTCATTCCATTGGGTGTTGGGTCAAACCAGCGGCAATAAAATAAAACCAACTCTAGTTTCATACTGCCTTCCCATTTAATTTTTATGATATCCTCTATGACACCATAATACTCAAGAGCATTGCCACTTTCATCATATGAAGTGACACAAACACCACTATTGATGGTTGTTAACCCGGGCCTTCCACTCTCATATTTCTCTGAACGGAATCTATATCCATTAACATCATAACATCCAAAAGAGCTAACTTGAGTGCGGAAACCATATGACATTTGGCACAGAACATTGTGAATGCTGGCTGATTTCACGCACTGAAAAAAAATCCATGTTCTGAGTTAATATTTTATATTTCTTTGATAGTTCAGCATATAGATAATCTGAAGTGGATAAGAACATTACTTGCTTTTTGAACCAATCAAAGAAATTTGGCCCAGTTATATCGCTTGGTATTGGGTTTGATTTCCAATTCTGAATTCTAACTCATCTAAGCACATGGTATTCATGTCTACCAATGCCAATTCCGATTCCGAGGCCAAAATATCTACATCCAAACACAGTGTAGGAAAAAACATATATAATATTGGTAAAAGAGAATATTAAAGATAGAGTTAAATTCACCAAGAAAGAGTTAAATACACCAGCGGCCCTTAAATTTGCAACGAGATGCCACTTAGGTCCATGATGTCGCAAAATCAAAATTAGGACCCGCAGTTTGTTAAGTTGTGCTGATTAGGCCCATAACCCGACACGGGAGACCTTTAGCCGACGTGGCTTTGACACTGTGGACGTGACTATGTTTTGGCGGGAGTTTTGCCACTGGTTAGGGTTGGTGTTTTGCATTTAGAACCCTACCATCTGCATAAAAGAAAAATGGGTCATTTCTCCTCATCGTTCTCTCTCTCTCTCCCCCTGTCCTCTTTTGTGCTCGAGTTCTTCTCCCACCGAAGCCTCGCTCGATCTACTCTGGTCGACACAATGGGAGGTGATTCAAGCACATTAGCCTCAAATCCGCAAGGTGGTGATGCTCTTCCGCTGATTTGGTGCACGGGTTGTGGAACCAGGCAGGTGGTGCGGCGCATCTCCCAGAAGCCATGGAGCTTAGGGCAAGTATTCTACTGTTTCCCCAAGTACAAGGTGAGTTAGGGTGGGATTTAATCAGGGTTTTGTTTCGGGCATGTCTCCAATTACCGATTGTTGCGTCTTTGTAGCGAGATGGAAGTGGATGCCTATTTTGGTACTGGGAAGAGGACTATGCGGATTTGTTGGCCGAAAAACCGATTGGCAATAGAGGAAATGTTCTTGTTGAAGGCGATGGAATTCATGATAGTAAAGGAGAATGAAAGATGAAGAGTGGAGCTGGAATGTGTGGCCAGGGGTTGGTGAAGAAGGATGATGAACTTGTAGGAATTGAAAAAGAGTTAGTTTACTGAAGGCAATTTGCACAGTTTCAGTTTATATCCTGTTTGTACTTCTGTTGATGCTTATTGTTCAGCTTATTAAGTGACGGTGTTACTCTTAGTATGTTGTCATGTATTTGATGCTATCAGAAATGGAACTAATGTATGACAAATGATGGTTTTGATAATGGAAGCACAATATGTTCTGAACAAATATGTCCATTGTGATTAACACCAAGCATTCATCCATAGTTTTGTCCACTGACTGTGTTTTGTCACCAAAAGAAAGCATTGTATCACTGCTACATCTATGCAGTAACTTCTAGTTTTCTTCTTTGGCCTAAGTTCTGACGAAGCAAAGAACTATACAAAAGTTGTTCAGATCCATCACACACCTATACAAAAGACTAACAGGTCCAAACCAAAAGTAGTATCTTTGATCCTGCACAAAAGCATAACAGAAACATGTCATGTCTTCTTAGGCACATCAAGCCTTCTTCTTTGTCTACTTAGCAGCTCTGCTTGTCTTGGTAGCTTCACTAGCTGGTTCAGTAGGATCTTAGTTATCCATTCTTTTAACTGAAAAACCATGGGAAGCTGGAGCCTGAGCCTGTCAAAAAAATGTCAGCCGGAACCTCCATAGGATTGGATTGGGCATGAACTTTAGGTATGAAATTTTCCTGGCTTTTGACCCGCCCTGAAAAATGCTTAGTTCTAAGCTGCTACAGTTTCATGTAGCTTCCAAAGAAAAACATCGCTAAATGGTATAGCCTGCTATTAAAAACACTGTGGTGGAGGAAAAAATTAAAACAGAAATGGTGAAAATGGAGGAGGTATGGCGGTACATCGGTTGAGTAATCCTAGCCTTACTGTCCAACTAAACATGCACATACAGAGTAATTTGTACCTTTTTAAATAAATGAAGTCAAGACAGTTTGCACAATCGAACAACCTTAGAACACTAGCTCATTAAGCCGTATAAGGTAGTCCTGCTCGATAGACCACTCCATTATTATCGAGTTCGGTTGCGTTGTATTTAGCCAACGCGTACGTTAGTTGGTCAAGGCGCTCTGGTAACATTACAGTTCGTTGCTATATGACTACGTTAGTCTCACAGATCGATAACTCTGATTTCTCTATTATCCACTGCAAAGTACCAGTGTACTAGTCACAGCACTTCTTCGCAGTGGTCAAATCTAATCATGTTCAATACCAACCGAAAAAGGGATACAAATACAACGTGCTACCAAACACGAAAACAAACATTTTCTTTTTCGAAACGAAAAAGGAACAAATTAAAGCAACTACAAAACAGTGACAGTTCATGAAAGAGATTTTAAAACAAATAACACTGGATGAGTCAAGAGCAAGTTTTGTCGGTTGGGAAAAAAAATTATAGGTGAGGCGATTCTTTCTTCCCAGCTACCACACCATGCATCCACTCTCTCCGTAACATGGGCCAGGCCGCCGAGTCAGCCAAGCCCAGAATACCAGAAAAGATTAGTCCCAAATCCCAATGCATGTGAGAGATCATTTATTTCATGTATAATCCGTGCGTCCAAATCCTTCATGAGCAGAGTGGTTTGGTGAGGGGTCAGCAGCCAGCACCGAACCCGTCCATACCGAGTTGGTCCAACCATAAAAAAGACCCAAGAGAGTTAGTGGAGTGGTTTCTCCTTCCTCCCAAAATGTTGTTGTCAGGTCGTTAGCAAATGCACGCCGAGTTCCTTTTTTCCATTTTATTTCCTTTTTCCTTTTCTTTTCTTTGGTGCTTCCATGTGATGTGCAGCTCTTGTTCTTTTTTGAGTTTGTTGTAAAATAAATAAAAAAAGCAGGAGTAGTAGATAGCAGTGGCATGGCCAAATGATTGAGGCATGAAGATGAAGCAGAGGCGGCTAAGGAAAGGCAGGGGAGAGATGTGGCAGATTATATGAGAGAGAGATCGGCGGCAAACTTTTGGGAGGCTCTGCATGTTGATATGTATGGCTATGGTATGCGGCACATGGATAGAAGGGGAACTTTGGAACCTTCGCTAGGTCTCATGTAAAAGTTGCTCAGATCTTTGCTTCTGTCATGTTCGTAGTGTTGGAGAAAAGAGTAAAGGATAGGGTGAGCACCCTTGATCTCTTCATTCTCAATTTTATAGAAAGAGGATGAATCTAGTAGGCTTGATCTAGCTTGTAAAGATGAATCCTCCGTGAATCAATTGAGGTTTGTCTGAATCTTTGTTCTCCAAATTCATCCCAAGTCTTTTGTTATTTGGTATTTTTGCTTTTCGGAGCTATCTCTTCTCAAATTTTGATATCTTGACTCAAGGCGTCTTGATGCAATTTATTGGGTGGGGGGGTGGAATCCAAGCTAGGACATATGCAATATCACCTACGGTGATTGCATTGCAAATCCTTTCACAAGCTCGCCGAGCCTAGAGAGTTTCCCCCAAAACTCGAGTTCCTGCATAAAGTTTTGACCTTTCTTAGAAGATCTTTTAGGCAAAGAATCATCATTTTGTTGCGAAGCTATAGTCAAAATTTTGTAAGATTTGGATTTGTTTAAGTGATTCTTTAGACGTTGACTCGTTTTCTTGAGCTGTTTTTCTAGGCAGTCTTCTTGGCTGAGCCGACCTCGGACTCCAAGTAAACAAAAAATCCGACTCGGGTAAGTCGACCTTTCCCGGGTGAGCTAGCTTAACCCCAAACGAAACAAACAGCCTGACTCGGTTGAGTTGTCCCTGATTTCTAAGAAACTCAAGAGCTTCACCTGGTCGGCAATTCGATCCTTCAGCGAGATGTAGAAAGCATAAAAATAATGTTGCTTGTTCAAATATTAAATCTAAGTATTTTTTTTTGGTTGTGATTGGATTTTGAAGCACATTCGGTTCATGTGTGGTGATGTTGCAATGCAATTTGATTCTGGCTGGCGGCTTTAATGGTTAGTTGGGTTAATTCTTTGGAGAGCAATGCTAGTTACAAAAAAAAGAGATGAGTGGGAACGTGGGATGCAGCGACTAACGAGGCAAGTCGAATGACTTCAATAGAGAAGTAGAATACTGAGCTGTCCGAGCTCCATCGAAGCTGTTCTTGCAGCTGCTCGCAGCTGGATAGAATCGACAGCAGAAATCCAGGATACATGTGCAGACCTATCCACGTCTTTGGACGGCTCTGTATTTTCCTGCACATTTTCAGGCCACAAGAAGCTTCCCGTTTTTGCCGAATAAATCCAAGGCACAGGGGCATGTGAGTATGTGACAAGCGGCTAGCATCCCAATAATGCTGGTGTTAGCGATCAAAATTGACAAGGAGTAAGTTCTGCAGGGAAACCGGTGGAACCGGATTTATGAACCGGTGGAACCGGTTTGGTTCACTGTGACGCGTCTGACAAGACAAACCGGTGGAACCGGATTTGGGACCGGTGGAACCGGTTTTCCCTGAGTTGTAATAGGATTGGACTCTTTTTGTAGATCCGAATTGTAATTGAACTTTTCTTGGTGGAACCGGTTTTCCCTGAGTTGTAATAGGATTGGACTCTTTTTGTAGATCCGGGATGTAATTGAACTTTCCTTGCGGGGCAAGACCTCCCCACCCTATAAATATAAAGGGTTGCGGCCGATTGAGTATCATCCAATCGATCAAACACAATTTATCTTTTATTTGTCTTTACTTTTTTGCCTTTACTTTATGTTTCTCAAACCCTAGCTTCTCCAAACCCTAATTGCTGTTCTTCCTTCGTCTCCACGGCGATTGAGGGCGTTCTAGGTGGCCTGACCGATCCTAGAACAACCCAAGGTGCGCACACCCTGACGGGGTCCCTCCCGGGAGTGCGTTCGTTGGTCTTCGCAGGAAACTCTAGTAAACCGGTTTCACCGGTTTCTGCGCAGTCAGATCTGCATCTTGCGATTCCGCGCGTGTGAGTGTTTGGCGCGGCGCGTTTTAGCGTCAACACACTTTTTGGCGACTCCGCTGGGGAACAAGAAAAAAGGATCTACTACCATGTCGAATCTACCGAAGCCAGGCGAAGTTGATCCTGACAATATTCAGAGGCCGACTGCTAATGAGCTATCGGCTGAGGATCGTCATCTATTCGAGCAACTCCTGCTGCAAGAAAAGGAGGAGATGGAACGAGCCAAGAAGAAGCTTGAAGACAAGGCGCAATGGTTCCTCTCACACTTCTCCAAGGATCGAAAGGGTGCTATCTCCAAGGACAAGGAGGTGGTTGTTCTTTCAGAAGGAGAAGAAGAAAAAGATGAGGTAACACCCACTGTAAGTGCTGCATCCGCGCCTGTTACCCTTGATCAAATTAATGGCTTATTACTTTCTGGTCAAAAAAGTCTTCTTACGATAGTTCAAGGCATGATTGATAAATCCGTAGGAAAACAACCTTCGACCGTAATTAGTAATGCTATTAATTCTGATGTAGTGGGTACTTCACAGCATGCAATTGTACCTCAAAATTCATCGGCAGCAGTATCACCCAAAAATCCACAATATGGGATGCCGTTGAATCATTTAACAGGACAGAATTCTCAGGGACAATTTGGCCAGGCAATTCCGGTGAAACCGGTTTCTGTAACCGGTCCTACCGGTTTTAACGCTAACGCACAGTACGGCCAAAATCCGGTCCAACCGGTTGTAGGAACCGGTCCTACCGGTTCTACTCCTGTTATTGCATATCAGACAACACCTGAGCTTATAACTAGTATATGCCAATTGCTCAGGCTAATTCTGGCCGAGTTAATGGTGTTTCTGGTAATGTACCTACATGTATTCCAATGATAAATACTTCAAATCCTATGTCTTCCCAAAGTTCGGGTTATTTGCAACAACCATTACATGCATCACCGAACCAAATGTCACAACATGTGCCAAATGTCAATGATCAGCAAAGCTCAAATGATCTTTATATTCAGAGTCTGATGGAAGAATATAAAAAAGATTTGGCTATTTTGATTAAGGATACTTTTTTTTTGATGCGAACAGCAGGGGAGGCCCCTACTGATTTTTTCTATTATAAAAATAAATATTTACATTTTACAAGGCCGCAGGCCCAAGAGCAAAAAGAAGAAGGAGATTAACTTAGATTACATAACCAATTCTCTAACTCCAACTTCAGAGAAGGTTTCGCTCTATGCAGTACTAGATGAAGTTCTTCTCTGAAAATTGCCTTCCATCTCCTCAGGGATAAAGGCTTCCTGTCAAAAATGACCTCATTTCTATGTGTCCAAATAGCCCAGCTGGCCACTATGATGATTTCTCGAAAAATTTTGGAATTGAAGGCTCTCCTAGCTTTGATGATCATCTCATAGTTTAGCATGTTCAGATCCCAGTGAACATTGATGAGTCTCCAGCACCATTGACTAAAGGAGCATGTGAAAAAAAGATGTGTCAAAGTTTCTTCTGAGCCACTATTGCAAAGGGCACAGCTATAATCATCCAGAAACCTTCTTTTTCTTCTCAAGATGTTTCTTGTGTTTAGTCTGTCTCTAAGCAGGAGCCAGAAGAAAAATTTATGCCTCCCTCTGCAGCAAGATTTCCACATCCAAGAGAAGAGAGGACTAATTGGTTGGGATCCCTTCAGTTGTGTATAAGCTTTTTTAGTACTAAAGTCCGGCGATCCCCATATGTAAGACCAATGATCTTCCAAGCCAATGTCTGCTGAAATATTCTCTATGAGGCCTACTAGGTGAGTTAACTGATCGGATGCTTCAGCTGACAGAGGGGTGATGAAATTGTTGTATGCATCTGATGAAAGAAACTTGGCTACCGACACACTCTTTGTTCTGACAAAAGAGAACAGCTGGGGAAACTTAAACTGTAGAACTCCCAGATCCCAAAGATCAGTCCAGAAACAAACTGAGTTTCCTTTGTTTACTTTGCATGCAGCTATTTGGAAGAAGTTATCTGTAAGGCTCATCACATCTCTCCACCAAAAGGAACCAACCGGCCTCTTGGCGTGTGGGACAATGCCATTGGAATAAAGACAGCGCCAGGTTAAGGAGACCCATGGAAGGTCTACATGGTTGTAGAATTTGTGGAGAGATTTCAAGAGGAGAGAAGTGTTTTGCGTTTTGAGATCAATAATTCCCAGACCACCTTGTTCCTTAGACTTGCAGGCTTCTTTCCAAGCTACCAGACATCCTCCTTTCTTGGTTAGATCCCCTTTGTCCCAGAGAAAGTGCTTTCTGTATCTGTCAATCTGATCAATCACTCCAGCTGGCAATTTGAGAGTGCAGAGATAAAAGGTTGGCAAAGAGGAAAGGACCGAGTTGACCATAATGAGTCTGCCAGCATATGTCAATAATTTGTTGATTCCCATCATTCTTCTTTCTATTCGATTAAGGAGAGGCAGGTAGTCAGTCATAGATGGCCTTGTAGTTCCTAGAGGTAAGCCAAGGTATGTGAAAGGCATGGATGCAACTTGACACCCTATAGCAGCAGCAAGAAAGGTAGCTTCATCAGGCTCAACATTAATAGGCACCAGGCTTGACTTGGAGAAATTAACTTTCAGTCCTGTAGAGGAAGCATAAGTGTCCAGGATGGTTTTAAGGTTGATAAGTTGCTGCTCCTCTGCTGGCAAAATTATCAAAGTGTCATCAGCATATTGGATGATGGGGAAGTCCCCTCCAAAGCTGCCTCCTAGAGGATGCTCCAGAATTTGTCTGCGTGCTGCATCAAAACTTTTGGCGTAGAGGTTAAGAATAAAACTTTAGTATATCAGAAACCTTATCCTCCAGTTTTTGATACTATGCCTTATCCTCAAGGTTTTAAAGTGCCAGAATTTATCAAAATTCCTGGGGAAGACAATAGGACTACATGGGAGCATATTAGCCAGTTTAATGCACAAATGGGTATTCATGGTAGCGTTGATCATTTGAAAGTTAGATTATTTCCTTTGTCATTATCTGGTGTTGCTTTCTCATGGTTTTCGGCATTATCTCCTAATTCTATTTATACATGGTCTCAATTAGAACATAAATTCCATGAACACTTTTATAGTGGTGATAATGAATTGAGGCTATCTCACTTAACATCGGTTATGCAAAAGAATGATGAATCTGTTGCAGATTATATTAGAAGATTTAGAGATACAAAAAACCGATGTTATAGTTTGATTATTTCTGAAAAAGATCTTGCCGAATTAGCTTTTAAAGGTTTGAAATCTCATATCAAAGATAAATTAGAAGGCTATGAGTTTCTTACCATTAATCAAGTATTACAAAAAGCTTTGGTTCAAGAAAGCCGAAGTAAAGATGCTAGGCCAAAATCTGATCGTCCTAATATGCATATGTTAAACAATGATTTATTGGACGATGAGAATGGAGAAGTATGTGCTGCTGAATTTATATGGCCAAGCAAGTCTCAATCATATAGTTGCCACAAAAATCGGCAAGAAGAAGTGAAATTTACTTTTGATGTGTCCAAATGTGATAGGATATTTGATGAGTTGCATAAAAATGGATACATCAGATGTGCATATACTTTACCATCGCTTGATGAGTTGAAGCGACGTGCATATTGTAAATTTCATAATTCTTTTTCACATGCAACTAATGATTGTAATGTATTTCGTAGGCGAATTCAATCGGCTCTTAATGAAGGCCATTTGACTTTGCATGAAATGAAGGTTGATTCTGATCCTTTTCCTAAGAATTTCTCTGTCAATACCATTGAATTACAGAATCCTAAAGTGTTGATCCGGCCGAATCAAGCCGATACAACAAAGGGAAAAAATGTAATCATTGGTGAAGCACGACCAGAACAGAAAAGGAATAAGAAGGTATGGCTGAAAAAAGACCCTCAAGTTGCAAAAAAGAATTCGACACTCGGGGGGCAAACCAAGAGCAAATGTGCTGGTTCTGATAGAACCGGTGGAACCGGTTCCTCAAACCGGTATAACCGGTTTTCACCTGAAAGTTCTGGTGGTTCAAAGAAGAAAGCAAGGCCGACCTTCGAAGAGCTTTTGGAAAAGTATAAGAAGAAGGGAGCTGTCCAGGAGCAAATAAGTCGATCACATAACACTGGAGATGCATATTCAACACCAAGACATCAAGATAGACAAAAATTTCACCAACACCAAGGTAATTATGCTGCTGCACCATATTATTTTGGTGGACCATATATGCCGTTGTCTTGGTCATATCCTTGTTATTATGCTCCTAGTGACTATGGTAGTATGTACATGCCACCACATATTATTTCTTATCCAAATTATGGTGTCTTGCAACAACCGATTGCTTACGATGGTAATCCGGTTAAAAAGGATGCATGTACTAATCTTAAACAGTGTGAGAACAGCAGCAAATCAGATTCTAAGTATATGCAGCCGAGGTGGTGTCCCTCAGGCTTAACTCGCACTCAAAAGAGAAAATTACAAAGGATGCGCAGGCAATCAATGGAACCAGAAGTTGAAGCAAAAATCAGCGGCACCTACAAGGATGGTGTGGAGACCAAAACATGTTGCTTCAACTTCAAAATAGGTGAGACGCATGACATGGCCGATGCATTATATGTTTAACATCGTCCAGAGAAGAATTTTGATCTTAGAAATATTTTCTAGTGCACAAGTTTACTAGAAAACAGGGAGGCATATGTTAGCGATCAAAATTGACAAGGAATAAGTTCTGCAGGGAAACCGGTGGAACCGGATTTATGAACCGGTGGAACCGGTTTGGTTCACTGTGACGCGTCTGACAAGACAAACCGGTGGAACCGGATTTGGGACCGGTGGAACCGGTTTTCCCTGAGTTGTAATAGGATTGGACTCTTTTTGTAGATCCCGGATGTAATTGAACTTTCCTTGCGGGGCAAGACCTCCCCACCCTATAAATATAAAAGGTTGCGGCCGATTGAGTATCATCCAATCGATCAAACACAATTTATCTTTTATTTGTCTTTACTTTTTTGCCTTTACTTTATGTTTCTCAAACCCTAGCTTCTCCAAACCCTAATTGCTGTTCTTCCTTCGTCTTCACGGCGATTGAGGGCGTTCTAGGTGGCCTGACCGATCCTAGAATAACCCAAGGTGCGCACACCCTGACAGGGTCCCTCCCGGACGTGCGTTCGTTGGTCTTCGCAGGAAACCCTAGTAAACCGGTTTCACCGGTTTCTGCGCAGTCAGATATGCATCTTGCAATTCCGCGCGTGTGAGTGTTTGGCGTGGCGCGTTTTAGCGTCAACAGCTGGCACCACGTTCCTCGACAGGAAAATGCAGAGCAGGGCACCTTGATCTTGATCCCCGGTTTCCGCGCGTACGCTAGCAACAATAGCCAAGTCCAGGCTTACCATCGTTTTGGAATGCAAAGGGAGACGAATCCTTTCAGCAGTTGGCTTGATAAGACCAACCCCCTGCCAATGTTTGCATTGTACTCTCTTCTTTCTTGTGATAAGACCAACCCCCTGCCAATGTTTGCAGTTGCAGGATTGCAGGTTGCAGCCCAGCCTTTACGCATATTCATCACACCAAACAGTTCCTGCACACGCAAGTCGCCGGCCCAGCCAGCGAGCCACCTCGATGGACCAAAAGCAACAACACAAAAGGCACAAACGGGTAGCCACCATCTTGATTCTTAAACGAATCCGATTCAAGGGTACCAACAACGAGCCATCATGGCCAGGGCTGGGATACTCCCTGCTACCCACCCAAAAAGCTCAGCCATCTTCACTAATCATCTTCCAAGCAAACACTTATGGCCCCGGGAACATAGAACTGGACCATGAGGCAAGATAGCTAACATCAGGTGCATAATAACAAGATACTGAATTCACAACATCGTCAGTCAAACGGACTTGGAGCCTGAACATTACATGCTACTTCTGCAGAAGATGCTAAAAGGGGAATGCCATATATGGCTTGCCAATGTTTTCAGTTCACTAAGAGCGTAAACAACGGCTTGTCAGTGCTTACAGGAATTACACCTAAGCTAGATAAGGTAAACAGCGTGTACATTCTTACGGAACGTAATGTCAGATACAATTAGACAGTTACTATCTAGGTCTTGTTTAGTTTCAGCAAGTTTCTGCAATTCAACCAAAAGTAACGCATTGAAAAGCGTGCCCCCTCTCTCCGCAACACGTTCTCCAATGCACTTTTTTTACATGAAATTTAACCAACTTTTACGAACTAAACAAGGCCCTCCTCGAGGAGCTTCTGAACCTGCAAATGAGAGTAAGGCCTTGTTTACACTACTACACAAAAGGCATCAGCGCCGGTTCGTAAGGGGCCTTCAGCGCCGGTTTTTGGAAGTGCTGCTGAAAAAGTGCTTGTGAAGACCATGGGTTTCACCACCGGTTTTAAAACCGCTGGTGATGCCCCTAGTATCACCAGCGGTTTGTATTACAAACCGCTGGTGATGGCCTTAGTATCACCAGCGGTTCGTAATACAAACCACTGGTGATGACCCAAACATCACCAGCGGTTTGTATTACAAACCGCTGGTGATGTCCGAAGCATCTCCAGCGGTTCGTGGAACAAGCCGCTGGTGATGCTAGGGGCATCACCAGCTGTTTGTAATACAAACCGCTGGTGATGTTGTTGTCATCACCAGCGGTTTATGCCACGAACCGCTGGTGATAAGTGTCTAACAGCCAAAAAAAATTTCAGCTACAATTAATAAATTTCCAGCAGCAGCAATAATATTTCAACAGCACATGAATAATCCAGAAGCTTAACAATTATTACATCAGCACAAGTTCATAATTCAACCACAAGTTCATAATTCAACCACATGATTGAACCACAAGTTCAGATTCAAACACAAACATCCGCTGAATTAAAATTATTACAAGTCTAGATAATGCAGTACTCTCCACCAGGTTTTACAACATGGTCCAAAATGAATCCTGCGAGTTGCTCTTGGAATCCCCAGATCGCTGTAAGTAGCAACTCTGAAGTTTCTAGCTCACATCTCTACATCAAGAAAATAAGAAATAATGGATTAAGTACACAAGTAATGAGAATGAGAATGCAAATAAGAAATAATGGATTAGCTTATCAATCATGAATTTCCGACTATTTGCCAAGTACAACATATCCATGTGGAAGCCACTAACATGGCAATGCATTATTTAAAACACCATCGTGAAACCACTTATATCAGTTAAGTTTCCAAGAAAAGAACAAAGCAATCCATTTAAAGTTTCCAAGAAAGCACATGATTGAGGTACCCAGCCCAATGTTTCAATGGAAATGAGACATGATTATTTAATTACAGAAAAGGGGAGTTTTGACCTGCTGGCCTTGTTTCTGAGGGGAGATATTTTACAGCTAGGTGGAATTAATTAACTGGCCATTCATACTTAGAGGTTCGCTAGTAATCTATATTTATGATTCATTTTATAAGGTTTTTCTTGGCCTTATTTGAGTCTTACACTATAAGGTCTAAAATAATACTACAATATACCTTGTATGTGTCTTCAGGCCTTATTTTATTGATCTTGTCATAATCATGGAAAAGAAATTGACCTATTTGTGGCATATGAGATTGCAACTGAATTAAGACGACTGACGTACGAACCTGATCATGAAGAGGACCAAAATCATCTCCTGTTGCGGTGTGAATGTAATGCATTACATAGAACCCACAGTGATCGTTGCCAGGAGGCTGCCTAAGGATCCATTTGGCTTCAACCACTTCAAAATCGCCCCAAAAGGGTCTATGGATTTTGCTTTTCTTGCGGTACTTTGCAAAGGCCCTATGAAATTTCAAACTTAGTTGGAGCCAAGGAAATGTAGCATTCGATTACTAAATATACATGAAGAATTATTTGACTTACAAGTTAAGATCTTTAAGGACGAGCTTGTATTTTTCTTTAGGATTCGGATATGCTCTGGAATCGAAAATCTTTATCCGACTCTGTTCAAGTTCGATTTGAAAGAGGACATGGTGGAATCTGACACAAAAGTGATTTAGTACAAAGTGAAACCAATGAAAGTACAGGGTTATCGTTGACACTTACTCGCCATTGTACGAGAGAAAAATGTATTTTTTGTCTTGCATAGCGAGGAAAGCCCTTGTCAAGTAGTCCCTGGTGCTCGTGTAGCCTAGTGTCTGCTCATTTACAGCACAAGGGTCCAAGAAGCCGACGTTTCTAACATTCTCTTCCCTGCACTTGTGCGCTTCCATCCTACAAAAAGATTAAAGTTAGAAGTGATAATACATTGTAACCGATGTAAGTTATGACATTATATAGAAACTTACAAACACCACAAGCTCATGATATTGCAGTCAAGCGCGGTTTGTTGGTAGAACTCATGGAGGTACTCGAATTTAATCCACAATATGGATTCCCCACGCCCTGGAAAATCCTTATCATCGAATCTTGCCCCAAAGCTTGAACTGCTTTGTTGTTTGTACCAAGTATGCAACTGTCGTAGTCTCGTGGTTAAGTGAGGTATTAAGTGCGGTTCCACTAGATCTCCCCCGGGCTTAAACGGCCATGCTCTCTTTGGCGGGGGTAGAGTGCCACCACGCTGGATCGCCAATAGGTCTTCCTCCGAGAGGTTAGCTGACTCTAGAAATGTCCTCCTCTTTTCGAACTCACTATGAAACACTTCTTTACCTGCTTCCAACACATCCGCCTTACTGATGGTGCGTTCAAAGTCCGACTTGCGAGGTCGGTTATCACCTGTCTGTGGATATTTGCTTGTTTTGAGAAAATGCATCATGGCATCTTTAGGAACAGGTTGCTTTTCAGGAGAAGGTTTCAATAACGAAGTTATGCTCCCACTCACCCCCCTTTTTCTAGTCGATTGCTTACATGAGCTTTCCTCCTCTACGTCATCAGATCGTCGTTTTTGAGATCCTAGCCTTTGAGAGGAGCGCTTCTTTGGCGGAGATGGAGGAGGCGGTGTTGGCTCTCTAGCAGCGGGAGGGCTTGGATCCCTTTGAGGGACCGGACTCGGATCCCTTTGAGGAGGTGATGGAGCAGGACCCGAGGTATCATCATCGGAGTCAGAATCTGGGCCAAATGATATGTATCGCTTCCGCCATGCCACAAAGCATCCAATGTTATCCCTGAGTGTCTTCTTATCATCCCCACCAGGGATATCTAACTCCACTCTACGGTACCGGTTCTTGACTAATGCATCGATGGTGACCTTGGCATACCCTTTCGGTAATGGCCGGCAATGCAACATAACTTCTTCACCGGTAGGCTCTGCCTGACCAATAGCCACCTTAGTCCTAAAGTACCTATCCTGGACATACAGGCTGCAAGGTGTTGGACCAGTGATCTCATCAACAGGGAATCGAGTATTTGCATCATCATCGGCGGCAGGGGTGCTTCCGCAACTACTCCGCCCCAGTATAGGGCTCGTGCGAGTCTGACCAACATCTTGAGAAGGGACAGGTTGAGGCACAGTTTGTTGTCTGCTAAGCTCTGCGAGCAATTGCTTTTTTTGCTCGGTTACTTCTTGGCGAACAACTTGTATAACTTTCTCCCAGGCCGCCTCGTATTTTGCCTTGCTCCTCGAGCGACTTCTGTAACTGCCTTCATCACCTTCGAACGCAAGCGCCCATGGAACAAGTCCAAACCCTCGTGTGCGGCTAGGATGCTCTTTATTTCCCAGTGCCCGGGTCAGCACGTCATCCTCCCTGTCTGGCTGAAATAATCCTTGGTCAACTTCCTCTTGGGCTGCCTGGATCTTTCGCGCTAAATCCTCGGCAGCAGGATTGGCAAAACAAAGAGAGCCATCTGGATTGTATGAAGCTCCCCTAGCCAACAGGAACCTCACGGCACGTGTGTTCCACCCTTCTGTTGCCAGTGTAACCCCTGCCCGTGTCAGCCTTTCGGCTTGTTCGTCCCACTCAATTATTTTCTTGGCAAAGCCATGAGAACCCATCTTATGGGGTTCTTTATTCTTCTTACTGCTTTCTGTATTTTTCTCGCTCAACAAGCGGGCCTCCTCAGACTCTTTGTAGACCACAAACTCATTCCAATAATCCTCCTGGTTTGGGAGTTGTTGCCAGTTAGGAACTTTGCCAGCCTTCCGCAAAGCGTTGAGCTCAGTCTTTAGACCTCTCCATGAGTTTCCCATAAGAAGCAATGCACGTTTCTTGGCTATCTCTTCGAACCCCTCTGGGATAATAAAAGCCTCCTTCATCTTAGTCCAACATATCTCCTTCACAGAGTTCGGAACAGCCAAATCAGGGTTCTTTGAACTCCATCTCCTATACTTTATGGGAACATTATCCCTCACAACCACCCCAATCGCCGTCTTGTATGGTGCAATGACAGAAACTGGATCTATGGGCTCCCCGAGATCATCCATCTCAATGATGAGACTTCTACCCTTAGGCATCTTATTTTTACCTCGCTTGGACTTCGGTTCAGATGTCTCTGTTGTCTCTGTTGTCTCTGTTGTCTCGGGGTGAGGATGAAGCTGCACGTAGAACCACTCTTTAGTCATATGTACACATAGACTGCACGAAGATGTAGCTTTTCCTTCAATTACCTCGTCAATTTGGTCGAGGTTGAGATACGCCGAAGGACTTCCATCGTTGGTCTCATCGTCATGTCTAACATTCGCACGTTCAACATTCGAAGGTACAACACTCTTGCCACGAGATATAAAACGTGAAAATCTTCCCGTCATGGTACCTGGTTAGCCTCCTCTACACACATAAACAGAATAACATGTAATCACCAAACAGCTAGCTCTGCCATATGTGTTCTGGACAATATTGTTGTGAGCTGGACAGCAAGCAGACATGAAACTTAAGTATTATTATGCTCCCCTCAGCAGTATAATATGCTCAAGTTAATTGTTGATTTGTAATGGACCAGTCCATATCATTACCAGTAAGTGTACTGTCAATATTTGCATTCCCATGTGAAGTCCACAAATCCAAGAAGGCGTGTACCAAATTATGATCCACACTAATGCAGAAGCTCAAAAACTACAGTTCAGAACTTCTAAGAGTAAGTTGTTATCACACATCCCCATTGGTCAGCATTAAAAATATTGCAGTTTTACAAGCTTTATGCAAATAGAACTCTTCAACCAGATGGCAATATTAAAGCACTCAAATGTGATAAAAGTCTTAACTGAGAACACCCCATGCTTTAGGCTGTTAACACCCCACTTAGGGACTAGTAGCTAATGGACTAGTAGGTATTACTAGTAAGAAAGTGTTACATATACACTCCTATCTCTTGATTACCATAAGATGTTTCCGTGCAAAGCCTGTATAGTGTGATCTTATTTTTCTGTTCCAATTTTCTCTCAGTCTGTTTCTTTTTATTGTTATACTTTTCTTTGTATCTGCAAATGCCACAGCTATCTGCAGTCTTCTATAGCAGCTATAATGTGTTTAACTTCTATAGCAGCTAAATATACTCGTGTTTTCAGTGCTAATCCAAGACAAACTCTGCAGTCTTCAAATATGAGAAACTACAAACTATGGTTAGATTAAAAGAAACTCAAAGCCACAAGATGAAACGTGATCCAACACTTGGCAATTTCATGTTTCTCAGTGTATAGCATAAATCCTAGCTCATATTGCAATCTGACAACTGAAACCATGAACAGGGAAGGAAAATGAGTCATTCAGTAATCATTGTTGGGTGATCTCTATGGTAGGATGTTACAATGTTTAGATAAACTGATATCATATCAGACCATAGTACAACTTGCAATCTTGTTGACACAATACCTATCAGGTTTTGAGTTAAATAGCACAAAGCAGTGAGGGAAGTGAATCGGAAAATACATGTGTAGAAGTTGTTCGGGGCGGACGAGGGGAGGCGGTTCGGGGCGCCGGGCTCGAGCGGACGCGGGCCGGCGCAGGAGAAGGCTGAAGGCGTTGGGGAGCGGCGGCGCCGGCTCTCCTGCGCC
>CM014271.1:71102819-71121512 GCA_004135705.1 Alloteropsis semialata | reverse complement strand
GCGCCGCCGTCCTGCCTCCGCGCCGTTCCGGGACCGGGCGCAGGAGAGCCGGCGCCGCCGCTCCCCAACGCCTTCAGCCTTCTCCTGCGCCGGCCCGCGTCCGCTCGAGCCCGGCGCCCCGAACCGCCTCCCCTCGTCCGCCCCGAACAACTTCTACACATGTATTTTCCGATTCACTTCCCTCACTGCTTTGTGCTATTTAACTCAAAACCTGATAGGTATTGTGTCAACAAGATTGCAAGTTGTACTATGGTCTGATATGATATCAGTTTATCTAAACATTGTAACATCCTACCATAGAGATCACCCAACAATGATTACTGAATGACTCATTTTCCTTCCCTGTTCATGGTTTCAGTTGTCAGATTGCAATATGAGCTAGGATTTATGCTATACACTGAGAAACATGAAATTGCCAAGTGTTGGATCACGTTTCATCTTGTGGCTTTGAGTTTCTTTTAATCTAACCATAGTTTGTAGTTTCTCATATTTGAAGACTGCAGAGTTTGTCTTGGATTAGCACTGAAAACACGAGTATATTTAGCTGCTATAGAAGTTAAACACATTATAGCTGCTATAGAAGACTGCAGATAGCTGTGGCATTTGCAGATACAAAGAAAAGTATAACAATAAAAAGAAACAGACTGAGAGAAAATTGGAACAGAAAAATAAGATCACACTATACAGGCTTTGCACGGAAACATCTTGTGGTAATCAAGAGATAGGAGTGTATATGTAACACTTTCTTACTAGTAATACCTACTAGTCCATTAGCTACTAGTCCCTAAGTGGGGTGTTAACAGCCTAAAGCATGGGGTGTTCTCAGTTAAGACTTTTATCACATTTGAGTGCTTTAATATTGCCATCTGGTTGAAGAGTTCTATTTGCATAAAGCTTGTAAAACTGCAATATTTTTAATGCTGACCAATGGGGATGTGTGATAACAACTTACTCTTAGAAGTTCTGAACTGTAGTTTTTGAGCTTCTGCATTAGTGTGGATCATAATTTGGTACACGCCTTCTTGGATTTGTGGACTTCACATGGGAATGCAAATATTGACAGTACACTTACTGGTAATGATATGGACTGGTCCATTACAAATCAACAATTAACTTGAGCATATTATACTGCTGAGGGGAGCATAATAATACTTAAGTTTCATGTCTGCTTGCTGTCCAGCTCACAACAATATTGTCCAGAACACATATGGCAGAGCTAGCTGTTTGGTGATTACATGTTATTCTGTTTATGTGTGTAGAGGAGGCTAACCAGGTACCATGACGGGAAGATTTTCACGTTTTAGATCTCGTGGCAAGAGTGTTGTACCTTCGAATGTTGAACGTGCGAATGTTAGACATGACGATGAGACCAACGATGGAAGTCCTTCGGCGTATCTCAACCTCGACCAAATTGACGAGGTAATTGAAGGAAAAGCTACATCTTCGTGCAGTCTATGTGTACATATGACTAAAGAGTGGTTCTACGTGCAGCTTCATCCTCACCCCGAGACAACAGAGACAACAGAGACAACAGAGACATCTGAACCGAAGTCCAAGCGAGGTAAAAATAAGATGCCTAAGGGTAGAAGTCTCATCATTGAGATGGATGATCTCGGGGAGCCCATAGATCCAGTTTCTGTCATTGCACCATACAAGACGGCGATTGGGGTGGTTGTGAGGGATAATGTTCCCATAAAGTATAGGAGATGGAGTTCAAAGAACCCTGATTTGGCTGTTCCGAACTCTGTGAAGGAGATATGTTGGACTAAGATGAAGGAGGCTTTTATTATCCCAGAGGGGTTCGAAGAGATAGCTAAGAAACGTGCATTGCTTCTTATGGGAAACTCATGGAGAGGTCTAAAGACTGAGCTCAACGCTTTGCGGAAGGCTGGCAAAGTTCCTAACTGGCAACAACTCCCAAACCAGGAGGATTATTGGAATGAGTTTGTGGTCTACAAAGAGTCTGAGGAGGCCCGCTTGTTGAGCGAGAAAAATACAGAAAGCAGTAAGAAGAATAAAGAACCCCATAAGATGGGTTCTCGTGGCTTTGCCAAGAAAATAATTGAGTGGGACGAACAAGCCGAAAGGCTGACACGGGCAGGGGTTACACTGGCAACAGAAGGGTGGAACACACGTGCCGTGAGGTTCCTGTTGGCTAGGGGAGCTTCATACAATCCAGATGGCTCTCTTTGTTTTGCCAATCCTGCTGCCGAGGATTTAGCGCGAAAGATCCAGGCAGCCCAAGAGGAAGTTGACCAAGGATTATTTCAGCCAGACAGGGAGGATGACGTGCTGACCCGGGCACTGGGAAATAAAGAGCATCCTGGCCGCACACGAGGGTTTGGACTTGTTCCATGGGCGCTTGCGTTCGAAGGTGATGAAGGCAGTTACAGAAGTCGCTCGAGGAGCAAGGCAAAACACGAGGCGGCCTGGGAGAAAGTTATACAAGTTGTTCGCCAAGAAGTAACCGAGCAAAAAAAGCAATTGCTCGCAGAGCTTAGCAGACAACAAACTGTGCCTCAACCTGTCCCTTCTCAAGATGTTGGTCAGACTCGCACGAGCCCTATACTGGGGCGGAGTAGTTGCGGAAGCACCCCTGCCGCCGATGATGATGCAAATACTCGATTCCCTGTTGATGAGATCACTGGTCCAACACCTTGCAGCCTGTATGTCCAGGATAGGTACTTTAGGACTAAGGTGGCTATTGGTCAGGCAGAGCCTACCGGTGAAGAAGTTATGTTGCATTGCCGGCCATTACCGAAAGGGTATGCCAAGGTCACCATCGATGCATTAGTCAAGAACCGGTACCGTAGAGTGGAGTTAGATATCCCTGGTGGGGATGATAAGAAGACACTCGGGGATAACATTGGATGCTTTGTGGCATGGCGGAAGCGATACATATCATTTGGCCCAGATTCTGACTCCGATGATGATACCTCGGGTCCTGCTCCATCACCTCCTCAAAGGGATCCGAGTCCGGTCCCTCAAAGGGATCCAAGCCCTCCCGCTGCTAGAGAGCCAACACCGCCTCCTCCATCTCCGCCAAAGAAGCGCTCCTCTCAAAGGCTAGGATCTCAAAAACGACGATCTGATGACGTAGAGGAGGAAAGCTCATGTAAGCAATCGACTAGAAAAAGGGGGGTGAGTGGGAGCATAACTTCGTTATTGAAACCTTCTCCTGAAAAGCAACCTGTTCCTAAAGATGCCATGATGCATTTTCTCAAAACAAGCAAATATCCACAGACAGGTGATAACCGACCTCGCAAGTCGGACTTTGAACGCACCATCAGTAAGGCGGATGTGTTGGAAGCAGGTAAAGAAGTGTTTCATAGTGAGTTCGAAAAGAGGAGGACATTTCTAGAGTCAGCTAACCTCTCGGAGGAAGACCTATTGGCGATCCAGCGTGGTGGCACTCTACCCCCGCCAAAGAGAGCATGGCCGTTTAAGCCCGGGGGAGATCTAGTGGAACCGCACTTAATACCTCACTTAACCACGAGACTACGACAGTTGCATACTTGGTACAAACAACAAAGCAGTTCAAGCTTTGGAGCAAGATTCGATGATAAGGATTTTCCAGGGCGTGGGGAATCCATATTGTGGATTAAATTCGAGTATCTCCATGAGTTCTACCAACAAACCGCGCTTGACTGCAATATCATGAGCTTGTGGTGTTTGTAAGTTTCTATATAATGTCATAACTTACATCGGTTACAATGTATTATCACTTCTAACTTTAATCTTTTTGTAGGATGGAAGCGCACAAGTGCAGGGAAGAGAATGTTAGAAACGTCGGCTTCTTGGACCCTTGTGCTGTAAATGAGCAGACACTAGGCTACACGAGCACCAGGGACTACTTGACAAGGGCTTTCCTCGCTATGCAAGACAAAAAAATACATTTTTCTCTCGTACAATGGCGAGTAAGTGTCAACGATAACCCTGTACTTTCATTGGTTTCACTTTGTACTAAATCACTTTTGTGTCAGATTCCACCATGTCCTCTTTCAAATCGAACTTGAACAGAGTCGGATAAAGATTTTCGATTCCAGAGCATATCCGAATCCTAAAGAAAAATACAAGCTCGTCCTTAAAGATCTTAACTTGTAAGTCAAATAATTCTTCATGTATATTGAGTAATCGAATGCTACATTTCCTTGGCTCCAACTAAGTTTGAAATTTCATAGGGCCTTCGCAAAGTACCGCAAGAAAAGCAAAATCCATAGACCCTTTTGGGGCGATTTTGAAGTGGTTGAAGCCAAATGGATCCTTAGGCAGCCTCCTGGCAACGATCACTGTGGGTTCTATGTAATGCATTACATTCACACCGCAACAGGAGATGATTTTGGTCCTCTTCATGATCAGGTTCGTACGTCAGTCGTCTTAATTCAGTTGCAATCTCATATGCCACAAATAGGTCAATTTCTTTTCCATGATTATGACAAGATCAATAAAATAAGGCCTGAAGACACATACAAGGTATATTGTAGTATTATTTTAGACCTTATAGTGTAAGACTCAAATAAGGCCAAGAAAAACCTTATAAAATGAATCATAAATATAGATTACTAGCGAACCTCTAAGTATGAATGGCCAGTTACTTAATTCCACCTAGCTGTAAAATATCTCCCCTCAGAAACAAGGCCAGCAGGTCAAAACTCCCCTTTTCTGTAATTAAATAATCATGTCTCATTTCCATGGAAACATTGGGCTGGGTACCTCAATCATGTGCTTTCTTGGAAACTTTAAATGGATTGCTTTGTTCTTTTCTTGGAAACTTAACTGATATAAGTGGTTTCACGATGGTGTTTTAAATAATGCATTGCCATGTTAGTGGCTTCCACATGGATATGTTGTACTTGGCAAATAGTCGGAAATTCATGATTGATAAGCTAATCCATTATTTCTTATTTGCATTCTCATTCTCATTACTTGTGTACTTAATCCATTATTTCTTATTTTCTTGATGTAGAGATGTGAGCTAGAAACTTCAGAGTTGCTACTTACAGCGATCTGGGGATTCCAAGAGCAACTCGCAGGATTCATTTTGGACCATGTTGTAAAACCTGGTGGAGAGTACTGCATTATCTAGACTTGTAATAATTTTAATTCAGCGGATGTTTGTGTTTTAATCTGAACTTGTGGTTCAATCATGTGGTTGAATTATGAACTTGTGCTGATGTAATAATTGTTAAGCTTCTGGATTATTCATGTGATGTTGAAATATTATTGCTGCTGCTGGAAATTTATTAATTGCAGCTGAAATTTTTTTGGCTGTTAGACACTTGTCACCAGCGGTTCGTGGCATAAACCGCTGGTGATGACAACAACATCACCAGCGGTTTGTATTACAAACAGCTGGTGATGCCCCTAGCATCACCAGCGGCTTGTTCCACGAACCGCTGGAGATGCTTCGGACATCACCAGCGGTTTGTAATACAAACCGCTGGTGATGTTTGGGTCATCACCAGCGGTTTGTATTACGAACCGCTGGTGATACTAAGGCCATCACCAGCGGTTTGTAATACAATTACAAACCGCTGGTGATACTAGGGGCATCACCAGCGGTTTTAAAACCGGTGGTGAAACCCAGGGTCTTCACAAGCACTTTTTCAGCAGCACTTCCAAAAACCGGCGCTGAAGGCCCCTTACGAACCGGCGCTGATGCCTTTTGCGTAGTAGTGTCATATCAAAGCCCGCGCTCGTCATCTACCTGCCAGAAGTGATGATGGACACAAGCTCCGCACATGCCAGGTCCTTGATCTAGCCAACCTGAAAACTGCGCTGCGCTGTCAGATTCCTGAAGAGACATTTGAGATGTTGCGCTTTGCAGGCTCCTCTTATGGTCAGCTGATTTGTGGTGGCTGCAGAAATTGTCTTGTGGTCGATGTGTTTACAGGTGCCAGAGTTTTACCACCACATCTCCCATCCAGATTCAGTGAGGACACTTATTTCTACTCTGGCATGCTGACAGCTCCTCTCACCTCACATAATGCACACCTCCTAATTTGTGCATCACCCAAACAGGGCAGTACTCCATCCCTGCTTGATTGGCCAGTTGGAAGTGATTCTTGGTCAGAACTACGGCTCAATGATTCACGGATTGAGCAGATTGTGGAGTTCAATGGCCAATTCATTGCAATGGACTATTATTACAGGCTGCACACACTGTCATTGGCCCCCCAGCTTGGTCTGCAGGAGATTGCAACTGTGTGGTGGGATGACATGGATGAATGCCCGTATCTAAGGCCTTGGCTTGTGGTGTGCGGTGACATGCTCCTGATTGTCGATCACTACATAACCCTTTCATTTGATGGAGCACCTGTCAACTACAAACCCTACCGCCTCGACATGTCAACTGTACCTGCAGTTTGGGCGGAGGTGGAGAAGCTGGAGAATCACGTGCTTTTCATTGGAAGCGATGTGAGGGGCCCGGCGTTTTCTTGTGTCTGCCCAGGACGATGGGGCAGGAGGAACAACTGCTTGTACTATGCATATTATGATGTACCCTGGATTTTGCACGGGCTTGGTGATGAGGCGGATGCTGTGTGGGATCCAGACAATGACCCTGACATTGAGTTCAAGAGGAACTGGTACACCCAACTGCAGCCCTTCTGGGTGTACCCAAGCATGTTCTATGCTGACGCTGATGGCGAGTGATCGACGCATCCTGCATCTGCTTTTGTGATGAAGTTTCACCTTTGGCACCCATAGAGAACAGAGTCTTGGATTTGCATAGATGATAATAGGGAACATATCAGGTGCAAACCAACCCTTCCGTGCAAACTATGGAAACTTCAATCTGGACCACATGATATTGATCCAAGGGTGCACTCATGGGAGGTGGGAGGGGTGATTTGCAAAACTCAGGGAAGGTGGGAGGGGTGATTTGCAAAGTCGTATTGCAAATCACCCCTCCCACCTCTCCTGAGTGCACCCTTGGATCAATATCGTGTGGTCCAGATTGAAGTTTCCATAGTTTGCACGGAAGGGTTGGTTTGCACCTGATATGTTCCCATGATAATATTATGGTATTATATCTTAAAACTTGGGATATGTAGCTGATCTTTTGCAGACTTGTCAGTTTCATGGTTCAGTTCTTTTATGTTTGCACTTGGGCTACTAAATCTTTTGCACCAGTCGTGCTTCTTGTCCCAGCAATTTTGGAGGTGCAATGTGCTTTGTTTACCATGGTATGCAATCTGTGCGTTGGAAGAAAAAAAAGGTTATATGCCACTTGGTTTATGGTGATAATAATTTTTTACAAACAATCGAAACACACCATGATTCTGTTTACAAAAAGCTCTTAGAATCACTTTCTATATTTGCTCAGAGACAAAATCAAATCACACGGCCCAGAGGCTAGCCCAGGATTTTTGAGTCCAGCCCATGTAAATCATATGCCCATATATTGCCCAACTAGATCGGAGTTCCTATCCACCTACCATTTATACACATTTCCACATGGAGGGGTTGCAGCTGTTTGCTGAGAGCGATAAACAACGTATATGCTTTCAATAGAAAATAGTCAAATCTCCTCATGAGATTGTTTGTTCTTCCATTTCCTATTGGGCAGGAATCAGGATTGAAGAAGCCGGAAAATGAAGCAAGCGATGCTGCAGCAATGAGCTGAAGTCCTCTAGCAGTAAGCTCTGTTGTTTCATCACGCAATGATCGGCTGTTATGTCTGTTCTTTTGTCCAGGTTATTAAGAGCACTTTAAACAACCGGTGGAGTCTCAAAATGAAAATGCTTGTAGTTTTGTTGTGATCTAGTAACGAAATTCGGGTTCACGCGCTGGAGAAAGTACCCGAGCACATCAAAATTAAACTTCAATTTTCAGTGAACCACAGCGTGCCGACTCGTTGGTTTTGAAGGCAGCACTGGAGGAGCAACCCACCGCTGCACTGCTGATCCATTAAATTGTTGACGCAAAGGATATCACATTTACTGTTGGTATGCAATGTTTCGATATTCTTGTGTAGTGGGGACTGAGATCCTCTGTGGTACTGCAGGAGGTGCTCACAGTCACTGGTGTGTGGGCCCAGGCCCACACATTAGTGACCGAGTCCCTCTGCAGTTGCTGCAGAGGAACCGGTTCTGAGAGAACATTCCACTCGTTTGCTGGAGCTTGGGTATGTTGGACTATGTAGGCATTTCTCCGAGATTTAACTGGAGTATGACTTTGTGCTTCATCTCTTGGCCCATCATTCTTCAAAGTTTGGCCACAGAGCCATCACGATTGTCGTTCGAGATCTCTTTCGAGGGCAGAACGGGAAGTAATTAAATTGCCAGGTCTGTGAACAACGTCGATGGGTACTGTGGCGAAACTGGAGAATGGTTCATGGTTGTAAGTTTGTAACAGGATTGGGGCTGGCCGCTGGTGCCCATGCCTATTGTCAGTGACCATATCATAGCGTGCAAACCAGAGAGTGCACGCAGAGAAATCTCCGGGTCTTCCGAAGATTCAACCTCATAGCCGGCGCCACCATCGAGTGAATTGATGACGATGGAGAACTTCTTGCACATGTGCTCTTGGGGTGAATCTCTCGTTGCAATTGTAGCACAGGCTCCTGGCCCCATCGTTCAGCCATCTCCGTTGGCGTCAGGAACTTGAAGCAGCGATTTCTGGGTGGTGAAGCGACCTGGATGCCTCCAAGGATGGGTCTTTAGCGCCTGTTCGGCCAGAACCGCTGGTGAAAGGGGCGCTGCTGAAGCCCCGTCTGTAGTAGTGACTGGACTGAGACCGACAGGAATATGACGCTTATTGGACTTGAGCTTGACGTTCTTATGTCCGAGCCAGGTGCATGACATCATCCAGAGTTGCAAGCGCTCACAACTCTACATATGTGCGGAGGGGATCAAACAGACCAGCTGTAAAAATCTGAACCAAGTGGCTTTCAGTCACCCTGTCACAACGGCAGACCAATGCCAATAATTTGTGCTGATATTGGGCAACTGAACCTGTGCGCCAGAGTAAGGACAGTTCGTGAGGAAGGCCTCCATGGGTTACTAAATTTGGATCTGATAGTACCGAGCCTTTTAGCATCTAGTACTAAGGTGTTTTACGGTGTTGGAATACTCCTTTCTCTAGTAATGCGGTGATCTCTAGTAGTGCGGCGACATGGTTATCTTGGATTGGCGGACTGAACCCTTTGCTAACTTGCTAGACGAAGTCCGGCCAGGTTCAGACCCACTTAGCCTTAACCATCTCACGACTGTAGATTAAGATGGATTAAAGTGCACCAGCGGTCCTTGAACTTGTTCCGGCGTGTCATCTAGGTCCCTAAACTCTCAAAATGCATTTTTAGATCCCGAACTTGTTCTAGAGTTTCAAAATGCATTTTTAGATCCCCGAACTTGTTCTAGAGTTTCACATAGGTCCCTAATCTTTCAAAATGCATTTTTAGGTCCATAAACTTGTCCCGTGGTGTCAAATAGGTCCCTAAACTCTCATTATACTATTTTTAATTTAACAAAAATGTTTTTTGCTACATTAAGTTAATGAAAAAATCTTTGGCTAATTTAAATTTAATAAAAATTCCACTTTGATTTTAATTGATAATGGAAACAAATTATCTTAATAAAGTTATACAAAGCGCATGCAAAATATAATTAGTTAGTAAGAAATATTAAGATTATCATTGATATTTCCATGTTAAACGAGAAAACTATAATATCCACTGTTGATTTTTTAATAATTCAATGGTCTTGATTAACCCATGATAAGTATGATTAATAAGTAGCTAATTCAATTTAAAATGGTCTTAGTGGAGATTTCTAAATGAATTGACTGAAAAAAAATAGTTTAATAAATAGTCTATTTTGAATACAATTAATTATTAGCAATTTTCAGGATATGAAAAATTCACTTTAGAGTTTAGGGACCCAAATGACACACTGAGGCAAGTTTGGGGACCTGAACATATATGTTGAGAGTTTAGGGACCTGAATGACACCTCCAGACAAGTTAAGGGATCTAAAAATGCATTTTGAGAGTTCAAGGACCTAGATAACACCTCGAGACAAGTTCGAGGACCGCCTATGTATTTTACTCATTAAGATACTTTGCACGCCCGAGAAGGAGCATCCCTTCCATTCCATGTTTCTTAATGCTAGCTCATGTGGCTCTCACACTAGGGGCCGTTTGGTTCCTTAGAATTCAGCTGAATTGGAATGAGTTTCTAGAGTGGGCGTGTTTGGCTGCACAATGAATTGGAAACCGAGATTCCGGTGCTTTCCAGATTCCCAAGCCACAACCCGTGTCCAATTTAGGGTCTAAAAAACAGAATTCGATTCCATCTCATCGTCTTCCCCACCTGCCTCGTTGCTCGCTCTCGATCACCCTGATGGGTCAGCCCAGCGAGCTTTAGCGAATGGCTCGGCAGGGCCGCGCCCTCGGCCAACACGTGGCCCAAGCAACCTCGCGGGGCGAGCTCTCCCACTGCCCGACATGCGGGAGCGGCGACACTCAGGGGCGAGCTCCCACTCCCCGACCTGCGGGAGCGGGAGCGCTCATGGGCGAGCTCCCCGTGTTGACCTACGTATGAAAGTGCATCTAGGCCTCCCATGTGTTTTGGTGTTAATGACAATTACAATTTGGGATTTGATGCTTGTATTGAGGTATATGCAGGAATAAAAGAAAAGAAAGAGTTATGAATATCAAAGGATGACCCCCAATTACTTATGTATGGTGGATGAGCTCATTGAGGATTTAAATTTATTTTTGGTTTGAATTTGAGTATAGGAAATCACCGTACTATCAAGGGGGACGTGCTTGATGGATCAAAAGTGCCAAAAGTGCTTAATTGAGATGCTAACTACCCAAGAGAGAAATCTAACTTCAGTTTTTCAGGTGCTGCACAGCAGCTGGTCGAAAATTCCGACACTACGTCGGAAGTTCCGGCCAGCTAGGAAATATCCGGCGCTGTACCTCCGGCAGCCTCTGTGAGGGTTCAGAAATTCCGGTGCGTAGTGCCGGAAGTTCCGGTGGGTCTGTTCTTGATGGTTTTGGCCTACCCGGAGATATCCGGTGGACAATCTCCGGTAGGCTCGGTGAGGATCCGGAAGCTCCGGTGGGTAGTGCCGGAAGTTCCGGTGGGGCTGTTCGTCATGCAGTTTCTTAGTTCAAAACAGTGCCTTGTCGGAATTCCGACACTATGTCGGAAGTTCCGGCAAGTGACCTGGCAGTGCATAACGGCTAGTTTTTGGGGGTTGAGTATATATACCCCCTCAGCCCCCCTTTCATTGCTGCTGACCTAACCCGAGACAAACACCCTCCAAAGCATTCAATCCACTCTCCCAACTCCCTCTAGAGCCAATCCTTGCAAAGATTTGAGTAGGGCATTGGGTGTGAGTGATTCTTGAGGTGTGAGACTAAAGCTTTGAGTGAGTTCATCCCTTGTTCATCTCAAGAAGCACTTGAAGCAAGCTTTGATTCTTCGATTCGCGTTTGTTACTCTTGGAGCTGAGCTCCTAGACGGTTAGGCGTCGCCGGCAACTCCCAAACTTGGTGTGGTTGAGTGCCGGACATTTGTAATCTTCATCCCTTGGTGGGAACAATAGTAAGAATTTCAATCCGGCCTTTGTAGTTGATTGAAGGAGGCAAGGGGTTAGAGTTGACCCGGCTCTACGTGAGCACCTCAACGGAGACGTAGCTCCTAAGTGGAGTGAACTTCGGTGAACAAATCCTTATCTCTTGTTCTTGTTGTTGTTCTTCATATTCATATTGTTCTTGAGCTTAATTCATCCGATCTATCTTGTTATAAGTTTTTGCTGCTAAAGATCATAGTTTTAAGCTTCCTTATACTTGTGGTGAACTTTCTATTCATATAGAATCTGCAGTTTCTTATCAGTTTTTGAATCTCGAATTCAGGTTTTTCGTTGAGCCAGAAGTTCTGCCCCTGTGCCGGAAATTCCGGGAAGCCGCAAATTCCGACACAGCGCCAGAACATCCGGCCCTTCTAACTTTTAAGTGTCAAGTTTGTAGAAATTTTTATACAGGCCTATTCACCCCCCTCTAGGCCTAGTGTCGGTCCTTTCAATTGGTATCAGAGCCTAATCTCTTGATTTAGGCTTAACCGCTAAGGGAAAGCACTATGGCCGGTAAAGAGGATGAAGTGGTTGTCACCGGTGCTTCCGCCAATGTCTCTGATGCTTCCGCTACCGCTGCCCAACTCATGAAGATTGGCCGCACAAGTCATCCCTCAACTCCATATGACTCAAGCTCTAGTGATGATGACTTTGATGTGAGTGATGTTGAGGGTGACTTTACTGAAGAAGAAAAAAAGAAGATGAGGAAGGAGAAGTTAAAGAAGAAAATTCATGAGCATGCTGAGAAGAAGGCTCAAAGGCTCTTCAAGAAGAAGCTCAAAGAAGAAAAAGAGAAGAATACTCTTGCCGGGTTTCATGCGGTGTCTCATTCATATGGGGCTCCTCTACAAACTCCTCCTAACCCTTCCTCATTTTCATTTTCTCCGGTTCCAATGGGCAAAGCCCCTCACTTTGATGGGAGTGACTATGCTCGTTGGAGTGATGATATGAAAATGCATCTTTATGGTCTTAATCCCGCTCTTTGGACCGTTGTGGTTGTAGGTGTGAAACAACATGATGAGGATGAACCTATCACTACGGAGCTAGAGCATGACATGTTTCGAAATGCTCAAGCCGTTCGGGTCATTAGAAGCTCACTTTGCACCTATGAGTACAACAAGGTTAGAGGGATTGAGAGTGCCAAAGAGATTTGGGACATACTTCAATTGTCTCATGAGGGCTCCGATGAAGTCAAGGAAGGGAAGATGGATCTACTCCAAGGGGAATTGGAGTCATTTGTCATGAAGAAGGATGAAACTCTCCGACAAATGTATGATAGGCTCAAGTTACTTGTGACCGATATTAGATCTCTTGGAAGCAAGGATTGGGATGATAGCAAGGTCACAAAGAAGATGCTTAGAGCTTATGCTCCCAAGAACCGGACTTTGGCAACTATCATTAGAGGGAAGGAAAACTACAAGAAGATGAAGCCTATCCAACTACTAAATGAGTTGGAATATCATGAGATGAATGACTTGGATATCACCAAGTCAATTGGGCAAGATGAAGTCAAAGCCATTGCTCTCAAAGCCGAACCAAGCAAGAAAGTTGAATCAATTGAGAAGCCATCAAAGTCAAAGAAGAAAATTGATTCAAGTGAAGATGAGAGCACGGATGAAGAAACGGCAATGATGGTCAAGAACTTCAAGAGGTTCATGAAGAGGAGAAGTGACAAGAAAAAGAACAACTCAAGGAGATGCTATTCTTGCAAGAGAGTTGGTCACTTCATTGCCGAGTGTCCGGACAAGAAGGATGATGATGATGAGGACCACAAGGAAGATAAGAAATCCAAGGATAAAGAGAAGAGGTACAAGGAGAAGAGCAAGGAGTACAAGAAGAAAAATGGCCATGCTCATGTTGGTGAAGGATGGGATTCTAGTGATGAGTCCGATGATGAAGGTGTGGCATCCATTGCCATGCATGAAGCTTCACCAACACCAAGGCTCTTCAACAACCTCTCCGATGATGAAGATGATTACCCCATGTGCTTCATGGCCAAGGGGACTAAGGTATCAAACTATTCCAATCCTCCATCATCTCCTACCTCCACATCTAGTAATGTAGAAAATGACTTAGATGAGGAAGAAGAAGCCGAACACAAAGCTATCATGATAAAACAATTTGGCAAAAAGGGCTATAAAGAAATTAAAAAGCTTGTGGAGAAATTGGAGAAAAAGAAAGAGACACTTAGAGAACTAGAAGAATTGCTCAACCTTGAAAAGGAGAGAAACCTAGTTCTAGAAGAATCTCTAGTAGAGGAAAAGGTGAAGGTTGAAAAATTGGTGATGGACTTGTCCCTTGCCAAGCATTCATATGAGCGGATGTCAAAGGAACATGCTTTGGCAAATGATGCTCTAGCTAACCTAAAGAATGTGCATAGCGAGCTTCAAGAAAGGCATTCACGCCTAGAAGATACATACAAAGAACTTGAAGTTAGCTTTGGTACTCTTTGGGAAAGCACCAAAACTAATTCCAAAACTACTCTTGACTCCAATGTCTCCACTAGCAAAGGTTGCTCAAGATGTTATAATGTTGATATCGATGCTTGTGCCACTAACCTTTCTAAGCTAGAAAAGTCAATCAAGGACAAGGATGCTCAAATTCATAAGTTGAACATGTATATTGGAAAGGGCAAGCCCAAAGGTAAGAGTGAGTTTGATACTCACCCGGCTTACCAAGCCACAAGGTATCCCACCATTCGTGATGGACTTGGCCACACAAGAGGAAGCAAGACAAATGGTGAAGAGATTGTGAATGGCAAGTCACGTTCATTATGGAAGAAAGGTGCCAACCTTGGTGAGTTGATGGACATGGCTCATGGTGTCACCAAGAAGAATGTTGCACAAGGTAAGGCCATGGTTGAGAGCTCAAACAAGGTAAACATCAAGAGCTCAACCAAGGTTAATGCAAGCAACAAGAATGTGACACATTCTCCTTCTCCCAACTACACCATTGACTACACGGTTGTATTCCAAAATGGCAAGATGGTGGTCAAGTATATTGGTGCTCACACTAGGAAGATGATGAGGAGTGTGTGGATACCTAAGATTGCTTATTCTAACCTTGAAGGACCCAAATAAGTTTGGGTACCTAAAGCTTGAGCTTAACTTGTTTTGTAGGCATATTCCTCCGGTGGGACTTCATGGTTGCTTGATAGTGGATGTTCAAATCATATGACCGGAGAGAAGAATATGTTCTCATCATTAGAAGAATATGATACACCTATTGAGAAGATCACATTTGGTGACAATAATCATGGTGATGTGGTAGGTCAAGGTAAAATTGCTATCTCAAATGATTCATCACTTTCAAATGTTTATTTAGTTGATTCTTTGGGATACAATTTGTTGTCGGTGTCACAACTTTGTGAGATGGGCTACAATTGTCTCTTTACTAATGAGGGTGTGTCCATCTTGAGAAGGGAGGATTCCTCTATTGCTTTTACGGGTCAACTTAAGGGAAAGCTTTATCTAGTTGATTTCACAACTACTAAAGTGGAACCGAAGACTTGTTTAGTGGCAAAATCTAGCATGGGTTGGCTTTGGCATCGCCGACTAGCTTATGTTGGCATGAGGAACTTGGCCAAACTTCAAAAGAATGAACACATCCTAGGACTAACAAATGTTGTCTTTGAGAAAGATAGGTTGTGTAGTGCATGCCAAGCCGGGAAGCAAGTTGGTGCTCCACATCCACCCAAGAACATATTATCTAGCTCAAGACCTTTGAAGCTTCTTCATATGGATTTATTTGGACCCATTGCTTACATTAGCATTGGGGCAACAAATATGGTCTTGTCATTGTGGATGATTTCTCTTGGTTTACTTGGGTATTCTTTTTGAAAGAGAAGAGTGAAGCTCAAGGAATTATCAAGAAATTTATTAGAAGGGCTTAAAATGAGTTTGAATTGAAGGTCAAGCGCATGAGAAGTGACAATGGNGGAAAGGGCAAGCCCAAAGGTAAGAGTGAGTTTGATACTCACCCGGCTTACCAAGCCACAAGGTATCCCACCATTCGTGATGGACTTGGCCACACAAGAGGAAGCAAGACAAATGGTGAAGAGATTGTGAATGGCAAGTCACGTTCATTATGGAAGAAAGGTGCCAACCTTGGTGAGTTGATGGACATGGCTCATGGTGTCACCAAGAAGAATGTTGCACAAGGTAAGGCCATGGTTGAGAGCTCAAACAAGGTAAACATCAAGAGCTCAACCAAGGTTTATGCAAGCAACAAGATTGTGACACATTCTCCTTCTCCCAACTACACCATTGACTACACGGTTGTATTCCAAAATGGCAAGATGGTGGTCAAGTATATTGGTGCTCACACTAGGAAGATGATGAGGAGTGTGTGGATACCTAAGATTGCTTATTCTAACCTTCAAGGACCCAAACAAGTTTGGGTACCTAAAGCTTGAGCTTAACTTATTTTGTAGGCATATTCCTCCGGTGGGACTTCATGGTTGCTTGATAGTGGATGTTCAAATCATATGACCGGAGAGAAGAATATGTTCTCATCATTAGAAGAATATGATACACCTATTGAGAAGATCACATTTGGTGACAATAATCATGGTGATGTGGTAGGTCAAGGTAAAATTGCTATCTCAAATGATTCATCACTTTCAAATGTTTACTTAGTTGATTCTTTGGGATACAATTTGTTGTCGGTATCACAACTTTGTGAGATGGGCTACAATTGTCTCTTTACTAATGAGGGTGTGTCCATTTTGAGAAGGGAGGATTCCTCTATTGCTTTTACGGGTCAACTTAAGGGAAAGCTTTATCTAGTTGATTTCACAACTACTAAAGTGGAACCGAAGACTTGTTTAGTGGCAAAATCTAGCATGGGTTGGCTTTGGCATCGCCGACTTGCTCATGTTGGCATGAGGAACTTGGCCAAACTTCAAAAGAATGAACACATCCTAGGACTAACAAATGTTGTCTTTGAGAAAGATAGGTTGTGTAGTGCATGTCAAGCCGGGAAGCAAGTTGGTGCTCCACATCCACCCAAGAACATATTATCTAGCTCAAGACCTTTGAAGCTTCTTCATATGGATTTATTTGGACCCATTGCTTACATTAGCATTGGGGCAACAAATATGGTCTTGTCATTGTGGATGATTTCTCTTGGTTTACTTGGGTATTCTTTTTGAAAGAGAAGAGTGAAGCTCAAGGAATTATCAAGAAATTTATTAGAAGGGCTTAAAATGAGTTTGAATTGAAGGTCAAGCGCATGAGAAGTGACAATGGTTCGGAGTCTAGGAATACCGGTGTTGAGGAATTTCTTGATGAAGAAGGCATCTTGCATGAGCTCTCCGCTCCCTATACACCTCAACAAAATGGCATTGTTGAGAGAAAGAATAGGACATTGATTGAAATGGCAAGAACCATGCTTGATGAGTACAACACTCCGGATATCTTTTGGGCCGAAGCAATCAACACCGCATGCCATGCCTCCAACCGGCTTTATCTCCAAAAGTACTTGAACAAGACTCCATATGAGATAATCACTGTAACAAGCCTAAGGTGTACTACTTTAGAGTTTTTGGTTGCAAATGTTACATTCCTAACAAGAAGGCCAAAAGTTCTTAGTTTGCACCTAAGGTTGATGAAGGTTTTTTACTTGGTTATGGTACTAATGAATAGGCCTACCGTGTCTTCAACAAAACCACCGGTTGTGTTGATGTCACGGTGGATGTGAAGTTTGATGAATCAAACGGCTCTCAAGTAGAGCAAGTTGAAAATGACCTTGTAGATGAAGAAGAGCTTCCAAGTGAATCCAACTTGAAGATGGGACTAGGTGAAGTAAGGCCACGGGAGACTCTCATGAAGGATCAAGTGCAAGCTCAAGCTCCGGATAATGATACTAGTGAGCCAACTTCTTCAATAAGAGTTGAACCATCCACTTCTCCTCATGGTCAAGATCAAGTTCATGGTGACGATCATGGTCATGGCATTGATCAAGGGGGAGGTCAAGATAAAGAAACTCATGATATTGCTCCTCAAGCTAATGAAGAAGATGATGATGGGCCTATTCAAAGGCAATCTCAAGTATCTCATCCTAGAGTTCATCAAAGTGTCCAACGGGATCATCCCGTGGACAATATTCTTGGAAGCATCCGAAGAGGGGTAACTACTCGTTCTCGTTTAGCAAATTTTTGTGCTAGTTACTCGTTTGTTTCCTGTTTGGAACCTCTCAAGATTGAAGAAGCACTTGGTGATGCGGATTGAGTAATGGCAATGCAAGAATAATTGAATAACTTCACAAGAAATGAAGTTTGGGAATTGGTGAAGAGACCCAAGCAAAATGTGATTGGCACCAAGTGGGTATTCCGCAACAAACAAGATAAACATGGTGTTGTCACAAGAAACAAGGCAAGATTGGTTGCTCAAGGGTTCACTCAAATTAAAGGTTTGGATTTTGGTGACTCTTATGCTCCCGTAGCTAGGCTTGAATCAATTCGTATATTACTTGCCTATGCTACTCACCATGATTTCAAGCTTTATCAAATGGATGTGAAAAGTGCATTCTTGAATGGGCCTCTCTCCGAGTTGGTATATGTGGAGCAACCACCAGGCTTTGAAGACCCCAAGTATCCCGACTACGTGTACAAGCTCCATAAGGCGCTCTATGGGCTCAAGCAAGCTCCTAGAGCATGGTATGAATGACTTAGGGAATTTTTTCTTAAGAACGGCTTTGTGATGGGCAAAGCCGATTCTACTCTCTTTACTCAAAAAGTAGACAATAATTTATTTGTATGCCAAATATATATTGATGATATTATCTTTGGTTCTACTAATGAGAAGTTTTGCGAGAAATTTAGTAAGATTATGACCAAGAGGTTTGAGATGTCCATGATGGGTGAATTGAAGTTCTTTCTTGGATTTCAAATCAAGCAATTGAAGGAAGGGACTTTCATATGTCAAACCAAGTATGTGAATGATATGCTCAAGAAGTTTGACATGGCCGATGCAAAACCTATCAAGACACCCATGGCCGTCAATGGACATCTTGATCTTAATGAAGATGAAAAATCCATGGATCAAAAGGTATATCGCTCCATGATTGGTTCTTTGCTTTACCTTTGTGCATCTAGGCCGGATATTAT
>CM014271.1:71076950-71101819 GCA_004135705.1 Alloteropsis semialata | reverse complement strand
GTGGCTTCCTGCGTCCCAACTCATGGATGAGGGTCGCGCAGGTGGTTCCGAACCGGAACGCGGAGACAACGTCGGTGTCGGCGGTGTTCGGCAGCTCGGTGCAGCGCTTAGAGAAGCGCTTGATGTAGTCGCGCAGAGTCTCGTCTTCTGCTTGGAGGCAGTTGCGGAGGTCCCAGGGGTTCCCGGGGCGAGTATAGGTGCCCTGAAAGTTGCCAATGAAGGCATCTCGCAACTGCGCCCAGCTGTCGATCTTGCCTGCAGGGAGATGCTCCAGCCATGTCCGAGCCGAGTCGGCGAGGTAGAGGGGGAGGCTTTTGATGATGAAGTAGTCGTCTTGCGCTCCCCCCGCATGGCACGCGAGCCGGTAGTCCTCCAGCCAGACGCTGGGGTTCGTGTCCCCGTCGTACTTGGGCACCGTCGTAGGAGCTCGGAAGCGCGGAGGGACCTGAGCGCCGAGGACGCGGGGTCCAAAGGCACGCGGCCCCCTGGGGTCGGGTGATGCACTCCTGCTCCGGTCCTCGCCGCTGTCGTAGCGGCCCCCGCGCCGCCTGTTGTAGGCTCGGCGTGGGCGGTGCTGATGGTGCTCGTCCCGTCGTCTGGCGCCTCCGTCGGCTGCGGCCCCGTGATGATACACGGAATGCTCTCGATCGGACTCCCGAGGAGCTCGCTGGCGTGAGGCGGAGCTTTCCGCCTGTTGGACTGCCGCGGTTTCCAGGAGCGCGCGGAGCTGCTGATGGAACCTTCGATCTTCGGGCGCCGCTGGTTCAGGGTGTTCACGGAGTAGGACAGCAGCCGCTGTGAGGTTCTGGGACGCCCGGTTGAAGACCGGCGCGTCGTTGGCGTTGCCACCGTCGTTGACGATGCGCTGTTGCACGTCCCGGGCCCGTGCGCGGGCGGCTCCTCCGTCCGCGTTTCTCCCGAGCTCGCGGTTGAGCTGCTGGCGTTCTGCCTCGATCTGACGCCGGGCCTCATCGAGCTCCTGCAGCCTGACCCGCCGGGCATCGTCCGCCGGGGCGTTGGGCGGTGGTGCCGCAGGGGCGTTGGCAGGCGGAGCTGCAGGGGCTCGGGCAGGCGGAGCCGCAGGGGCGTTGGCAGGTGGCGCCGCGGGGGCGCCGTCCCTCGTCGAACTGCTGGCAGACTGCACATCCCCATCGGGGGTGTGACACATGAAGCATTCCCGAGAAGGGTCGAAGTTCGGCGGAACCCACCTCAACCGCGGGTGCGGTCTTTGCTCGCTCACCGTGCTTTTGGCAGTCGGCAGGAGGCAGTCGGCAGGAGACTCTGTCGGTGTCGGGGTGGCCGCCGGGTCGCTCAGCAGGCCTGGCTGTCCGTCCGGGTACATGGCGTTGTAGCAGTCGATGAACTCGTCCCAGAGCAGCTGCTCCTGTCCTCCAACCTGGAGGGCGAGGTTGGTGATCATGTAGGAGACGTTGCGGAAGCGTTCCTGGGACGGGCTCCGTCCCAGGGCGGCCGCCAGGTCCCCACCGAGCAGGTCGAGGACGTAGGCGGTGGCTCCCGCCGTGGCGTGGGAGGGCTTGGGCCCCTCGTCGTGGAACGTCTTGTCGTCGTCGCGGGCAAGCTTGGGGCGCACGAAAGTTGCCCCGATGATAGGCTCCACCGACTTGCCGAAGACGAAGTCGAGGGAGCCGAACCGCAGGTGATCGCCGGGCGCCAGCGAGGCGCCGCTGTGGGCCATCCGGGCCCTGGTGAAGTGTCGTGACACGCGAAATGCCCCTACCTGGCGTGCCAACTGTCGGGGTTCTCTACCGCCGGCAAGTAAATTTCTACGATCGCGTGTCAGGGACCGGATGGTGACTCAAGAGACAGGGGGTTTAGACTGGTTCGGGCCTCCGGAGAGTAATACCCTACATCCAGTGTGTGCCGATGTTCTTAAGTCCAAGTCTGTAGTAGGGGGTACAAACTGGTCGGGAGAGGGAGAGGGTCCCAAGTCCCTGTGCTGTGCGAGTGAGCGTGCTGTTCGTGCTGTGCCCGAATGTTCGACTGATGTTCGTCTGTCCCCCCACTGATGTCCCCTTGTCCCCTTTTATAGTCTTAAGGAGAGAAGGGAGCGGGGGGTAAGAAAGAAAGAAAATTACAAGGGGAGTTACTGCCCCCGAGGCCTTTAGCTTGTGCCGCGCGTCGAGCCGTACAGGGAGCAGGTGTTGACGGAGTGGGCACCCCGCCGGACCCGGGATCGTACATCCCGGGTGGTTGGTGTAGATGTCTTCTCGGGTAAGCTCCCGGGTAGTTCCCGGGTCGTGGTTGACTCGCTCGAGGCCTTTGGGTACTCCAGGTGTCCTCTTCGGGTTCCAGGTGTCGTCCATGGACGCCTGGGATCGTCCTTGGGCGCCTGGTGTTGCGCATGCATTTCTCTCAGGACTGTAGCGTTCCTGTTCGGATGAGACGGGTGCCACTGTGGCTGTCGTGGCGAAGGACAGACGCCCATCATGCTCTGACGCGGCGGGTACCAAGTGGGTACGGCGCTGGATGGGCCGGGACGTGGCCGAGTAGTTTTACCGGGCGAGCCGGAGACTCCTCGGAGGCGGAGAACTCCCCGGGCGAACCGGAGAGCCGCTCGGAGGCGGAGAACTCCCCGGGCGAACCGGAGAGCCGCTCGGAGGCGGAGAACTCCTCGGGCGAGCCGCGGAACCACTCGGAGGCGGAGAACTCCTCGGGCGAGCCGCGGAACCGCTCGGAGGTGGAGAACTCCTCGGGTGAGCCGCGGAACCGCACGGAGGCGGAGAACTCCTCGGGCGAGCCGCGGAACCGCTCGGAGGCGGAGAACTCGTCGGGCGAATCGGAGACTTGTCGGGCGGCCTCCGAGTTGTTGGGTCATGGAGAATCTGCTTTGATTTGGTTCTTCGGCTTTTGCTTTTGAGGGGTGGATTATCGTGAAGACCTGGATTAAGGGCTTGATTGGGTACCCCTAATTCAGACCCTCGTCACACCTCATCAAGGTTGGTCAACACATAAAGCATGATAGGAAGGTTGTCAAGATAGTATTTCGTTGTGAAGTTTGACACCTCCTCCAGAGTATATGCCTCAGCAATGGAAGCTTCAATTTTGCATTTATTTTTGCATTTGGTTCGAAGAACCTTCTGACATCTCTCAATTGCATAGCACCAATGGGACTGCACAGGCCCCCCCATTCGTGCCTCATACGGGAGGTGCAGAATCAAATGCTGCATCGGATTGAAGAAGCCGGGTGGAAAGATCTTCTCCAACTTACAGAGCAACACAGGCGCCATTCTTTCCATTTCTTCAATCACGGACCGAGATATTTCCTTAGCACAAAGCTGGCGGAAGAAGAAGCTCAACTCTGCCAGCACTTGCTAGACATGATCAGGGACATATCCTCGAACCATCACCGGAAGAAGTCGCTCAAGCCATATGTGATAGTCATGACTCTTGAGCCAGTTGATTCGCATAGTAGCTAAGTTCACTCCCCTCTTCAGATTCGCTGCATAGCCATCGGGGAACATTAACGATTGGAACTGTGGGATATGGGTACCCCTGGGCCCACTACCGACCGGGTAGCCAGTCGGCCTGGTCCCACGTCTGACAAGGATGTGGGCCAATCCCGGGCCGGCCCACAAGGATCCTCGGCTTGATGGACAAGATCGGAGAAGACTTAGCCCGCAAGGCACTCGGCGATATCCTCGGATACCGCCCGGAGATTACGAAGATCATGTTGTAATCGACTTGGATTAGTTTCCTGATTTGAGCTAGACAATAATTAGAGATAACAGACTTGTAAACCCTAGGCCGCCAACCTATATATGGCGGCCTAGGTCGACCCCCTCGATCATCTATTCCTCATTCGCCCATTGTAACCACAAACTCGCCATTGTTCTCCGGAGCATTGCCGAGCGAAGCAATACAAGACCCCCGAGCACAGGACGTAGGGTATTATACCTCCGGGTAGCCCGAACCTGTATAATCCCTGTGTCCCTGTGTTACCTCGAGCTCCCTAGTCTCGCGATTGCCCTTTGCCTACAAATCAACCATCTGGGTACCCTCGGGTGGACTGCCGGTCAATAGATCCGACAGTTGGTGCGCCAGGTAGTGGTTATCGCGGGGCAATACAGCTAGCTCGATGGCAGATCGTCGCTCCATCATCTTCCCCGACTCCGTCAAGGACTGCGCTGCGCATCTTGAAGGCATCAGCTTTTTTGCTGAAATCCACTCCGCCGCCACCATCGCCTCCGACTCCACCACGACGCCTGACGTCCCTACGCCGACCAGCTCCGCGCTGACCTCGTGGCCGATCTCCCCATAAGTCATCGCCCCGCTCCGGCAGCGGCTCGATGCGATCTCCATTAACGACCAGGCTCTGGGCCTGAGTACTCGCCAGAGAATCCCACCACCGGACGAGCTACTCGCTGGGTTGGATCGTGTCCAAGACACCATCGCCAAGTACATCAACATGTCGGAGGAGGCCCTGCGCCGACCCCGCAAAGCGCTCCCGCTAGGGTTCCGCAACGCTTCATCGGTCTACTCGGCCCAGATCCGAAAAGACATGTCTCAGATCCGATCTGAGATCCCACCCCAGCCCACCCAGTCTCCGGACTGCGGTGAGTTCCAGGTCGCCACAAGTATGCTCTTGCCGGCCCCGGCCGACACGGGCAGTGAATCAAGCTACGCCACGCCTCCAGGGCGTGAAGACTTCGTCTCTGAGGATTCCGCAACTCGGGACGGAGAGACCGACTCGGCCAGGGATCGCCGACGGGAGCAAAACGCTGGCCGAGCCCGACGCCGTGTGGAAGAAGCCGCCCTGCCCCAAGCAGCGGCCAGAAACCCGGCAGCCGCCGCCACCGCCGGCGAACCTGCAGCTGCTGCAGCAGCTGGAGAGGTCCCTCCGGGGGCTCCACAAAGACAACCACCTCCGCCTCGGGGTCCTCGCGGAGTCGAGCCCCAAAACCTCGACGGAGCATTCGCCCGAATACCGTTCCGCACGCCCTAGGCCAACGTCGCCGCCGCCTTCGCCGAACTGGGTCACATGCCTGACACCCCCGAGGTGCAGCGTGCCCGAGCTCAGCTGGAAGCCGCCCAGGAGCAGATCGAGCAATCGTATCGCGCCAGATCCCGATCTGGGCGATCTGGCTCATCTCGCTCTTACAGTCGCCGTTCTGCTCATAGCAGATCGGATCGGGGTCAGCCTCGCCAGAGGAACCCCCCGCTGCCAGTTGTCGAAGAAGAGGTGGCCCAGAACAACCCCGAAGGAGAAGAGGAAGAACGGCGCAATCCACGCAACGTGGACCCCCGCCGTGAACACCACCAGGACCGGCGCGATAGGCGCCAACGACATCACCAACCTGACGATCTCCGCGATCGCATCAGGGAGTACGCCCGCGACCTCCGCGCCAACCTCGATCCTCGGCACCAAGAGCGCGACGCCGCCGAGCTCGAGCACCGTGAGCGGTACGACCGGGACTACGGCCGACCCGACCGTCAGCCGGTGGGGGAGGCAGGTAATGCTGCTGCCGAGGCAAACGAGCGCCGCGTTGTTCACAAGCTCATGGAGCGTGAGCAGTATGACGCACGGTACGGTCCTCCGCAGGACGACCGCCGCCACTGGCGTGATAACGCTCGGCCCCGAGTCGACCCAGTCTGACCTCCCCGCCGTGATCATCACAACGACGAGGAAGATCAATTCGACGGCTTCGCCGCCTTCTCCGCCCGACTCCGTGCCATCCGTTGGCCCGAGTCCTTCAAGCCAGCCCTCGTTGAAAAGTTTGATAGTCGCTCCGACCCCAAGCTTTGGCTCAAGACATACCATACGGCGGTCAAAGCTGCACATGGGTCCAACGATCAAGCCGCCGCCTACTTCCCTGTGATGTTAGGCAAGGAAGCACTCCTATGGCTTGAGGGCGTCCCCCGGGACACCATTGATAGCTGGGCAGATCTCTGCCACGCCTTCACCAAGAACTACCAAGCAAGCTATACTCGGCCAGACACCAGGTTCGACCTGGATAACGTCAAGCAGAGAAAGGGTGAAAGTCTCCGAGACTACTCCGATCGCTTTTTCGACAACCGGAACAAGATTGTCGATGTCGAGGACCGAGATGTCATTGACGCATTCCGGCGGGGCCTCATCGACATCCAGCTCTTCTGGACGCTCTTCAAGAACAACCCCACCACAGTTTCCAGCCTAATGGAGGTGGTCAACTTGGAAGTCCGGGCTGACCAAGCAGAGCAGGCTCAATTCAAGAGCAAGCAGAAACGCCCGAAAGATGACGACCGGGTTGAAAGCTCAAAACGCCATGAGCTGCTGCGCGGGCGCAAGGCGGGCCCCGAACCCCTCGTGGCCCTAGCAGAAGAAGAAGGCCGGCCGAAACCCAGGTTCCTGGCCGAGGAATTTCACGACACACTGAACTTTCAGTGCCCCTTCCACAAAGACGCAAAGCACAATCTCCGCGATTGTCATGCGTTGCTCAAGGAACTCGGCGCCCTGCCGCCGACCAAAAAGCAGCGCTACAACAACAACGGTGGCCGTTATAACAACTACCGGCGCAGAGAAGACCGCGATGGCCACAACGGCGACCGGCGGGACGACTACCGCCGTAGAGAGGACCGCGACCGCCGCAACGACTACCGACGCGACGAACGCGACCGCGACGCTCTGGCTCGCCGCGATGATCAGCGCCGCCAAGATGATGAACGCTAACTACCACCACCACCAGAAGCTCCCCGGCGGGCTGCCAACGGCGACTTCCAGCACGCTGACCGCCAGGTCAACGTCATTATCGGGGGGCCCGGTGCCTTCCCTGATCGACGCAAAGACAAGCTTCACAAACGTCAGGTGAAGATGGTCTCCACCAAGCCGGTGGAATACCTCCAGTGGTCGGAGATGCCCGTCACCTTCAGCCGCGACGACCACTGGGTGTACCTCCCCGAGCCAGGGTCCTACCCACTCGTTGTGGCTCCGGTCGTCGATCGGGTCCTCCTCTCAAAGGTCCTGATCGATGGCGGGAGCGCCCTGAATATCATCTTCACTAGCACCCTCAACAGCATGGGATTCGACTACACCAGACTCCTGAGCGCTGAAGATCCGTTCTTCGGCATTGTGCCAGGAAAAGCTTCCTACCCGATAGGAAGAGTCGCCTTGCCGGTCACGTTCGGCACGGCCTACAACTACCGCACGGAGTTCCTATACTTCAAGGTGGCCGACTTCAAGAGCTCCTACCACGCCATCCTTGGCAGGCCCATGCTGGCCCGATTCATGGCTATTCCGAACCACACTTACCTGGTTCTGAAGATGCCAGCTCCTAATGGCGTCCTCTCCATCCGTGGAGACATCAAGACCTCCTTCGAGTGCGACGGGGAGGCTATCAAGATAGCCGAGTTGTCCCAGCAACTCGGCAATGCCACCCTGCTGGCGGAAGAAGCCCCCAAGGCGGCAGCCGGCGAGCCTGTCCTTCCGGAGCAGAAGCAGCAGCCCACAGCGCTGGCACCTGACGACGCCCCCAAAGCGATCAGCTTGGGGCTCGACGACCCCACCAAGACGGCCCTCATAGAGCCAGGGCTCTCTCCTAAATAGGAAGACGCGCTCACCTCCTTCCTCTGGGACAACTGGGACATCTTCGCATGGAAGCCATCAGACATGCTGGGTGTTCCGAGGGAGAAGGCTGAGCACTCCTTGGATTTGAGCAAGACTGCGAAGCCTGCTAAACAGAAGCTGCGGCGATTCGCTCAAGACCGCAAGGAGGCCATTAGAGTAGAACTGAATAAGCTCCTAGCTGCCGGTTTCATTAGAGAATGCAAACACCCCGAGTGGCTTGCAAATCCTGTACTTGTAAAAAAGCAATTCGGTGAATGGAGAATGTGCATCGACTACACGGATCTCAACCGCTACTGCCCTAAAGACCCCTTCCCTCTTCCGCGAATCGATCAAGTCGTCGACTCTACATCCGGCTGCATACTCCTGTGCTTTCTCGACTGCTACTCAGGTTATCACCAGATAGCTCTGAAGACGTCCGGACAGGACAGGACCGCGTTCATCACCCCGCACTGCATCTACTCCTACAAGACAATGCGTTCGGATTGAAGAACGCAGGTGCCACGTACCAGAAGGCCATTCAAGGTTGAATGCAGAGCCAAATCGGCCGCAACATGGAGGCTTATGTGGATGACGTCGTCGTCAAGACGTATGACTCCGACTCCCTGATCGCCGACCTCCAGGAAACCTTCAACAACTTGCGACGCTTCAGATGGAAGCTGAACCCCACGAAGTGCGTATTCGGGGTGCCGTCGGGAAAGCTCCTGGGCTTCCTGGTCAGCCAGCGTGGCATCGAGGCGAACCCAGTCAAGCTGGACGCCATACGCAACCTCAAAGAGCCAGCGTGCAAGAAGGACATCATGAAGCTCACTGTAATGATGGCGGCCCTGAGCCGGTTCATCAGCAAGCTCGGCGAAAAGGGACTTCCGTTCTTCAAGATCCTCAAGAAGGCGGACAAGTTCGAATGGACCCCTGAGGCAAGCAAGGCCCTGGCCGACCTCAAGGAGTTCCTAATTACCCCCCGGTACTTACGGGTCCGACCCCCGGGGAAGAGCTCTTGCTATACATCTCGGCTACCACTCATGTGGTCAGCACGGCCCTGGTCGTCGAGCGACCAGAAGAAGGCCACCCATACAAGGTCCAGCGCCCTGTATTTCGTCAGCGAGGTACTCAGCGAGTCCAAGGTCCGGTACCCCCATCCTCAGAAGCTGCTCTACGCGCTCCTGATCACCGCCAGGAAGCTACGCCATTATTTCCAGGCCCACGTCATTCGAGTCATCTCGAATTTCCCCCTCGGAGCCATCCTCCACAACAGGGATGCCAATGGCCGCATTGTCAAGTGGTCCGTCGAACTCGGCGAGCACACCATCAACTTCGAGCCACGGGAGGCCATCAAGTCCCAGGTACTGGCTGACTTCGTGGCCGAATGGACGGAGATCCAGACGCCGACCCCCGCGGAACGGCCGAAACACTGGAAGATGTACTTCGATGGCGCCCTCAATCTTGAGGGAGCCGGCGCAGGGGTGCTGTTCATCTCCTCGGAAGGGTAGCACCTAAAGTATGTTCTCCAGATACACTACCAGGCCACCAAGAATGGGGCCGAGTATGAAGCCCTCATCCACGGTCTCCGGATCGCGGTGTCGCTTGGCATAAAGCGGCTGATGTGCTATGGTGATTCCAAGCTAGTCGTCGAACAAGTCAACAAGAATTGGGACACGACCAAGGAAACCATGAGCGAGTACTGTGCAGAAGTACGCAAACTCGAGGTCCACTTCTACGGGCTCGAGCTCCACCACGTCCTCCAGGAAGACAATGTCGCCGTCGACGTCCTATCCAAGCTAGGGTCCACCAGAGCCCGGGTGCCAGTCGACGTCTTCGTCCAAGACCTGCGCACCCCGTCCATCAAAATGCTTAAGGACGGTAGCCCGTACCCGAGCCAGAGCCACTCCCGGGTGGCCTGCCGACCAACGAAGTTCTCCTGGTGGAAGCAGACTGGCGCGCCCCCTTTATCGCTTTTCTCACAGAGAATTGGTCACCGGATACGAAGGAGGAAATCGAGAAGCTGACTCGGCGAGTGACAAACTACGTTGTCATCGGCGACGCCCTATACAGAAAGGCCGCCTCCACAGGCATACTCATGAAGTGTGTCCTCCGTGATGAAGGCATCAGCCTCCTGCAAGATATCCACTCGGGCACCTGCAGTAACCACGCGGCAGCCGGCACCCTAGTCGGCAAAGCCTACAGGGCAGGGTTCTACTGGCCAACAGCCCTGTCCGATGCAAGAGAGTTGGTGCGCTGCTGCACTGGCTGCCAGTTCTTCCAGAAGCAAAAGCACCTGCCAGCTCAGGCGCTACGAACCATTCCCCCATCTTGGTCATTCGCCATATGGGGCGGGCCCTTCAAAACTGCTCCGGGCGGATTCAAGCACATCTTGGTGGCGGTCGACAAGTTCACCAAGTGGATTGAGTACAAGGTTGTGACTGACACCAAGTCGGCCACAGCTGCCAAGTTCATCCAAGAGCTCACCCATCGGTTCGGTATCCCAAACCGCATCGTGACCGACCTCGGATCCGAGTTCACAGGCCACGAGTTCTGGGATTTCTGCCAGGACAACTGCATCGACGTCTACTACTCCTCCACGGCGCACCCCAGGTGCAATGGCCAGGTTGAGCGGGCTAATGGCATGGTCCAGGACTCGCTCAAGAAAGCCATTTATGACGAGCTTAACAAACACCCTGGCCGGTGGGCCAAAGAAGTACCCCATGTCATATGGGGCCTCCGAACTCAGAAGAGCAGAGCAACGGGATACACTCCTTTCTTCCTGGTGTACGGCTCCGAAGCCGTCCTCCCAGCCGACGTCGCCCATGGTGCTCCGCGCATCCAGCACTACGAGGAAGGTGAAGCAGAAATCGGCCGCCTGGTCGACATCGACTGCATAGAAGAACACCGACTCGCCGCACTGGTCAGGCATGCCAGACACGAGCAGCAGATATGGAGCTATCACGACAAGAATGTCCGGGAACGCTCCCTTAACGTCGGTGACTTGGCCCTACGCCGAGTCATGTCCACCAAGGACAAGCACAAGCTCTCAGCTTCCTGGGAGGGCCCTTTCATCGTCAAGGAAGTCGTCTCGCCAGGAACATACAGCCTCCAGTGGGCTAACGGTGACCCCGTCCCGAACGTGTGGAACATCGAGCAACTCGTCAAGTTCTATCCGTAGAAATTGCGCAAAGCTATGTATCCCTTGTCTCATATTAATGAACGTGTTTTCGCCCTACTACATGGCTTGTTGTTATTTCCTCACATCCATGCTGATGCTCGGGGACTGGGTTCGACCCAGGCAATGTTTCATCTATCACGTTAAAGGGGGAGTACCCGCTTACTCCGACTTCCGAGTCCTTGCCCAACCCTATGTTCCCCCCGGCGACTACTAAGCTAACCCGGCTGGTCCGAGTCCCCAACTGTGAAACCCTGAGCCCCGTGCTCAACCCGCGTGCCCCCTACACCTAAGCCTCCCTGCTGAGCAGTGTAGCAGGGTAAGCCGTCCTCTCCGTGAGCAGTGGTCAGCGGGTCAAAAAGGGTGCTTAAACGGCACAAGGCAGTGGCCGGTCGGGTGACGCAAGGTCCTAGTCGGCAGGGAAAAGGGGCCAACACCACATCATCACATATCACTGCTCCAGTTCAACCTAGAAATTTACACACATATGTAAGATTCGTATTTTACATTGCAAAGTTGTTTTTACAGGCCAAGTTCTCTTGCTACAGCCTCAGCCAGAGGGACACATTCCTCCACCAACTCGTCGAACTCTTCGTCGGTGAGCTCCTCGGGAATGCCGTCGGCGATCGGAGCCAGCTCCTGCGCCGGGAAGTGTATCCTGAACAACGCCAGAATTCCGGCTCCTGAAGCCAATTGCAGTTTGCTGCATCAACTGGGCGGCGCGGTTAGGACCGGCCCTGAGCCGTTGCACCAATGACAACGTCGCCGGGCCCGACTCGGCAGGCACCAACGAGTTGGCATTGAACTGGCCGCCTGCTTCAACTCCATCAACTCGGCTCGAAGCCCTGCAATGGCGTCAACATAAGTACTATGACTTATTCAAGCCCCAGAAGACTCGACAAGAGATACTCACCATGCATGGCCTGGTCATGAGAATCCTTCAAGGCCTGATTGGCCTCCGTCAGATGCTCAGACTCAGCCGCTAGGCGAAGGTTGGCCACTTTGAGCGTCTTCACCTCATCCTCGAGCTTTTTCTTGGCTCCGGCCTGCTCGTCAACCCTCCTCTGGAGGGCATCCTCTTTCTTCTTTGCCTCTGCAAGGGAGAACTCATGAGTACCAGCTACTCTGACCGAGACATATCCAAGAGAAGCACAAGAACTTACCCTCGGCGAGAGCCCTCATGTCCTCCATGAGCCCCTCGTTGGTCTTCACGACGTCGGCAAGCTCCCGGTCCTTCTTCATAAGGAATTCCCTGGCGGCCTCAGCCTCACAGATTCTCTCCGTGTGGATCTGCGCCAAGGTCTGACGATCCTCCAGAGCCTGCCGCCTGAAGTCAAGATCCCTCGCGGCTCGGGCCGTGAAACCCTGCCAAGTAAGATGTTGGGTACTGGGTCAGCCCATGCCCCATATCGTCAACAAGGTGCTAGGAAGACATACCTGTACAACGTGATTCAAGACACCGGCCACATTCTGCAGTTTCCAGAGCTCGCTCTCTTGGTCTGCGAGATCAAGTTCCATCCGCTGCTCCAGGGTCAGCTCTGGCGCCTGAGGGCCGCCCCCGGGCTCGGCCGCGATCGCTTCCACCTGGGGAGGCACGTGGACACCAGCGTCGGCATCCAGATCCTCCCCAAGGAGCCGGTTATCATCATCTTCAAGTGGAGGAGGGCTCCTCGCTGGCTCCTCCACCCCGTAGGACCCTCCGGGGCCTTATCCTCGAGGGCGACCTCGGACACTTCCGCCTGCCAGTCGTCCACCGGAGGACTCGGCGGGCGTGGCAGCCCCGACATGCCGACCGGCACTTGCTCCGGCAGGACCAACGCAGCACTGGACCCTGCTCCCGCCTCCGTGGCAGCAGGCTGACTTGGCAGCGCCTTGCCGCCGGCCCCTGGGCGTGGCGGTGCGTCGGCACCCACCTGGCTCCCGAGCCTGCATCCAACACCTCAACAACTCAAGCCCTAAGTATCAAGGCACATATCTGGAATGCCATGGCAACTTACCCACTCTTGCGTGGGTGCTTGAACTGCACCCCCTACAGCAACAGCGGGGGCGTCTGGCACGGCACCAGGGTCACGTCCAGCCGTAGAGCTGGCTGGGCGAAGATGCTCCCCTGGCCGCCTGCAGCCTCCTGCCGAGGTTGCTCGGATTCACGCCCTGAGGGAGACCCGCCGGCGTCACCTTCCGCATCGCTCGCCGCCTTCTTCTTCCTTCGCGCCTCGGCCTCGGCTCGCGCGGCTTGCCCCCAGCTTCGGAAGTGGCTTGGGGGACTCTCCTTGAGCCACCCTCTTGGACGGAGTCAGCTTGCGTATAGCGTGACGCATCGGCCGCCCCAACCCAGCACCAAGCACCCGCGCCACCAGGTCATCCTCCGCCTCCTCCTGGGGAGCCGAGATGAAGTCGGCCACCTCCCAGTCAGCTTGCCCCTCATCCACGACCTGAGGAGCCCGGGACACCTCCTCCACCGTCATCAGCTTCTCCACCCGGACATCGCCCTCGGGCAGGGGTGCCGGGCTGAAGTATTTCGTCGCTCGCTCCTGCGAGGGAACCACACAGCAACAGTACAGTCAGTTCTGTCGGATACCTAGTAGCTCAGCAATCAGATACACAACATGCAAGGAAATGAAGCACCAACCAGTGGAGGAGGATTCTGCAAAGAAAATGGGACAGGCGTCCCCTCGTTGAAGATCTTGCCGCGCATAAAGCCAGAGATCCTCTCCTTCCTTTCTTGGACAGATACTGTCTGGGTCTGCTCCCGAGACGGGTCCTTGCCACCCGAAAACTCATACCCAGGATGTACCCGGTCCTTGATTGGCTGTGTCAATCGCCGGATGAAGGAGATCATCACTGCCACGGCGGTCAGTTTCCTCTCCTTCGCCTCGGCGATCAACCTGAGCAGTTCCTCGGCTTCTTGCAGCTCCTGGCCCTCCGGCTATGATCCCCAGCACTCCTTCTCCTCTAGTGTCGGATACCAATATTAGGGGTATCCAATGGCAGCGATTAAAACTAACCTGCAGCTTGATGTACACCTCCTATGTGCGATTACCAAAGAGCTAATAACCTCCTGGTAGCTTTCTTTGGGTGCATGTAACAGGTTCGCGGCATTTCTGTCTTTATTTTTGTGAAGGAAAACGGCCAAAATGCAAACAGCATACTACCCAGCATGCAAGTCCGAGTGCTTTTGCATGCAAGCCCGAGTGCTTTTGCATGCAAGCCTGAGTGCTTTTGCATGCATGCAAGCCCGAGTGCTTTTGCATGCAAGCACGTCCGAGTGCTTTGGCATGCAAGCACGTCCGAGTGCTTTTGCATGCACCACTCGACTAGTTTCAGATATTACCCGACTACTTTCTTGCCTCGCCCGACAGGATCCGCGATTCGCCCGATGAGCTGAATGCACGCCCGACAAGCTGCGTCCTCGCCCGACGAGACTCCGATTCGCCCGACAAGCTGCGTCCTCGCCCGACGAGACTCCGATTCGCCCGACAAGCTGCGTCCTCGCCCGACGAGACTCCGATTCGCCCGACAAGCTGCTCCCTCGCCCGACGAGACTCCGATTCGCCCGACAAGATCTCCGTCTCCGACTGGTTCGCTCCTTCGCAACGAAGCAACCTCCGAGAAGACCGCAGCACCCGGAGTCAAGCTGCTACACTGTGCCAACCACTCCCTGACGCCACTGACACCAGCAGGACATGGCTACAGTGCTCGGAAGGACGACGGGCCCCACAGCATGGGCAGGCACGCCTCCTTTTTTCCCGTTTTACCCTTTGACTGTACTCTTTCTCTCATTCTTTACTGGCTCCCCTTGAACTATAAAAGGGAAGGCCAGGCCTCCTGCGTGAGGCAAGATCGACTCTTTTCCTCTTCTCTCCTGGGCCTCCTACGCGAGGCAGGGAGCCTCCTTTCTTCCCCAAGGAGTACTCTCCCTCGGTCTTCTTCTTCCTCGAGCCGGTCGCTGGACTGAGCTCGATTCACTCACCAGAGACTTGGGAACTCTCCCTCTCTCGCCCGCTTGTACCCCCTACTGTAAACCAGTGCAAATAACACGAGCAGCACGAACTGGACGTAGGGTCTTACACCCCAGGGGTGGCCCGAACCAGTATAAACCCCCGTGTCCTTTTGCACTACCACCCGAGGCCCGACGCGCTCTCCACGATCTTATTATTTGTTGGCGGTAAAGAACCCCGACAGTTGGCGCCCACCGTGGGGCCTTTGCGCGTCACGTCTTTCTCCTTACGGGTCTCAGGTGGCCAACCGTGACGACGACGACGACGACGACGGCGGCGGCGGCGGCGCCGACGGCCGCGACGATGACTACAACGCCGTCAACCGCGGCGACGGCGGCGGCGGCGGCACCGACGGCCGCGACGACGACTACAACACCGTCAACCGCGGCGACGACGACGGCGGCGACACCGACGGCCGCGACGACGACCACAACGCCGTCAACCGCGGCGACGACGACGGCGGCGACACCGACGGCCGCGACGACGACCGTAGCGCCATCAACCACGGCGACGACGGCGGCGGCAACCCCAATGACCACAACAACGCTGAGGACGACAACAATGCTCCTGGCCTTCTGGATGGACCGAACAAGGCTCGGGGGCTCTGCCTACCAGGCACACCCAGGACTACTATGTATGCAGATGCATGCATGCGTATGCATGTGCATGCAAGGATATCTTTTTTAACCAATGCATGCACGTCTTTTCCAAATATGTCGTGTCTCTTTGTTTTCTCTCTCGATTCAGCACAGCACAACAGAGGAGCAGGCAGTAGCATTTATCCTGAAGGCCTGCGTGTATGTCCGACCAACCGGAGTGGGGCGGAGCGAGCAGCAGCAGCAACCCAGTCACCCCCGAGAAGTTTTCCGACTCGCCCGACAAGGTCTTCGCTCGACAACTTCGACGGCGGCTGCGACTCCGCCCAACGGGCTGATGGCTCCGGAAGCACAAACGGCGGCCGCCACTCCGCCAACGACGGTCCCGAGCAGACGCATCGACCGAGCTGCAGCAGCCCCAACCAACTCCGCCAACGACGGCCACGGCATCACCAACAGCGACCGCGACCCCGCCAACGGCAGCATCGACACCACGCGGCCGCGCACCCGCGGCGCAGCAGCAGTGGGCGACCCTCGCGAGGAACACCGCGGCAGGACGACCGTGCCCAAAGTCCGCAAATGACCTCAACTAACCTGTAACAGCTTTTTGTTTTCATGATCTCGCGCAGGGCCACCACGGCGAGGTACGCCCCCGAACGAGCGTACGACACAACGACAGAGAGGGCTGCAGCGCCGACCGACGTAATCACGTTGGCTACCAGCTCCGCCCCGGCCAGCGCCCGCGCCACCGACCGACCCGACCTCGACTCCAAAGGAGTGCGCCGCCCAACCTCGACTCCGAACGACTCGGCCGCGTCTCCAAAGGAGTGCGCCGCCCCGACCTCGACTCCGACCGACCCGACCTCGACTCCAGGGGAGTGCGCCGCCCCGACCTCGACTCCGACCGACCCGACCTCGACTCCAAAGGAGTGCGCGCGCCCCGACCTCGACTCCGACCGACCCGACCTCGACTCCAGGGGAGTGCGCCGCCCCGACCTCGACTCCGACCGACCCGACCTCGACTCCAGGGGAGTGCGCCGCCCCGACCTCGACTCCGACCGACCCGACCTCGACTCCAGGGGAGTGCGCCGCCCCGACCTCGACTCCGACCGACCTGGCCGCGGCTCCAAAGGAGTGCGCGCGCCCCGGCCCCGACTCCAACCGACTCGGTCGCGCCGCCCGTGAAGTGTGCTGCCCCGACTCGGACGGCTCGCTCGACTCAGCTTCAACGACGAGAAGCTAAAACGGCTAAGTTTTACTACGATCCTTCGTATTTCCATACATTTCCTTTTACAGTCCCGCATGCCTCTTTTGGGTGTCGCTAAAGTACTCGGGTAGCATAGGCCTCATCCGTAAAACCTCGTCCTGCGTGCCGCCTACACCTAAGCCTCCCCGCTGAGCAGTGTAGTCCGCGGTAAGCCGTCCTCTCTGCGAGCAGTGGTCAGTGGGACTAGGAGCTTAAACGTGATGTGCTAACTACCCGAGGAAATACGTAGCCTGATAAAGGCAGGGCGTACGCAACTTTTCGTTGATAACGAGTAAATCCCGACTTCCCGCTTTACGCAACGTTTTTGCATTACGCTGTCTTTTGCAGCTCAGCATGGCAAGTTCAGGTAAGCTTGCAGCAACTCCTACATACAGGGAACGACACCTTTTGTCTCGCCCGACCTCGGCGCACGGGGTCAAGCATACGCACACGATCGATTTCTGAAACGCGCCCTTCGAACTCTCTAAACTAAGCGGCTCCCGCCGGCCCTAACGGCCCCTCGCAGCCCTGCGCTCGGGGGCTGGGCATCGGGACGGACGACTCCGACAGTCGACCTGACAGGTGATTCCTACGGGGGTTCAAAGGCTGGCCCGTCGAAGGGTTCGACAGCCGCCCCCGGTCACCTTGTCGAGCGAGGGGCAGTGAAGGATGGGTCCCAGCGGCCAGTACCCGGGCGCACGAGCGTCATGGGCATCCCGAACTGCGTTCGAGTCTTGATGGCAAGAATGGTCATGGTTTTTCCCCCGAACGGAAAGGCAACGAGCCGCCAAGTCCCAACGAACGGACTCGGTAACTAGATGATCTCGCCACCAAGAATCTGAAGCTGGCCACCAGCTGGTCCGATCGGAACCCCTCGACCGGGATGCCGTGGCTTCACTCGAACTGGCCCGTTATTAGCTCACACGGACACCGCATTTTCGGCCAACGAGGCAAAAATACGGCTCGGTCCGGCCCCTCCACCTCTTACGAAAAAAGAGATGCATGAGGGGTTACGACGTAAGGAAAAACGCAAAAAGACGAAACGAATCCCCGTCCGGACCCCGGTCTCGGGATACACACGGGGTCGAAATCGCTAACGGAGACCAGCAGCGCGGTCGCATAATTTGCAACGAATCACCGCACAAATGCCATAAACCTGCGAGCAAGTGTACCACTCGCCCACAGGCTCGGGGGCTACACCCGGCGGGTGCGCTCGCGCGCCCCCACCCGAAATTTCACCGCTTTCTCGACATCTCAATGAATTCAGCCCGCGACCGAGTCTGCGACTCGCTCCCAGGCTCGGGGGCTACTGTCGGATACCAATATTAGGGGTATCCAATGGCAGCGATTAAAACTAACCTGCAGCTTGATGTACACCTCCTATGTGCGATTACCAAAGAGCTAATAACCTCCTGGTAGCTTTCTTTGGGTGCATGTAACAGGTTCGCGGCATTTCTGTCTTTATTTTTGTGAAGGAAAACGGCCAAAATGCAAACAGCATACTACCCAGCATGCAAGTCCGAGTGCTTTTGCATGCAAGCCCGAGTGCTTTTGCATGCAAGCCTGAGTGCTTTTGCATGCATGCAAGCCCGAGTGCTTTTGCATGCAAGCACGTCCGAGTGCTTTGGCATGCAAGCACGTCCGAGTGCTTTTGCATGCACCACTCGACTAGTTTCAGATATTACCCGACTACTTTCTTGCCTCGCCCGACAGGATCCGCGATTCGCCCGATGAGCTGAATGCACGCCCGACAAGCTGCGTCCTCGCCCGACGAGACTCCGATTCGCCCGACAAGCTGCGTCCTCGCCCGACGAGACTCCGATTCGCCCGACAAGCTGCGTCCTCGCCCGACGAGACTCCGATTCGCCCGACAAGCTGCTCCCTCGCCCGACGAGACTCCGATTCGCCCGACAAGATCTCCGTCTCCGACTGGTTCGCTCCTTCGCAACGAAGCAACCTCCGAGAAGACCGCAGCACCCGGAGTCAAGCTGCTACACTGTGCCAACCACTCCCTGACACCACTGGCGCCAGCAGGACATGGCTACAGCGCTCGGAAGGACGACGGGCCCCACAGCATGGGCAGGCACGCCTCCTTTTTTCCCGTTTTACCCTTTGACTGTACTCTTTCTCTCATTCTTTACTGGCTCCCCTTGAACTATAAAAGGGAAGGCCAGGCCTCCTGCGTGAGGCAAGATCGACTCTTTTCCTCTTCTCTCCTGGGCCTCCTACGCGAGGCAGGGAGCCTCCTTTCTTCCCCAAGGAGTACTCTCCCTCGGTCTTCTTCTTCCTCGAGCCGGTCGCTGGACTGAGCTCGATTCACTCACCAGAGACTTGGGAACTCTCCCTCTCTCGCCCGCTTGTACCCCCTACTGTAAACCAGTGCAAATAACACGAGCAGCACGAACTGGACGTAGGGTCTTACACCCCCTGGGTGGCCCGAACCAGTATAAACCCCCGTGTCCTTTTGCACTACCACCCGAGGCCCGACGCGCTCTCCACGATCTTATTATTTGTTGGCGGTAAAGAACCCCGACATCTAGTCGATGCCCAGTCTGGGTAGACAGAGCAGGGGGTGGTTCGCGACATAGAACCACTCCTGCCTCCAGTTTTTGTTAGAGTCGTTCATGTCCAAGACGAAATACCTCTTGGACATGCCGACCCTCAATGAGAACCCAGTCCCTCCAGTGACCCGAGCCGGGCCCTTTTCAGAACCTTCCCCGATCACTTTCATCCGATACAAGCACCGCCACAGCCCAAAGTGTGGCGGGATCCCAATGAAAGCTTCGCACAGATGAATGAAAACAGAGATGGACAGAATGGAGGTAGGGTTCAAGTGACTCATCTCCACGCCGTAGAAATGCAGTAGGCCGCGGAAGAAATCCCCCGTGGGTAGCCCGAACCCATGCTCGAAGAAGGGCGCGAAGACGGCCATCTCGGTCACCGAGCACTCCCACGGCCCGGCATCATCGCCGGCGGGCCGCCATTGCAGAATCTCCCACAGCCCGAGCACGCCCCAGCGTACCATATCCTGGAGCCTCTCCTCGGTGATGGAGGATTGGCCCCAAGCCGGTTCCTGGGGCGGCACCCCTCCGAGCACGGAGGTCAACTCCGGGACCTCTTCAGACGAGACCACGGCCTTCCCCTTGGCGTCCGTCCCGGCGGCGGACGACGGCGCATCAACATCGCCGCCCTTGTTGGTGGCGGCGTCACCCGTGGCCCCAGACTGGCCCGCGGAGGGCGCCACCTTCTTCCCAGCGTCAGCACATCCATGCCCCGCGGAGATCCCCACATCCGCCACCTCGACGGCGGCGGCACCTCCTCCCCTGACGCCGGTGTCCTCATCGTCTCCCTCGAGTCCACCATTTTCGCCAAGGTGCTCAGGCACGACGCAGATGCATTGTGGCGATGGCGACGCTCGAACTCCGGTGGCGGCATGCGGGTGGAGGGCGAATCGCTCTTGCGGCGGCGCTCGGTGGCGGTGGAGGCGCGGGATGTTTTTCGATTTGGAAAAAGTGATTGTGGTAAATCCGCCGATGAAACAGATCTGATTTATCCCCTTCCACCGATCCAAATTACCCTAACGGCGCCATAACTGACAGACAGAATCCGCGGAAGTCCCGTTAACTGCGGGCCAACAGGCTCTCCACGCGCCAACGGCTCTTTGCCCCAAGGTACTCGGCCAGCCCCGACCCTCGGGGACTCGGCGCTCTTGACTCCAGTCAACGGGTCTCCGGACTCGGCCAGCCCCGACCCTCGGGGACTCGGTGCTCTTGACTCCGGTCAACGGGTCTCCGGACTCGGCCAGCCCCGACCCTCGGGGACTCGGCGCTCTTGACTCCGGTCAACGGGTCTCCGGACTCGGCCAGCCTCGACCCTCGGGGACTCGGCGCTCTTGACTCCGGTCAATGGGTCTCCGGACTCGGCCAGCCCCGACCCTCGGGGACTCGGCACTCTTGACTCCGGTCAATGGGTCTCCGGACTCGGCCAGCCCCGACCCTCGGGGACTCGGCGCTCTTGACTCCGGTCAATGGGTCTCCGGACTCGGCCAGCCCCGACCCTCGGGGACTCGGCGCTCTTGACTCCGGTCAATGGGTCTCCGGACTCGGCCAGCCCGACCCTCGGGGACTCGGCGCTCTTGACTCCGGTCAATGGGTCTCCGGACTCGGCTAGCCCCGACCCTCGGGGACTCGGCGCTCTTGACTCCGGTCAACGGGTCTCCGGACTCGGCCAGCCCCGACCCTCGGGGACTCGGCGCTCTTGACTCCGGTCAATGGGTCTCCGGACTCGGCCAGCCCCGACGCTCGGGTCTCGGCATTTCGACTACGACTAAGAGATCCCTGTGACTCGTCGCTGATGTGCGAACCTATGACGCTTCTATTGACCTCCGATTGTAGGGAATACAGATATTGCACTGATGTACAATTAATGAAGATAAGCTTTATCAGAAAGCTACGAGATTACAAAGGGAGCCGGTCATAGGCCGGTTACAAAGATCAAACACATAAACCGTCACGATGACGGCCTGGAGCACCCGCCGTTGCCCGAAATGCTACATCAGCAGCAGCTTGGTCCACATGGGCTCGTCGCAAGCCCTCTTGTAGCACCACTGCAGCCATCGACGGGACAGCCCCAATTGAAGGATGAGAGCGAATGCCCCCGGGTATCCCTTGGCTCTACAAAGCATTTCACCCCACATGGCCCTCGTCGCGTGGGCATGTGGGGAGTCAATGGGACAGCACCCAGACATTGCTCAACACCCTAGAATCTTCGCAAGCACTCTTCTAGCACCAAGCTAACAAGTCCCCATGGCTCTTCTAGCACTCGAGGCTCCACCCCGGGTTTGCCCAGGGTCATCCCCGGATGGCCTGCGGTTTTCTTTTTTGAGCACCGCCCACCCTTGTGTCGGCCTGCCGACCAAGGCGCTTCAACCGACCTTGATGGCTTCGCTTCTTCATCAACAGTCCGACACGCGCCTGCACGTTGCTCGGGGACTTGTGGGATATGGGTACCCCTGGGCCCACTACCGACCGGGTAGCCAGTCAGTCTGGTCCCACGTCTGACAAGGATGTGGGCCAATCCTGGACCGGCCCACAAGGATCCTCGGCTTGATGGATAAGATCGGAGAAGACTTAGCCCGCAAGGCACTCGGCGATATCCTCGGATCCCGCCCGGAGATTACGAAGATCATGTTGTAACCGACTTGGATTAGTTTCCTGATTTGAGCCGGACAATAATTAGAGATAACCGACTTGTAAACCCTAGGCCGTCAGCCTACATAAGGCGGCCTAGGTCGACCCCCTCGATCATCTATTCCTCATTCGCCCATTGTAACCACAAACTCGCCATTGTTCTCCGGAGCATTGCCGAGCGAAGCAATACAAGACCCCCGAGCACAGGACGTAGGGTATTATACCTCCGGGTAGCCCAAACCTGTATAATCCCTGTGTCCCTGTGTTACCTCGAGCTCCCTAGTCTCGCGATTGCCCTTTGCCTACAAATCAACCATCTAGGTACCCCCGGGTGGACTACCGGTCAATAGATCTAACAGGAACCATTCTAGAACTTCCCTCCTTTGAGGCCTTGATAGGACGAAATTGGCCTTAGACTTTCTGCATTACTTGCCGCCTTTGGGAGGCAGTATGTCTAGCTTTGGTCTATCGCATAACCTCACCTGATCCACTCCAGCCTTAACATTGTCCTTTGTCTTATCAGCCATGTCCATGATTGTACCAAAAAGTGCCTCGCCGAGATTCTTTTCTGTGTGCATCATATCAATGTTATGTGGTCTAGCCTTAACATTGTCCTTTGTCTTATCAGCCATGTCCATGATTGTACCAAAAAGTGCCTCGCCGAGATTCTTTTCTGTGTGCATCATATCAATGTTATGTGGCAGAAGAAGGTCTTGCATATAGGGAAGCCTCCACAAGCCCAACTTATGAGTCCAGGCATGTTGCTCACCATATCCGACAAAACCACCTTCTTCATTGACCACGAGAGCATCTAACTGAGCACGAACATCCGCACCTGTCAACATTGCGGGTGGAGGGTCTTTAACTACGACGCCTTTCGTAAAGTTCTTGGTGTCTCGTCTGAATGGATGGTCAAGAGGGAGGAACTGTCGATGTTTGTCGAAACACGAATACTTGCCACCCTTCACCAACCAAATGAACTTCAGAGCTGCCTTGCATACTGGACATGGGAACTTCCCGTGAACACACCACCCACAGAACAACGCATACGCCGGCAGGTCATGCAGGGAGTAGTGGAACCAAACATGCATTTTGAAGTTTGTCTTTGTAGCTCGGTCGTATGTCCATACCCCTTCCTCCCAAGCACGGACCAAATCATCAATCAGAGGCTCCATATACACACTCATATTTTTTCCCGGGTACTCCGGAATTATCAACGACAAGAATATGTTCTGTCGTTGAAAGAGCACACCGGGGGGGAGATTGAGGGGGATAACGAACATGGGCCAACAAGTGTACGGGGCAGCCGTCATTCCATAAGGATTGAACCCATCTGTTGCCAGCGCAACACGGACATTACGAGCCTCTACAGCTTTGTCACGATGAATAGAATCGAAGTGAGTCCATGAGTCACCATCGGATGGATGTACCAGCTTCTCAGGATTGTATCGACGGCCTTGCTTGTGCCATGTCATCTGTTTCGCGGATTCCTCTGTCATGAAGAGCCGTTGGATCCTCGGTATGAAGGGAAGGTACCGTAGGATTTTCACGGGGATTGTGAGCTGCCTCTTAGTACCATCACCTGACTCTACCTCCAAGTACCTAGAGGATCCACACTTTGAACAGTACTTCGCTTCCGCATTTCCTTTCCTAAATAACATGCATCCCTTCGGACAAGTATGTATCTGCTCATATGGCATCTTAAGTGCACAGAGGAGTTTATGTGCCTCGTACATGCTCTTTGGCAGAATGTGACCCACCGGAAGCAGGCTGCCAACAACAGTCACCATTGAATCGAAGGCGTCTCGACTCAGGCTAAATTGGGACTTCACGGCCATGAGGCGTGCAATGGCATCCAGTTGAGAAACTTTGGTATGCCCGTGAAGGGGTTGCTGTGCCGCATCCATCATCTGGTAATACGCCTTTGTGGTTGGCTCTGGCTCCTCCTCCCTAGGTGCTTCATCGAAGTGTGCTTCATGATAGTCATCCAACATGTCTGCTACCCCAGCATCAGCATCATAATTCTCGATGCGTTGTCTCACAACCTCGCCTCGCACACGATCGTTTTCACCATGGTAGATCCACCTGGTATAGTTTGTCGTGAATCCAAACTTGCAAAGATGTTTGCCCATGGTATCCTTTTTTTGTCGGCGTGTGTTTCCACATTTGTTGCATGGACACCACGTGTTGTCCCCACCTTTAACCTTGGCAAATGCTAGATTCAAAAAGGCCTCGGTCTTCTCAATCCATTCATCGGTCAACAAACTCAAATTTGTGCGGCCCGTGTACATCCACTCACGGTCATCATCCATCCTTTAACATATGCCGGGGTGATATTAAAAACAATTACATCTACACGATGTCTATCATGGTCTAATAGGTAAACATAGGTCCTAATCCCACCCGAGAATGCGTAGATGGGTTGGTTTCCATGGTCTACTCCTATCCGAGACAGAATTTCTGCAGCATCTCCCCGCTGTTCTCCAAATACACGTCTAGTCAAGGAGATTGTGTATCTGGAGAACAACAGGAAGATGATGCCGAAATTCTGCCTCGGATCGGAGTAGACCATTGAAACTGTACCCATCTACGCATCCTCGGGCTGTCCAAATAACATGGACAATTCAAAACAGATACGGGTATCCATATACAAAGATCTGCATACTTCCAACAGTATCTCTTTCGAATGGGAGGCGCTTAACTAGTTTACGTGATCTACGAACATGATATGAAATAAGACAGGTATTTGATGCCTCACCTTGCTATCCGGCAAAGTGACGCGGCGAGGACAGTGAAGTAGCCGACGGGGGAGTACGAGACCCTGAAAAAGACGCAAAACAATGACGTCAGATAAAATTTTGGGCAGCACCTCCCCTACATGGTGAGGTTTCAAAACCTGCAACAAAACAACGGCACGATGGCCGACATACACATACACAACGGCACGATGACCGGCAACAACACACATAACGGCACGAAGGCTGGGAACAACATAACGGAGTTGCGCTAGTACCTCGGCCGGAGTCGTGCTCGGCGGGTGGCAACCAGAGTCGGGTCCGGTCGAAGTCTCGCGCGGCCGGAGAGGGGGCGCCGGTCACGGGGAGGGGCTCTGCAGGGGGCCGGGC
>CM014271.1:71051526-71076795 GCA_004135705.1 Alloteropsis semialata | reverse complement strand
GGGGGTGGCGGCGCCGGCCGGGGAAGGGGGCGGCGGCGCCGGCTGAGGAAGGGGACGGCAGCGCCGGTCATGAGCTTGGCGTGCGCGTGTGTGAGGAAAAAAGAGGAGAGTGAGGAAGAAGAGAGGAAAAACGGCTAAGTGCCTGGACGCCCCTGTTTGCCGAGTGCCGCAGATCTGGCACTCGGCAAACAGGTGTTTGCCGAGTGTCCTGGATCTAACACTCGGCAAACAGCTGTTTGCCGAGTGCCAGATCTCGGGCACTCGGCAAAGGACACGTTTGGCGAGTGTCCCGCGGGTGGCACTCGGCAAAGAGCTATAAAAAATTTCAACCATTCCTATTTTTCGAAATTTTGTGCAATGAAATTTGAAAAAACCATGTTAACTCCACTGTACAATGCATATCTCATCATTCTACAATGATTGTTCCATTATTTTATGTGGTTATTCAACAACATCCATTTATATCATTTGAATTTCAATATATGTAGTAAAAAATTTATAAAATATAAAACAGATCCAAAAATTTACCAAAAGTTAACATGAAACATTTTATGTAGTATGTTGCCATTGGAAAAAGTTTTGAAGTGAAACTCGAATTGCCATGTCACTGTCTCCAAATCATGTACGATCTTTTGAACTCAACGAATCTTCTTTGGAGATGTTCCGGATTATAAGCATCGTATGTGAAAACTTTTGCAGAACGTTCTATATTTTTTACCACAGCCTCCACATATGATATCATGAGCTCTTGCCAAATCTCATGAATTTCAGAGTTGATTTGATTTTTCTAGAATTAAAAAACAAACCGGACACACGTAGATCGGCACGTGTATGTGAACAAGATGTGCCAAATTTACTTCTTATTTGAAACACTTGTAGTTCAAATTTTGACTTAAACCAAAAATTCATTTTAATGAGACAGATTCATTGAATATAGCAAAAGGGCTGAAAAAAATCCAAAATTGTAACATGGAGTACAATGTATCATATGTGTAACAACCAGTAAAGTTTGGAACCATTTACATGAAATATAGAGGTCCACTTTACCGAGTGCCAAGGAAAGCACTTGGCAAAGGTGGGGTTTGCTGAGTGCCCCAGGCATGACACTCGGCAAAAGTGGTGTTTGCCGAGTGCCAGGCGGTGGGCACTCGGCAAACACTAACGGCCGTCGACGGACGTCAGGACAGGCTGGCCAGCTGTGGGCCCGGTCGGCTCTTTGCCAAGTGTCCCTCCCCTGACACTCGGCAAAAAGCTACTATGCCGAGTGCTCTAGCGTTGCCGAGAGCTATTCTATGGACACACGGCATATTATGTCTTTGCCGAGTGCCCGATAGATTGCACTCGGTATAGTTCGGTTTTCCGGTAGTGGGTACTATCAGATTGAAATTTGGCGACCCATGAAGCCACCTGGTTCAGATTTTTACAGCTGGTCTGTTTGATCCCCTCCGCAAATACGCAGAGTTGTGAGCGCTTGCAGCTCTGGAAGATGTCAATGCACCTGGCTCGGGCATACGGACGTCAAGCTCAAGTCCGATCAGCACCAGATGCCTCTCGGTCTCGATCCAGTGCGCGCCTGCCGTGACGACGACCACACTCAAGGATTAGGAACCACCACCATCCACACGGAGGCATCCAGGCCGCTTCATTCACCACCCAGGAATCGCCGCTTCAAGTTCCTGACACCAATGGAGATGGCTGAACGATGGGCCAGGAGCCTGTGCTACGATTGCAACGAGCGATTCATCCCACCTCCTCCTGCGGCGGTCGCGCTCGTCGGCGCAGGTGTCCAACGGCCATGCCCCACCTTGCCTCCTCCTCCTACGTAGGTCAACACAGGGAGCTCGCCCATGAGCGCTCCCGCACCCGCAGGTCGGGGAGTGGGAGATCTCGCCCCCGAGTGTCGCCGCTCCCGCATGTCGGGCAGTGGGAGAGCTCGCCCCGCGAGGTTGCTTGGGCCACGCGTGTTGGCCGAGGGCGCGGCCCTTGCGGGGCCATTCGCTGAAGCTCGCCGGGCTGCCCCATCAGGGTGATCGAGAGCGAGCAACGAGGCGGGTGGGGAAGACGATGAGATGGAATCGAATTCTGTTTTTTAGACCCTGAATTGGACACGGGTTGTGGCTTGGGAATCTGGAAAGCACCGGAATCTCGGTTTCCAATTCATTGTGCAGCCAAAAACGCCTACTCTAGAAACTGATTCCAATTCAGCTGAATTCTAAGGAATCAAATGGCCCCGTGAATTGTGAGAGCCACAGGAACTAGCATTAAGAAACATGGAATGGAAGGGACGCTCCTTCTGGGGCGTGCAAAGTATCTTAATCTACAGTCGTGAGATGGTTAAGGCTTAAGTGGGTCTGAACCTGGCCGGACTTCGTGTAGCAAGTTAGCAAAGGGTTCAGTACTGGTTGCTAAAAGACACGATAAAACACATTAGTACTGGTTGCTAAAAGGCTCGTTACTACCAGATTCAAATTTGGTAACCCATGAAGGCCTTTCGCGCGAACTGTCCTTACTCTGGCGCACAGGTTCAGTTGCCCAATACCAGGAAAAATTATTGGCATTGGTCTGCCGTTGTGACAGGGTGACTCAAAGCCACCTGGTTCAGATTTTTACAGCTGGTCTGTTTGATCTCTCCACACATATGCAGAGTTGTGAGCGCTTGCAACTCTGGAAGATGTCATGCACCTGGCTCGGGCATACGGACGTCAAGCTCAAGTCCGATCAGCACCAGACGCCTCCCGGTCTCGATGTGTTCGGATACTTTCTCCAGCGCGTGAACCCAAAACATTGTCTCTGAACAAAGAATAGATTCTGACATTTTTTTTCTCAAAAGCATATGGCGTGTGTTTCGCTTGTTTTGTAAAATTTATCATCATAATAAACCAAGTGGCATAAAACTTTTTTTTTTTTGCTTCCAACATACAGATTGCATACCATAGTAAACAAAACACATTGCACCTCCACATTTTGCGGGGACAAGAAGCGCACACACATTTTTCTACTCATTCAAAATAACAATAATCAGTTTCATCCTTAAGGATTATCAAGGCTTCCAGCCCACAGCCAACAAGTTTCACAACTGGTGCAAACATAAAAGAACTGAACCATGAAACTGACAAGTCTGCAAAAGATCAGCTACATATCCCAAGTTTTAAGATATAACACCATAATATCATCTATGCAAATCCAAGACTCTGTTCTCTATGGATGCCAAAGGTGAAATTTCATCACAAACGCAGATGCAGGATGCGTCGATCACTCGCCATCAGCGTCAGCATAGAACATGCTTGGGTACACCCAGAAGGGCTGCAGTTGGGTGTACCAGTTCCTCTTGAACTCAATGTCAGGGTCATTGTCTGGATCCCACACAGCATCCGCCTCATCACCAAGCCCGTGCAAAATCCAGGGTACATCATAATATGCATAGTACAAGCAGTTGTTCCTCCTGCCCCATCGTCCTGGGCTGACACAAGAAAACGCCGGGCCCCTCACATCGCTTCCAATGAAAAGCACGTGATTCTCCAGCTTCTCCACCTCCACCCAAACTGCAGGTACAGTTGACATGTTGAGGCGGTAGGGTTTGTAGTTGACAGGTGCTCCATCAAATGAAAGGGTTATGTAGTGATCGACAATCAGGAGCATGTCACCGCACACCACAAGCCATGGCCTTAGATACGGGCATTCATCCAGGTCATCCCACCACACAGATGCAATCTCCTGCAGGCCAAGCTGGGGGGCCAATGACAGTGTGTGGAGCCTGTAATAATAGTCCATCGCAATGAATTGGCCATTGAACTCCACAATCTGCTCAATCCTTGAATCATCGACCCGCAGTTCTGACCAAGAATCACTTCCCACTGGCCAATCAAGCAGGGATGGAGACCTGCCCTGTTTGGGTGATGCACAAATTAGGAGGTGTGCATTATGTGAGGTGAGAGGAGCTGTCAGCATGCCAGAGTAGAAATAAGTGTCCTCACTGAATCTGGATGGGAGATGTGGTGGTAAAACTCTGGCACCTGTAAACACATCGACCACAAGACAATTTCTGCCGCCACCACAAATCAGCTGACCATAAGAGGAGCCTGCAAAGCGCAACATCTCAAATGTCTCTTCAGGAATCTGACAGCGCAGCGCAGTTTTCAGGTTGGCTAGATCAAGGACCTGGCATGTGCGGAGCTTGTGTCCATCATCACTTCTGGCAGGGAGATGACGAGTGCGGGCTTTGATATGAGGCCGGACAAGGAGAGGTGGGAGCAAGTGCAGAAAGTGGATTTGGATGGGTATGAGGAGAAGGCGGAGCGCCAAGAGCGGCAGGTGCCGGCAAAGGCGAGGAGCTCGAGGAACGAGCCCAACAGAGGAATGATGGACTGGAGCAGACCTTCTGGGAGATCTGCCCACCCTTGAAGCCTGCTGTGTGCAGGGGTCGTAGTGGAGGCAGAGGCGCTAGAGATTTTGCTGGGACTTTGCATGATGTCAGACTCTGTGCAACAAAGAAATGATCACAGGTTAGAAATATGAACTGAATGAAAAACGAAATTTCGCAATAACTTGCTTGACACAGAGATCTGAAGCTACTTGTAAGGTTGTCATACAATCACAAACAAGAAATTCGATGTGGCTGAATAGATTCTAATTATCTGGCAAGACATATAGACGCAGGAAAAGCAAAGTTTTGTATCCAAGTGTCTCACTCCAATTTAAATTTTCTTTGAAGATGCCTAACCCATCTCTATTTTCAGAACATCATATTTAGGGTGCCCTTCAGTAGACACAATTGGCACATAAATCCAAGGTGAAAAGTATTTACTATTGGAAAAATTCCAATCATGCTGAAATATGTGTTCATGACTTCATGTACCTTTCGCAAATTAACTATGGAATACAGAAAAATATCTCAGATAGCTGCTCAAATCCACTGCCTAACAAAAAAGTGGAGTATATCCTCAAAACCACCAGCAAACAAAAAATGGAGCATTTATCCTAGGCACATTAGTTGTTGGGAACACATCTTTTTGAATCTACTTATCAATCAGCTCCACTTGATCTAGGGTTCTTCCATATGCTATACAGTTACAACAGAAAAGTGCCGAACTCAGTGGAAAGAGATGATGAAGAATTTTTTTTGCTTGGTTTGGATTAAGAAACTGAAGCACTGATGGGAGACTAATATTAGCATATTTATGTATCTAAAATCACAATATACAATAACATCAATTGGAATTTGGATATTATACACAGAAGAAAAGTTTGTTCTCCTCCACAGATTAAAGGTTCCCAGTTCTACTGCCTACTTGCATAGTAATCTACACAAATGCCTCATAAAAGAAAAGAGGCCAGGGTTGTTCAAATGAAGCAAATGTGCCAAAAAAAACTATCATCAGCTCATCAGCTTATAAAGTGGACTACAGTAACGACGAGTCGACGATCCATGCTGCTAAAACATCTAGGTGTTACATGGCAAACTACAACATACTACTTACTAACCATAATGATAGCATCAGATCCTGAACCAAATTCAACCAAAAGATATATAGCACCAATGATTTATGCTTCTTCACTTATGCAGATCAACCATGGCATACACAACAAATTGAAACTTATGTTCGAGACCAGGACCCAAAATTTGTTTTTTATTGTTTAACATTATTTATGGCGCATAATTCCATCTAAGTCTAGTCCAACAACCAGATCCACCGAGACTAGGATTTATCCGTACCGTACATCTTACAGTCACACCATAAACCGAACCTGACTTTAATAGCTTGATTCGAGATCACACCACAAGAGGAAATGCGGGACGCAATTTCTTGGCATGGTTTAAGGAACTGGAGGGCTGAGGATAAAGCACGGACGAACCGGGTAAGGAAAAGAATGAAACCCTAGTCTCGCTGGATCTGGTTCATGCTAAATAAGATTGGATCGGGGCCTTAGCATTCAGGGAGAGAGGAGCAGGACTTGCCTAGGAAGCAGCGCCGGTCGGCTACGACGGTGCGGCGCCGGTTGGGGCCGGCGATGACGGCGAGAGCTCGCCTTCGGTCCTTCCCTTCCTCGTTCCTCCGCTCCCTCGCTTCCAGAAGCGACGCTTCTCCGGCCTCCGCTCCTCGCTCTCTCCGATCTGTGTATTGTTGCCTCTGTTTATTGGGCCAGAGTTGGGCTTTACGAACCTGGGCCGGAGAGGCTGGCCTAAATAAAATTTCCTACTGAGAATCTGGGCCGGAGCGAGTTTCTTAAAGCTGACCTAAATAAAATTTCCTACCGGAAATCTGGGCCCGAGCGAGTTTTGAAGATGTTCATCGATTACAATCCCCGGAAGCTAGAACTTACTTGCATTCCGGTTGCTTTAAGATTCATGCAGCTGTCAGGGGCCGCACGATCTTCATCTTCTTCCGCCTGCTCCTCTCTTGCTCGCGGCTCTTTCTCACACACGCTCGCGCCGCCACTTGGCCACGGGAGGGGAGGGTTGACTTTTCATGGAACAACAAACATTTGGAACAAATTTTTTTCTTTCGAAACATTTGTTGCATAACATTTTTTTGTTCCGCAACATTTTTCCCAGCTGTTGTTCTGCAACAGTTTTCTTTTGTTTCATTGGGACAGTCTTAGGGCGTGTTTGGTTTCATGCTGCTTATAGAAAGTGACTTAAAGGGGACTTATGTCTTAAGTCTCTTGATGTTTGGTTACAAGAGCTTAAAGCAATTAATGCAGCCATGAAAGGACTATGTTACCCTCAACCCACTACCCTGTAAAAGCAATAAATGAGGGGTATCCCCTGTAAAAGCAGCTATAAGTCACTCATAAGCTCCATTTTGGGAACTTTTTCCATAAGTCCCTATAAGCCAACTTAAGTCATCCTGTTTGGCACTTGAGGGACTTATAGGAACTTACTGAGACTTATTTTAAGTCCCTTTCTTGAATCCAAACAGGCCCTTATCTCTAGTTGTTTAGGCCAATGCGTCGACCTATTCAATGTTAGAAGTAGGACATCCAACATATAGAAAGTCTATGTTTCTACAGATTCTGTATGCTATTGCATTTATGTATTTGTTGGGTTACAGGCCGAAGCCAATAAACCCAGACAATAGCTAAGACAGAGAAACAGTGACAAGCAACAATATATTACTCATCAACAGTGTTCTCGGGAATCAGCCCTTTACACGTTGGCCCGGGGTCTCCTTTTATAGGGAGGCCAAAGGGCACTTTTACATTCCTCATATGCCCCTGAAAACCAAGCATCATCATCTAGACTATACAACTTAAATGTTCCAGGGACATAATTGTACATTTATAATCAACAGTGTGAATGCGCAGACTAGTTACACCGTGTTTGACTCGGTTTGGACTTGGTCCACCCCGCCTTCGTCGGTGAGTTGGAGGCCCGCCTTGGCTTCGTCATCGCGCTGGAGGGTGCAGTCTCCTTTGTTGCCTGCTTCTGTCCTAGCAGCCGAGACGACCTTGCTTCTCTGGTATCGAAAACTGTTAGCTCCACATCGATCCTGCACCAAAGCCAGAAACGAAGCTGACCAGGGCCCTGCCCATCACTTTTAGTACTCAAAGATATCTCTGTTCCGTCGAAACAACTGCAGAAGCTGTTCAACGGCCGTACCGAATGTTTCGCCCATTCTTGGACACGAAGCCATTTTTGGGTGGCATACAGGATTGCTTGCCTGCCAGAGAAACGCCTCCTCCCGTTGGAGTAAAGCCCGAGTGGTTATTTTTTCTTGATTCTTTGCATTTGCTTCGATTTTCTTTATTGGCTACTGAGATTGGCTTCGCTTGTTGTTTTCGAGGTAAGCAATGGTTGTATATTTTACCGTTCAAATTAGAATTTCTGTGACGGTTCGTTTACCGAGACGGTTAACGGTCGGATTTTTCACCCGCCTATAAATAGGACCGAAGGGGGGGTAACTTTACTTGCTTCGCTTTCAAGCTTTTTGCGATAGCTTGCTGCTGACGCTTTTGTTGCTTCGCAAGCCTTAGCTTTTCAGGGTTTTTTCTGCTTCGGTCACAAGTAAGTAAACCCTTTCGTTTCTTTGTTTAGTTTTCATTTTTCTGCTTCGTTTGCTTATTGTTATTTTTGACTTTGGATAGCGGCTTGCACGAAGCAGACCGCTCGGCTGATCGGAGCTTCCAATTCTGATTCTGAGGGTGAAGGTTCGCATAATCCTGTCAACATGACCGATGACGAAGCTGTTGCTTTTGCTGCACAACTTGAAGGTGGAGCTAGTAACATGGAAGTTGACCCGCGGGGCAAGGCCCCTACAGAAGAGACTGGAAATACAGATGATGAAGCTGATGCTGAGTCGCTAGCCGACGAGGCCCTTGAAGATGTTGAGGCTGACGTGTCCGATACAGTGGATGCAAGGAAGAAGCTCCGCACCACTATATTTGGTAACTCCTTCATTACTGATGCCTTAATCAAATTTTATGAGGAGAAAGGATATTTCCCCGTTGGTGGCGGACGAGCTCCTGGTAATGAGGTCACACCTGCCCCTCATTCTGACGAGGCTGTTGTGTTCCGGGATTTCTTTACTGCTGGGCTTCTTATGCCGATCCATAACATCATTGCAGAGATGCTCGGGAGGTTTGGGATTCAACTCTATCATCTTACTCCCAATGGCGTCACTCATCTGCTTCGGTTTTTCTGGGCAGTTAAGACAAATGGTTCTGATGTTGATGTTGACGGCTTCGTTCGCTATTTTGAGGGCCATCGTCAAACGAAGGCCGTAGAAATTGACGGTGTTGAGTATGAGCCTGACTATGGCAGCGTCAGCTTCTGCGCCCGCCGCCGTCTTACTGACCTGGAGAAGGTAGAGCTTACCTTCAGTCAGAAGAATGCTTGGGACCGAAACTGGCGCAAGTATTGGCTGTATGTGAAGGTGCCTCCGTTGGAGAAGATTTTGGAGGATGGCACGAAGCAGATAAGCTTTCCTTTGCATGGCCAAGTCCTTCCAAGCAATTTCGTTTCATGTCCTCCGTTTGACCCAAAGGCGCCTAATTATAGTCGCTGCGAGTCAGCTTTTTTCAAGGCCAGTCGGATCAGTAGCAGTCGTGACCTTATCGAGGAAGGTCTTGCCATGGGAGTCAACTTTCTTTCGGCTAGTTGGAAGCCGTTTGTGGTTGACATGAAGGCATATCGAGGGGTTTCGCAAGTGTGCTTTCCTTGTTTCGGGGCTACGAAGCCCCCCCATATGTCTGATTATGCCTTTGTTCAGTCCATCGAGTTGATGGCTGAAATAATTCTTGGAAAGTATACCTCGAAGGAGCACGACAGTTGTGTTGCCTTGGTTGGTGGCGTCCGTTTCAACCGAGTTTTTGAGGAGATGAAAGTTAATTATCCTCAGCGTGTTGCTCCCCCCAAGCCCGGCAAGAAGATGATGGCTATTGACCACCCTAGTGTGGCACCTGCTACGAAGCCGGGTCGGGGGCGTGGGAAGAAGGGTCGTGGCACCGGCCGTGCCACAGGCGGAGACGAAGACGGTGGCGGCAGTGCCATAGCCCCTTCTGGCCGTGGTCAAACAAGGACTCGCGGCACTAAGGCTGTGCCTACTAAGAAGCGTTCTTCCACTCCTGCGCTCGAGGCGTCGAAGCGGCAGTGATTGAGCGGGGCCTTGCCTATTACGCCTCTTTCAAGTGCGCCTCCACCACCGTTGGCTTCGTCTGCCTCTCCTACTGCTGAGGCTGCCCCTGTATCTGCTACTTTGGCAGTGCCTTCTTCTGAAGCGCCTGCTGCCCCTGCTGCTATTGCAGCTTCTGCCATCTTGGCAGTGCCTTCTTCTGGTGTTGCTTCGGCTTCGGATGCGATGGATTTTACTTTTGGAGGTTAGTTGTTTTTGTTTTGTTTTGCCTTTACTTGATTTTTATAACTTGCGGCTTTTGTCCACAGTTAAGCCTTCTACTGGTCCCTTCCTTCGGGTTCGGATCCCAGGCTGTGTTGATGAAGAAGAGGATGATGTTAGCTATAGTCGGCTTCTACGTGAGGATGAGACTAAGGACCTTGAAGTTTCTTCGGTCCCTGTCATGCCTTCTTCTCTGGATGTTCTGGCGGTGGCATCGGCTAAATCTCCTCTTGAGACTGTTCACGAAGCTACAGAGCATCCTGTTGTCGGTGCTGGTGTTGATTCGGACGATGCCTTGCAATGAACCGTTGCGTCGCCTGTTGTTCATACTGATGACATTGAAGCCAAACCCGCTGCCAGCCCGGTTCATGTAGATTCAGGCCTTCCAATGCAGAAGGTAAAGTTTGTTCGTGGCTTCGTTTAGCTTTTGTTTGACCCGATTTTTGCCGGAGAATTTACTCTGTGTGAATTGTTTCAGGTACTGCTGGTATTGACGTTGGATCTTTTGTAGATCGCCTTTGTCGTGATGGGCTTCACTCCATGAGCGAGTTTCCTGATTTTTCTCCAGATGGTAACATCACTCTTTTAGCTTTCTATTCTGCCAAGTTAGTGATTGGGTGGTTTCGTCTTCGTTATTGATTTGTGTGGTTTTACTTTGTAGCATTTGGGAATGAAGTTAAGACTTTTGATCTGGACGCTCTTGCGGGGACATGTATTACTAACAACATGAAGGTAACTTTACCTTACCTTCGTTTTGTATATATATATATATTTTTGAATTTTCCATACTTGGCTTCGTTATTGATAAAACCCTTGTTTTCAGTCCATGATTTCGCTTCAAGAGCTCTGCACCCGCCTTCCTCTTCGGCTCAATGATATTGAGGGCGAGAGAGCTGAGCTAGAGGTTTTGCGAAAAGAGCGTGAAAAATGGGCTTCTGAGCAAGCCGATATTGCCAAGCTTAAAGAAGCTCTTGAAGCTAAAAAGGAACAGCTTCGTGTGCAACACGAAAGCGCTTATACAAAAATCTCTGCGCTTAAGGGCAAAGTGGCTGGTCTTGAAGCCGAACGTACATGCAATATCGATACTATTGGAGGGCTTCGTAACAAACTGGTTGAAGATGCCACTCTGGTCCATGAGCTCAAGAATCAGATAAAGAGCTTGGAAGGTGCGAAGGCAAAGATTCTCTGCTGATGCTGAGAAATTTAAGAAGGATCTTCTCGTGGCAGTTNAGATTTGTTTAGCGAAGCTGTTCTTGCTACTCGGGGAGCCTTTTTGAAGAAATTTTGGTCTGCCACTGGTCGAGAGTGCGCGCGTCGCACGGCTCATGATCGGCTTGCCAATGTTAGCTTCGTTTGCCTTGCTTCTTATTTTTGTTTATTTTTTCATCAACACTTGCTGTTATGTTCTTCTGATAGCTTATTTTGTCTCAGGCTAAGGAGCTTTTCGTGATAGAGATGCGGCAGAAGGCTGAAGCCGAAGCTGCTGCCGCTGCCGCTGCTGCTGTGGCATCTTCTTCAAGAGCTGGTGCCGAAGTTGGTGGAGGTGGAGCTGAAGCCGGAGCCTCTGATGCTGACCCGAAGGTTTAGCTTCATTAGAGCTGATGACTTTGATGCTTTTGTTGAGGGATTTTAAACTTTGTAAATTTGTATACTCAGATCCCTGATGAGGGAGGTGTTCTTGAACTTGCACCCTTGGCCATGCGTGATGGTCCTCTGTGCGTGTCTGGCTTCGCATGGGAAGAATTTCGACAGTGTTACCCAAGTTCGTGCCTTAGTGACTTTTGGGAGTTCTGCCATGAGTTCTATCGTCATAGCGAATTTGAAATTTTTGATTTTTTTACTTCGTTCATTGCTAAGCGCTTGGAGCGCGTCGATCTTGCCAGGAAGAGGAATGTCGAAGTCGTTCCTTCACTTCCTGTGAAACTTGAACCGATAGACTTTAGCAATGGCCATGAAGATTTTGCTTGTGTCTTTAATGCTCCTAGGTTTAGGAGATCTGGCCAATAGTTTGATGGTTATGTTTTTGAGATGTTTTAATCATCTCTGTAAACGATTTTGTAATTGGCTTTTAACAAGTGTATGTTCTAATTGAGTTTATGTGAATGAATGTAAACTCGATTTGCCTTCATTTTAGGAGAAACGCCACCTCCCCCCGAAGCGAGTTTTTATTCATTCATTCGCATATATGAAAAGTTTTATATGTCGAAGCTTCTTTTACTCCTCAGAGTAAGCATTTTATGCAAAATAAATATTTGAATGAGCCGAAGCCCCTTTTACTTCTTAGAGTAAGCGGCTTTAGATCTAAATTGGCCTTACCTTTCTGGTAGGGTCAATTTAGTTCTACTTGTGTTGTCCAATATCAGCGATTCGGTCGAAGCCGATCGCTTTCGATGCAGTTTTTGGGGAATATTTCATTCATATATTTTGCACGAGTTACACTTAGCACCGCCTCGTTAAAAACCTCACCCCTTGGTCAGGGTTCTCCCGTGAGGAAAAGAGTACGGGCTTTTTGAAAGTAGAAAAAGAATCTACTCTACTAATTGACTTCGTTTATAGTTTACGAAGCCAATTTTACAATCTCTTCACAGGTAGTACCTTCGCAAGCTGTCCGCATTCCATGAATGCGGCAGCTCATTGCCTTCTTCGTCGCCTAAGCGAAACGATCCAGGCCTGTTGCTTTTTAGAACCAGGAATGGGCCTTCCCACTTGTTTTGTAGCTTCCCTTGGGGCACGCTTGGATTTTTCCTTAGTACCTAGTCGCCTACTTTGATGTCCTTCCTTACTACCTTTTTGTCATGCCACTTCTTTGTTTCAGCTTGATATTTGGAGATGTTTTGGCTGCCTGTAGCCTATAGATTTCGACGAGGTCCTTATCAACAGCTTCGCTATCTTTGGGAGCTTCTTGTTGGGTGCGAAGCCCTTCATGGAGTATTTCTTCTGGACATACTGCTTCTTCACCGTATAGCAGCTTGAAAGGAGTAAACTGGGTCGCTCTTGAGGTGGATGTGTTGTGCGCCCAGATCACCTTCGGCAACTCCTCTACCCATTTTTCTTTTTTCTTACAATTTGCTAAGCACTTTCGGATGGCTGTAAAGATCAGGCCGTTTGCTCTTTCGACTGCCCCATTGCTTTGCGGGTGATATACCGATGCAAATTTTGCCTTCGTTCCAATCGTCAAGTAGTATTGCCTGAATTCATCGCAATCAAACTGCTTCCCATTGTCGACCGTGATTTCTCTTGAAACTCTGAATCTGCACACTATTTGCTGCCAGAAAAACTTGATCACTGTTTTTGCTGTGATATTGGCCAATGGCCTGGCTTCGATCCACATTGTGAAATACTCAACTGATACTATGGCATATTTGAGATTTCCTTGAGCTGTTGGAAGAGGACCCACCAGATCGATGCCCCATCGCTGCAGTGGTCAGGTTGGAGTTATTAATTGTGACAACTCTGAAGGCGATTTTCTTGTTGCTGCACATTTTTGACATTCATTACAAGTTTTGACTGTATTGGTTGCGTCGTTAATAATCGAAGGCCAATAAAATCCTTGTCTCACTGCCTTCCCCACAATTGCTCTTGCTCCAAAATGAGCGCCGCATAAGCCGCTATGTATCTCTTGGATTAGCTCTTTGCCTTCGCTATATGAAATGCACCGAAGCCAAGGTGCGACGACCCCCTTCTTGTATAGGACATCATCAATTAGTTGATAGCACCTTGCTCTTTGCTGCATGGATTTTAGATCGTCCTCATCAGTTGGCTCATAGAATCCCCGAAGGTAGGACATTATTGGCGATCTCCAATCTTCTGAGCTTATTGCACTGATCAGCCATGGCTGTTCATCTATCTCCTTTATCGGTGGTGTTGTTAGTGTTTGAAAAAATATATCTGGTGGAAGCTTGTCCCCTTTTGCGGCTGCCTTAGCCAGTGCATCTGCTTCTTCATTCTTTGCTCTTGGTATGTATTCTATTGTGAAGCCTCTGAATTTCTTCTCCATTGATCTCACTGTACTCAAGTATTTGATGAGCTCAGGTTGCTTCGCAACACTTTCTTTTTCGATGTGGTCTGCCACCACCTTCGAATCTGTTTTCACTATGAATCGCTGAGCGCCCAATGCCTTTGCTTTCTTTAGTCCCAATAGTACTGCTTCGTACTCAGCAACATTGTTTGTGCTTCTGTCGCTGTTTCTGCAAAACTCTAGGTTTGCTGCATATCTCATTTTCACGCCCGAAGGCGATTGTACCACTGCTGCAATGCCAGCCCCTTTGTCCCCCTAAGCGCCATCACATTGTATAAGCCAGCTTTCCTCTCTTGTCAGGTTTTGTGCCGAAGGCGATGTCCATTCTGCTATGAAATCTGCCAAGACTTGTGATTTAATCGTTGTTCTTCGTTTGAAATCCACAACATATTCTGACAGCTCGGCAGCCCATTTTCGTATTCTTACCGAAGCTTCTTTGTTACTTAGGAGCTCTTTTATTGGTTGATCTGTGAGCACCTTGATGTTGTGCCCCTCAAAATAGTGCCTTAGCTTTCTAGATGCCATCACCACGGCGTATATCATTTTCTCAATCTCAGTGTAGAATAGCTTTGACCCAGCCAATGCCTCGGACACATAGTATACTGGTTGTTGTGTCCTTCGGCCATGTACCAGCTTCTCTGCAATAAGTGCAGCACTGACGGCTGATTGCGAAGCTGCGATGTACAGCAGTAAAGGTGCCTTCGTGTCAGGTATTGTTAGCTTCGTGAGCTGCATCAAATATTGCCTTAGCTCATGAAATGCCTTTGATTGCTCTTCTCCCCATTCAAATTTTGCTGCATTTCTAAGTGTTGCAAAAAAGGGTAAACTTCGTTCAGCTGCTTTTGCGATAAATCTGTTAAGCGCTGCACTTCTGCCAGAGAGTTTCTGAACATCTCTTATGCATTTTGGCTCTTCCATGTCGAGAATTGCATTTATCTTATCTGGGTTGGCTTCGATCTCGTTTGCTGACACCAAACAACTGAGAGTCTTCCCTTTTGTTACTCCGAAGACACATTTCTCCGAGTTAAGCTTGAGACCAGCTTGTCTCATGCGTGCGAAGGCAACTCCCAGATCTGAGATGTGATCTTGTCTTTTGGCACTCTTGACCAAGATGTCATCGACATATGCAAGTATAGTTTTGAACAGTTCGTCTTTGAACACTGTACTTGACATGCGGCAGAAGGTAGTTCCTGCATTCCGAAGCCCCTCGGGCATCCTGACGAAGCAAAATGTGCCAACCGGGGTAATGAAGCTGGTCTTCTCTTCATCTTCTTTTTTCCTCCAGATTTGGTGGTAGCCAGAGAAGCAATCTAAGAGGGACATCATCTCACTTGCTGCGGATTGATCAACGATTTTGTCAATCCTTGGGAGTGGGAAGTCATCTTTTGGGCAAGCTTTGTTGAGGTCGGTGAAGTCGATGCACATTCTCCATTTGCCATTTTTCTTCTGAACTGGCACAGTGTTAGCCAACCAGGTTGGGTATTCTACTTCATGTATGACATTGGCATCCAGCAATCTTTGCACTTCAGCTTTTACAGCATTTACTTTTTCCTCGGACATCTTTCTTAGCTTCTGCTTCTTCGGCCTCATATCGGGGCTGATTGAGAGCTTGTGTTCAATTAGGCTTCTGTCAACACCTGGCAAGTCCTTGCTTGACCATGCGAAGACATCTTTGTTATTTCTCAAAAACTCTATGAGTCTGTCTTCTTCGTCCGGCTCCAAATCCGAGCCAATAATCACTTTTCTATCAAAGACATCAGGTTGTAACTGCACCTGCTTCGTCTGTATTGCTTCCTGCATTCTTTTGCTATCTTTCTCAATATTTGGCTTTTGTTCTGGGTAGAATGGGTCCTTTTCTTCAAGCAGATGCACATTTCGCTAACCTGGTGCTCTGGCTTTCTCAATGTTTCTGGCTTCCCTCTGGTCACCGTATACAGTGATGACTCCTTTTAGAGCTGGCATCTTTATACATAAGAATGATTGCCTTATGATTATATCGAAGGCGTTTATAACTCCTCTTCCAAAAATGACATTGTAATCGAAGATCATGTCTACGACATCGAAGGTGATGTACTTGGTTCTTGCATTGGATGTGTCACCAAAGGATACTTGTAACGAAATTTTGCCCAGTGTTTGCGTGCGCTTCCCTCCGAAGCCAACTAGTGGAGTGTCTGATGGCTCCAAATTATCTGGGTTGATATTGGTCATGTTTCTGAGTGTTTTTGCTAGGATGATGTCAGCGGAGCTTCCTGTGTCCACTAGCACCTTTCCAATTGTCCAACCAGCAATATTGGCTTCTATTGACATTGCATCATTGTGTGGGAAGTTATGAAGCTTCAGATCATCTTCGGTGAACGTGATTGGCATGTGGGACCACTCCGATCTCTTGTAGGGACTGTCAACTGAAATGTTGTTGACTTGGCGGAAGTAGCTCTTTCTTTGTTTTTTGGTTTCGAAGGCGAGTGATGATCCTCCGGTTATGGGTAAAATGTGTCCATAACTTGGGAGTGGGTTAGGTTGTTCTTGTGGTTGGGGTTTTTGCGGTGGTGGTGGTGGTAGCTCCTCAACCTTGATGTTTTGCGAAGCCATTTGCTGGGAGGTTTGAGGGTATAGGTGTGGGTATGTGGTTTGTGGGTAATAATGCTGGAATGTTTGCGAAGGCGCGTACTGAGCCGCCATTGCTGTTGTTGGATGTACAACACTTGAATTCAGGGATGGGTATATTGGGCAATATGGCTGGATAGCATGAGTTTGTGGCTGTATAGTATGAGTTTGGGTTTGGGTTTGGGTGTGGGTGGTGTTGGGATGCGAAGCCAGAGATGGCTTCGTTTGGGTGGCTTGGATTTTCTCTGCTTTTAGCTTCTCAATGGTTCTTTTGATGTCTCGGCACTGCTCTATTCCATGTGTGTGATTTTTGCCGTGATATTGACAAAACAGCTCCGGTCCCAAAGGTGGACCTCTTCCTCTTCCTCAGCCTCTGCCGGCTCTTCCACCCCTTTGAGTGGGCTCATTTCTTTGGTTGTGGGATTGGCTTTCTGGGTAAGTGGTTTTGTTCTCTTGGAACGAAGGCGGACTCTCAACATTCATGATGGTTTGATGGGAGTAGTTTTGGTAGTTGTGCTGGTTGTGGTGGTGAGGTCTGTTTTGGGGTTCATGTTGGTTTCTCAGAATGGCTTCTCTGGCTAATCGCATTCGATTATCATTGTCGGATCGACAGTATTTTTTGAATTCTTCGTGCAGATCTCCAAGGGTGGCTGGTGTCACTCTGGCGATATGCTGTGCGAATGGACCTGGACGAAGGCCTTGGATAGCTGCGAACTTGGCAGCTTCGTCAGGGATATGAGGAGCCTGAGCCCTTAGCCCAACAAATCTGCGAAAGTAGTCCTCTAGTGGCTCCTTCGGCTGCTGGTGTAGTGTGAGTTCGGCATATGAGAGTGATTGGTCTCCCATGATGCTGAAATTTTTTATGAGCTCTCTTTTCAAGTCATACCAGGTGTTGATGGATAGGCCTGGTAGCTTCGTGTACCAGTTCATTGCTGTGCCATCGCAAACAATGATGAAAGATTTTGCCAGCACTACATCATCTCCCCCTGCCGAAGCTATTGCAGCTTCATAGCTCATGAGGAATTGCTTGGGGTCTGTGAGGCCATTGTATCTTGGTAGGGAAATGGGCTTGTATGAAGGCGGCCATCTTGCTAGTTGCAGGCTTTCTGATAGAGGGCATGTATGATCAATGGGACGTGTATGCAGCACTTGGAAGCCGGTTTCCGATGTGGAGACATGATTTGGCTCGCTGAGTTCTGCTTGAAGCTGAGCGACTTGTTTCTTGGATTTTTCGAGTTCTTCTCCGAGCTTCGCAGCTCTAGAGTTTGTGGTGTTCAATCTTCTTTGCTTGGCTTGCCTCAATTCCTCCAACTGCTTCTTCACTTGCAGCAGTTGGCGTTGTTGTTCTTCTTCCTCTTCCTGCATTTGCTGTTGGAGCTCAAGTTGTGTCGGGGATAGACCCCCGGGGGTACCTAGAAGGTGGATTGGCCCAACCAGCAAGGGGCGGCCCAATCTGAGTGCTATTGGGCTGGTTTGTCAGACTGGGTGGCCTACCACTCGGGAGGCCCACTAGTCGAGCGAACCAAATGACTACGACGGCGCGCACGGCAAGGAAGCAGGCGGCGTATCTCGCAAGAAGATCGGAGATCAATATAAGCTAGCCGAAATTCTAGGGAAAGATATCTGTAATCGTTATAGGATCGAATCCTTGTATTTCGGGTAGGTTATGATCTCTAGCCGACTTGTAACTCAAGGCAACCGGACTATATAAGGTGCCTTGGGACCCCCTCCAAAACAGGCACAACTACAACACCCGATCATTCAACTTAGGACAGAACCCAACTACGGAGATCCTTCAGGAACTTCATACACAGCAATCCATACACCCAACACAGGACGTAGGGTATTACGTCATCTTGACGGCCCGAACCTGTTCAATCCTTGTGTCTTGTGTTACCATCGTCTTGTGATCCTCGATCTGTCCCTCAACAAATCAACCACGTAGGCTACCCTGTGTGGACTGCCGGGTCCATAAATCCGACAGTTGGCGCGCCAGGTAGGGGTTGATCGACGAGATCAATCTACAAGCTCGATGGCAGATTCATCCTCACGAGTAGGCTTGGCGGCGGCGGCGGCATCAACTGGTGCTGCGCATGCATTAAGATCGAGAGAGGGGCGGCGATACATCTACTGTGCGGTCGTACACCGTACTCCCTCCGCCGATCGTCACCGCGTGGCGGCCGCCGCGCTGGCGAAACACCGCCCACGTCTACGTCGCCGTCTCGACCGAGTCAGACACCGAAAATCACCGGCCAAAAATCCAACTGCAAAAGCTGCTGCCACCGAATCAAGGTACGACATGGACTCTTACGAGCCAGGCTGTTGCATGCTGATCTGAACTACTGCGCCGACCCGCCGTCGACAATCTCATCCACTCGGACATGACGCCCATGCAAGAGCGACACGTCATTCTCCAACTCGATGAAGCTAAGTATTATTTTCAATTAAATATTTTACGGCTTTCGTATAATTTCGCACGCCTCGGCTCTCCTATGTCTTTGTGACTTTCGCCGACCACCTCGGTCACATTCCGACTGCTTTTACAACCTGGTCTATCCAGACTGCAACTCCGTAGGCTTTTATACAAGTCGCTAAAGTACTCGGGGAGCACGCGCCTTAATCCGTGAAGCCTCGACTCTTCCGTACGCCTACGCTCCTACGCGTGCATGCGGCCCAGCTCCCTGCGCTACGGACTATGGCTATCGGGGATCAGGTGCATAAACGTAACAGGCTAACTACCCAGAGAAATTAATAGACTTAAAAAGCTGGAAGCAGGAATCATTTTCATGCATTGCCGAATACTTTTCTTCTCGGATTTGCATTTTATTGCATCATATACTGCTGTCGCACTGTGTTTTCGCTGCAGGGTATGGAACATCTGGTTATTACTTTCTAATAATCTCGATCTGTTATTTACATGTACGTGAGCATGAGACGATGGCCGAGTTCTGGCTACAACCCTGGCCATCGGTGGAGCCGTCCGTCCGCGCGCCGTCAGCGTCGACAACTCCGCCACGCCGCTCGCCGACTCGTCACCCACAGCTCCGATGGCAGAAATCATCAACATCAGCAGAAGCTTTGTCGGGCGCCGTCACGGTGTCCAGGAAGACCAATCTTCGACTCGGCGAGTTTCTCCAACCTGTTGCCGAGTTCGCCGCTCAAGTGTTCCTTCGCCCTGATTGGATCTATAATCATAAAAAACGAGCACACGCGCACACCATCGGCGCCGGCGACAGGTGCGGAGGTGAAGCAGCGTCGCGGGTTCAGATCGCAGCCGGCCCAGCCACAGCCGCGACTCCGACGGCAACTTGGCGGCGATTTTCGCATCCTGCACGCAGACCAAGTCACGGTGTACGGACGGTTCAACTTTCGAATCGGGCACTACTCGGCAATCGGCAACGGTGAAACGAATTACATCAACTGCCCAAGCATGCAAGGAAGTTTCTTTCCTGTCTTTCTCCCATATCAGATCCGATGGATATGCCATGTGCCTTGTTTATTCTTTGCCTAATCATTATTTTTTATCTCTTTCGAATATGCATGCATGGTGGACACGACCTAAGCTGCCATGTCCCATGGGCGTACACACGCATGCATGCAGGGGAAGGGCTCGAAATCTTTAATGATTATTCACTAATCTACGTATGCCTTGTTTACGTGTAAGCATGGATGGATCGCCGAGGCCGCATGTCCCCGGCAACTCTGCCAGACGCAACGACTTACAACGACTCGGTGACAGGCGACGGACCGGTGTCACGCGCATGTGCACCCGGGCTGCTACACCGCCGATCCGCATATGCCGCTGCGGCGTTACGCCGACCTGCCGGCGATGACTTCGGCTACTCGGCCGCGACTACAAGCAAGGACAACATGCCAATTCTCTGCCTCGGACACGAATCAAGCTAAGTCATACTCTAATACTTTCACAATATTTTTCAGTCACCGTGTATCTCCATAAACAAGTCTCCATGATCATCGCCGACTACCATTGGTTTGTTCCCAACTGCTTATACAGCCCGAGCGCTACACGAGCAGTCGGGCTACACCCAACGGACGCATATTGCATTTTTCTCTATCGTTTATTTCTTTTTCCACTCTTGTACAAGTCGCTAAAGTACTTGGGAAGCACACGCCTTAATCCGTGAAGCCTCGACTCTTCCATACGCCTACGTTACTACGCGTGCATGCGGCCTAGCTCCCTGCGCTATGGACTACGGCTATCGGGGATCAGGTGCATAAACGTAACAGGATAACTACCCGAGGAAATTAATAGACTTAAAGAGTTGGAAGTAAAAATTCTATTACATACAACGCCGAATGTTTTTCTCCAGAATTAGTATTTGCTACACCATATACTACCTATCCTTCATATCTTCATTGCAGGGCACAGGTTTGTCGGGGGTAGACCCCCAGGGGTACCCAGCAGGCGGATTGGCCCAACCATCAAAGGGCGGCCCAATCCGAGTACATCTGGATCGGTTTGTCGGACTAGGTGGCCCACCAGTCGGAAGGCCCACCAGTCGGGCGAACCGGATGGGCGTGACGACGCGCGCGGCAAGGAAAGCACACGGCGTATCCCGCAAGAAGATCGGAGATCAAGATAGACTAGCCGGAATTGTAGGGAAAGATATCTGTAATCGTTATGGGATCAAATCCTTGTATTCCAGGTAGGTTACGATCTCTGGCCGACTTGTAACTCAAGGCAGCCGGACTATATAAGGCGCCCTGAGACCCCCCTCCAGAGCACGAAAAACTACAACCTCTACAACCCTAGGACAGAACCCAACTACGGAGATCCTTCCAGGAACTTCACACACAGCAATACAATCGCCGCCAACACAGGACGTAGGGTGTTACGTCATCTCGACGGCCCGAACCTGTTCAATCCTTGCGTCTTGTGTTACCATCGACTTCTGATCCTCAATCTGTCCCTCGACAAATCAACCACGTAGGCTACCCTGTGTGGACTGCCGGGTCCAAACATCCGACAGTTGGCGCGCCAGGTAGGGGTTGATCGACGAGATCAATCTGCAAGCTCGATGGCAGACTCATCTTCGCCGACGTCGACCAGAGCTACGCGGCGGCGACAGCTTCTCACGGAAGTCGATCGGCTCCGTGCCAATTCGCATCTGATGGAAGAGATCGGGGTTATCCCGTACAGGCCAAGGAATACCTGCGCCACGTAAACAGGAAAGATCTTTTTTTTTCCAGTGTCCGATCTAATCTGTGCCTGTTTCCTTTTTAAACGGAGCTTATAATATGCAGTTCCTTTTTAATCATGCAAGTGAAATCTAAGTGCAGATTATTCTAATACACAATTCCATTTTAATCATGCATGTGAGATTTAATTGCGTACATACGCACGCATGGGCGACCCGTTCGTGTCGGCTTCTCCTTCTGATCAGCGTCCTTCTGATTGGCCGCCAACACATATGTTGAAGTCTGAAGCTGCTGCTGACCCGATATACTGGTCAGACACGAGACCCAACTCGCCGATTCGCCGACATGACGACTCCACCGAATCGATCGCTGTACGCTCGCCGATAGGCCGACTACTTAGTGCAAGCTGCTCCAACAACAACAGACTCTACCACGCTGGTTTATGATATGCCGACTCCGCCATGCTGCTCGCCGATTAGCCGACTTCATTGCCGACACCCCGACCACTCGGCTACAATGAGGACAACATGCCGATTCTTCGACTCAGCACAAATCAAGCTAAGTCATACTCTAATACTTTCATAATATTTTTTTTTGGTCATCGCGTATCTCCATATACATGTCTCCATGATCATCGCCGGCTACCCTTGGTTTGTTCCCGACTGCTTATACAGCCCGAGCGCTACACGAGCAGTCGGGCTACACCCAATGGACGCATATTGCATTTTTTCCCCACTGTTTATTTCTTTTTCCACTCTTGTACAAGTCGCTAAAGTACTTGGGAAGCACACGCCTTAATCCGTGAAACCTCGACTCTTCCGTACGCCTACACTCCTACGCGTGCATGCGGCCCAGCTCCCTGCGCTATGGACTACGGCTATCGGGGATCAGGTGCATAAACGTAACAGGATAACTACCCGAGGAAATTAATAGACTTAAAGAGTTGGAAGTAGAAATTCTATTACATACAGCGCCGAATATTTTTCTCCAGAATTAGTGTTTGCTACACCATATACTACATATCCTTCATATCTTCATTGCAGGGCACAGGTTTGGATCCCGAGCTTGCCTGTTACGCTCGAGGGCTGGACCACTCCGGCATCGCCGCCAGCTGAGTACTCGAGTCAGCCAGTACTCGGGCTGGCGCTACACTCCACAAAGATCGCTAGCTGAGTGCTTTTGAGTACTGGGCTGGCGCTACCGCATGACGAGGAAGACGAAGACTTGACGGACCCTCGACTTGGCCCTCACGCTCGGGGGCTGGGCGCCGGGACGACTACTCGGCGTGCTTCGGCCCTCACGCTCGGGGGCTGGGCGCCGGGACGACCACTCGGCGTGCCTCAGCCCTCACGCTCGGGGGCTGGCGCCGGGACACCACTCGGTGTGTTCAGCCCTCACGCTCGGGGGCTGGCGTCGCGACGACCACTCGGCGTGCTCGGCCCTCACGCTCGGGGGCTGGCGCCGGGACGACTACTCGCCGCGCTTGCCCGCCGAGTCCTCACGCTCGGGGGCTGGCGCCGGGACGACCACTCGGCGTGCCTCAGCCCTCACGCTCGGGGGCTGGCGCCGGGACGACCACTCGGCGTGCTCAGCCCTCACGCTCGGGGGCTGGCGCCGGGACGACCACTCGGCGTGCTCGGCCCTCACGCTCGGGGGCTGGCGCCGGGACGACCACTCGGCGTGCTCAGCCCTCACGCTCGGGGGCTGGCGCCGGGACGACCACTCGGCGTTCTCAGCCCTCACGCTCGGGGGCTGGCGCCAGGACGACCACTCGGCGTGCTCAGCCCTCACGCTCGGGGGCTGGCGCCGGGACGACCACTCGGCGTGCTCAGCCCTCACGCTCGGGGGCTGGCGCCGGGACGACCACTCGGCGTGCTCGGCCCTCACGCTCGGGGGCTGGCGCCGGGACGACCACTCGGCGTGCTCGGCCCTCGCGCTCGGGGGCTGGCGCCGGGATGACCACTCGGCGTGCTCGGCCCTCACGCTCGGGGGCTGGCCGCCGAAATTAACGTCGGATGATTTAGCCAGACGCTCCTTGACTAACCCTTGAACCGATTCCTTCGGAATCGCTTCAAGGCTCGGGGGCTACGGCCAACGGACGCACCTCGCGGCGCATCCGTTGATCATTCGGTGACCTCAGAAGAAGGCTACTAACCCTTGGACCGATTCCTTCGGAATCGCTTCAAGGCTCGGGGGCTACGGCCAACGGACGCACCTCGCGGCGCATCCGTTGGAAAACGGCTCTTTTCTCTCCAGTATCACGCGGTTTCGCTTCCAACTGCAGCAGGCTCGACGCTCATCAGACAGCATGACCTCGCCGACTTGTCTCTCAACCACGTACTACTCGGGGGCTTGTCGGGGGTAGACCCCCAGGGGTACCCAGAAGGCGGATTGGCCCAACCAGCAAGGGGCGGCCCAATCCGAGTGCAACTGGATCGGTTTGTCGGACTGGGTGGCCCACCAGTCGGGAGGCCCACCAGTCGGACGAACCGGATGGGCGCGACGGCGCGCGCGGCAAGGAACAACACGGCGTATCCCGCAAGAAGCTCGAAGATCAGGATAAACTAGCCGGAATTTTAGAGAAAGATATCTGTAATCGTTATAGAATCGCATCCTTGTATTTCGGGTAGGTTACGATCTCTAGCCGACTTGTAACTCAAGGCAGCCGGACTATATAAGGCGCCTTGAGACCCCCCTCCAGAACCCACGAACAACACCCACGATCATACAACCCTAGGACAGAACCCAACTACGGAGATCCTTCCAGGAACTTCATACACAGCAATACAATCGCCGCCAACACAGGACGTAGGGTGTTACGTCATCCCGACGGCCCGAACCTGTTCAATCCTTGCGTCTTGTGTTACCATCGGCTTCTGATCCTCGATCTGTCCCTCAACAAATCAACCACGTAGGCTACCCTGTGTGGACTGCCGGGTCCAAACATCCGACACCACCTAGGCAAAATAGTTCTACGTGGACATCATTTATACTCAGGAAAGAGAAGGGTGCCGTCGCTTCGTTCGCCTACGGCACGGACTCGTGCTCCCAGGTGAGTCGCCCGCACTCGCCGCCCGTTGTACGCGTCGTCGCGGCTCGGCGACGGCGGCCTGGATCCCTTGCGCGGCGGGAGGAATTTCCCTTCGATGGCGCCAAATCCTCTTCCGCGCCAAGCTCGATTCATGCCCCGTGCTCTTCATCTCTCCCAAAATTCCCAGCGCTCGATTCATGCCATAAAAGCCAGGAGAGGTCGGGCAAAACTGCAAACTTCTTTTTCCCTCAGATTTGCAAGCGGAGGAACATGCGGCAAGAGGAAAAGCAGGCGGCGGCAGCGGCGCGTCAGCTGCTTGACGCGGCTACAGAACTGGAGTGGAAGGCCGCTGCGGCTCGTGCACGGAAGGGGTTGTCGGCAGGGAAGGGGTCATCGGCATCGGGGGCGTCGACGACGCCGGCAGGAAGGGACTTGCGGCGGCACAGATGTGCAGTGGAGTGGGTGAGGGTCGAGCAGCAGCGGTCGCCGGTGGTGGATTTTGCGCAGCAGCTCCACCAACATCCTTCCCGGACCGAAGTTGCTTGTTCATCGGCGGCAGCCCATTCTTCACCAACTCTGGGCATAGCCCGAACTCTGAACAATGGATGACACCTCAAAGTTTA
>CM014271.1:71022634-71034930 GCA_004135705.1 Alloteropsis semialata | reverse complement strand
AGAAATCATACTATATTAGAAATAATGTGTTGAAATAATAGTTGAAAATAATAGTTCAAAAGAATAGTTGAAATAATGTGTTACTTTGATCATTATAGGAAATGTTAGTTTCAAAAATGTGTTGCTTTAATCATTAGGAAATGTTAGTTTATTAGATTATTAGTGTATATTTATTATGAATATATTTATTATGATTATATGTATGCATGTGTGAGGAAGCGACCAATACTTTGTTATTTCATGTACTTTGTTATTTCATATACTTTGTTATTTCATATACTTTGTTATTTCATGTATACTTTGTTATTTCATGTATACTTTGTTATTTATGATTATGTGCATGCATGTGTGAGGACAATTTATGATTATATGAAAAATTTGAATTTGAGTCAAAGGAGTTCAAATTTCAATTTTGAATTTGATAGAATTTGATAGGATTTGATTGAATTTGATAGAATTTTATAGAATTTTATAGAATTTTATAGAATTTGATCGAATTTGATAGAATTTGATCGAAGTTTATAGAATTTGATAGAAGTTGATTGAATTTGATAGAATTTGATACAAAATCCTCAAAATTGTCTTATTATTAGTGTAATTTCATAGAATAAGATAGAATTTGATACAATTTTAGGTGCCAAGATGATGACGCAAGACGAAATGAACGAAATGTTTATGAAGAACGAAATCGCACAAGGCAGTGCACGTGCCACTAACCTCCTCGACATCGAGGAGGAGGCAGGTGGTGACGATGGCAGCCAATTCCTAAATATGTCTGGTGATGGCATGGAAGAACCTGCTGCAAATGTTCACACAGAGGAGGTATACATGTATACATATTGTCAATATCAATTATATATATATGTGTATGTTCAAGCATGAAATCTTAATACATTTCTTTCTCATACGTGTATCCCTCAGGCTCACAGCCTTCTGGGTCATCATCGAAGAGGACGAGACGTGGCCCGACCCAAAAGTTAGAGGGCAGACATGTAATCACAGATGTGGCAGAAGATGGTCGGCCAGTTGCGCCAGAGAAAGCTGCTACAAAGATGGCCAATCAGTGGGGAAAATTAGATCCTTACCATCAAAAGAACCAGCTTTTGGATATATACCATCAAAAGATTGGAGTGTAGATATTTACCATTGAAAGATCTCCCATTACAGCTGTTGGGGATTTGGCCCGCCGACAAACGCCTTCTACTTGTTTTGCTTCATCTCACGCGTAAGGGCAGCAATGAACAAAGGAGATAGAGCCAATTTAGCTTCATCTTGCTCTGCAGATCTCTAATTCGGCTTCGGTCGGCTTGTCTCGCTGCATACAAAGGCCAATCGGCTTCGGTGAGCATATTTTGCTATATGCGAAAGCCAATCGGCTTCGCTCGTCAAGTCTTGCTGTATACGAAAGCCAATTAGCTTCGGTAATCACTTCTCGCTATATGCGGAAGCCAATCGGCTTCGGTAATCGTGCAGCAGGAAGCCAATGTGATGTTATCGGAATTAAGTTAGAAGCCAATTCGGTGAAATATTGATACTATTGAATGTCAAAAGCTACGAATAAGTTAATGGCAAGCTTCGGTTCACTCTAAACTGCAGGTTCTTGCAAGAGTCAACGGCTTCCTAGACGCTGGAAAGCAGCTTAAGGTCATCTCGACTCAGCAGAAGCCAATTCCAGGAGCTACAGAGCCTTTGGAGGCGGTCGAAGCAAACGTGGACCGAGTCTAAGGAGACCAAGTCCAAGCCAAGTCAAACACGGAATCACAAGTCTACGCATTCACATTGGGAGGAGTAAATGTACCAAAGTGTCCATAGGCTATTTGTATTGTATAGTCTAGAGGATGATGCCTGATCTCAGGGGTACAATGGGAATGTAAAGACCCTTGGTCTCCCTATAAAAGGGGACCCCTCCCCTTCATGTAAAGGTTGTTGATTCCAGGAATACTGTTGATAAGTAATAAATTGTTGCTTGTCCCAGTCATTCAGTTTCAACTGTTGCTTGGGTTCATCAGCTTCGGCTACTAACCCAACAACTGGCGCCCACCGTTTGTGCAGTGCACGAACAAAACCCACGATAACCACCATGCCACCAAAAAAGCCAACCAAGCCAACCAAACCAACCACCACCGTGTCAAATGCAACCCTCAGCATCGAAGCTGCCCCCCGACCCACAAATCCACCAACAAACCCACCACCAATAACCGAAGCCGTTCTCGACGATCAAGAGACCGATGAAGAAGCATTGACCACCCAGGAGAGAATGCAACGAATCGAAGAAAGGCTTCGTCTCTGACGCCTTGAGCAGCAGAGAGAGCTGGATGCTGCACAGCTCGAACTAGAGCAACAAATGCAAGAGGAGAAAGAGGAGCAGCAACATCAATTGCTGCAAGTCAAGAAGCAGCTCGAGGAGCTGAGGCAAGCGAAGCAGAGGAGGCTGAACAACACAAGCTCCAGAGCTGAAAAGCTACGCCAAGAACTCGAGAAAGCCAAAAAGCAAGTCGCTGAGCTCCAAGCAGAGCTTAATGAGCCAAATACCATCAACCCACCAAACCACAACTCTTCATCCCAAACTGGCTTCCAAACACTCCATACTCATCCCATCGATCATATGTGCCCACTTTTAGAAAGCCTCCAACTGGCAAGATGGTCACCTTCCTACAAACCCATCTCTCTACCAAGATACAACGGCCTCACCGACCCAAAGCAATTCCTAATGAGCTATGAAGCTGCAATAGCTTTGGCAGGAGGAGATGATGTTGTGCTAGCAAAATCCTTCATCATTGTCTGTGATGGCACAGCAATGAATTGGTACACGAAGCTGCCTGGCCTATCAATCAACAGCTGGTATGATCTGAAGAGGGAGCTTATCAAAAATTTTGGCATTATGGGAGACCAATCACTCTCATATGCCGAACTCACACTACACCAGCAGCCGAAGGAGCCACTAGAGGACTACTTCCGCAGATTTGTCACTCTACGTGCTCAAGCCCCACATATCCCTGACGAAGCAGCAAAATTCGCAGCAATACAAGGGCTTCGCCCAGGATTGTTTGCACAGCATATCGCAAGAGAGACACCAGCTACTCTGGCAGACCTGTATGAAGAGTTCAAAAAATACTGTCGCTCTGACAATGACAACCGAATGAGATTGGCAAGAGAAGCCATCATGAGAAACCAATATGAGTCACAAGCCAAAACCCATCACCACAGCCACAACTACCAAAACTACTCCCGCCAAACAATCATGAAGGTGGACAATCCGCCTCTTTCCTACGAAACCAAACCATCGTACCTAGAAAGCCAATACCACAACCAGAGAAATGAGCCCACTCAGAGGGGTGGAAAAGCCAGCAGAGGCCGAGGAAGAGGAAGAGGTCCAACGGGACCTGAGCTGTTTTGCCAATACCACGGCAAAAATCATACCCATGGCACAGAACAGTGCAGAGATATCAAGAAAACAATAGAAAAGCTAAGAGCAGAAAAGATTCAAGCAACCCAAACGAAGCCAATATCGGCTTCGCAACCAAATACACAAAACCCTTCCCAAACCATCCAACCATACTGCCCAGTATATCCTTCGCTAAACTCAAACACTGTGCATCCATCAACAGTGATGGCAACCTAATATTTGCCTTCGCCACAAACCTTTCAGCACTATTACCCACAAGCCATATATCCTCACCTATATCAAACCTCCCAGCAAGCCGCTTCGCAAAACATAAAGGTTGAGGAGCTGCCACCACCACCACCACTCTCACAGCAAAAAGCCAATCAGAAAGAAGCTCCAAGTCCACTCCCAAGCTATGGACACATCATGCCCATTTCTGGAGGATCATCGCTTGCTTTTGAGAACAAAAAGCAAAGGAAAAGCTATTTTCGCCAAGTCAATAACATCTCTATTGATGGCCCGTACAAGAGGTCGGAATGGTCTCATATGCCCATCACTTTCACCGAAGAAGATCTCAAGCTCCACAACTACCCACACAACGATGCTATGTCGATCGAAGCCAATATTGCTGGCTGGACGATTGGAAAGGTGCTCGTGGACACAGGAAGCTCTGCTGACATCATCCTAGCAAAAACACTCAGAAACATGACCAATATCAACCCAGACAACCTGGAGCCATCAGACACTCCGTTGGTCGGCTTCGGGGGGAAGCGAACCCAAACACTTGGGAAAATTTCACTGCAAGTATCCTTCGGTGACACATCCAATGCAAGAACAGAATACATCACCTTTGATGTAGTGGACATGGTCTTTGATTACAATGTCATCTTCGGAAGAGGAGTCATAAATGCTTTTGATATCATCATAAGGCAGTCATTCCTATGTATGAAAATGCCAGCTCTCAAAGGAGTTATAACTGTATATGGCGACCAGAGGGAAGCCAGAAACATCGAAAAAGCCAGAGCTCCAGGTCAGCGAAATGTGCATCTGCTTGAAGAGAAAGATCCATATTACCCAGAAGAAAAGCCAAATATTGAGAAAGATAGCAGAAAGATGCAGAAAGCTGCAGAGACGAAGCAGGTGCAGCTGCAGCCCGACGTCTTTGACAGAGAAGTGATCATTGGCTCAGATCTAGAGCCGGACGAAGAAGATAGGCTCATCGAATTCCTCAGAAATAACAAAGATGTGTTTGCTTGGTCAAGCAAAGATCTACCAGGTGTTGACAGAAGCATAGTTGAGCATAAGCTGGCAATCAGTCCCGATATGAAGCCAAAAAAGCAAAAGTTGAGAAAGATGTCTGAAGAGAAAGCTGATGCAGTAAAAGCCGAAGTGCAAAGGCTACTGGACGCCAATGTCATACGCGAAGTCAAATATCCAACATGGCTAGCAAATACTGTACCAGTTCAGAAGAAGAATGGAAAATGGCAAATGTGTATTGATTTCACAGACCTCAATAAAGCTTGCCCAAAAGATGATTTCCCACTACCAAGAATTGACAAGATTGTTGATCAAGCAGCAGCAAGTGAAATGATGTCCCTCTTAGATTGCTTTTCTGGCTATCACCAAATCTGGATGAAAAAGGATGATGAGGAGAAAACCAGCTTTATCACACCAGTTGGCACTTTTTGCTTCGTCAGGATGCCTGAGGGGCTTCGGAATGCAGGAAGCAGTTTCTGCCGAATGTCAAGCACAGTGTTCAAGGACGAATTGTTCAAAACTATATTGGCATATGTTGATGACATCTTGGTCAAAAGTGCCAAAAGGCAAGATCACGTATCAGATCTAGCAACCGCCTTCGCTCGCATGAGACAGGCCGGTCTCAAGCTAAATCCAGAAAAGTGTGTATTTAGGGTGACAAAAGGCAAAATACTTGGATGTCTGGTTTCAGCTCATGAGATAGAAGCTAATCCGGACAAGATAAATGCAATCCTTAACATGGGAGAGCCAAAGTGCATGAGAGACGTGCAGAAGCTGTCCGGCAGAATTGCCGCACTCAACAGATTCATCGCAAAAGCAGCAGAGCGAAGCTTACTATTCTTTGCAACACTCAGAAATGCAGCTAAGTTCCAGTGGGGGCCAGAGCAGTCAAAAGCATTCCACGAGCTAAGGCAATACCTGATGCAACTCACGAAGCTAACAGTACCAGACCCAAAAACACCACTCCTACTGTACATTGCAGCATCACAGTCAGCAGTTAGTGCAGCACTCATCACAGAAAAGCTGGTAGATGGCAGAAGCACTCAACAGCCAGTCTACTATGTATCCGAAGCTTTGAATGCGTCGAAGCTGTTTTATACAGAGATTGAAAAGATGATCTATGCAGTGATAATGGCTTCCAGAAAGCTGAGACACTATTTCGAGGGCCATCACATCAAAGTCCTCACGGATCAGCCACTCAAGGAGCTTTTGAACAACAAAGAAGCTTCGGTGAGAATTCGTAAGTGGGCAGCGGAGCTTTCAGAGTACGTTGTGGATTTTGAAAGGAGAACATCAATCAAATCGCAAGTCCTAGCTGACTTCATCGCGGAATGGACATCGCCTTCGCCACAAAATGCTATCAGAGAGGAAAATTGGCTAATACACTGTGATGGTGCTTGGGGGGACAAAGGAGCTGGCATTGCGGCAATTGTACAATCGCCTTCGGGCGTGAAAATGAGATATGTAGCAAATTTAGAGTTTTGCAAATGCAGTGACAGAAGCACAAACAATGTTGCTGAGTACGAAGCAGTGTTGCTTGGGCTCAGAAAAGCCAGGGCTTTGGGAGCTCAGAGGTTCACTATCAAAACAGATTCTAAGGTGGTAGCAGATCACATCGAAAAAGAGAGCATAGCGAAGCAACCAGAACTCATCAAATATTTGTCCACTGTACGCTCAATGGAGAAAAAATTCAAAGGTTTCACTGTGGAGTACATTCCAAGATCAAAAAATGACGAGGCAGATGCTCTGGCTAAGGCAGCTGCAAAGGGGGACAAGCTTCCACCTGATGTGTTCTTCCAAACATTAACATCACCATCAATAAAGGATTTAGATGACCCACCGAAGCTGATCAATGCAATAAGCTCCGAGGATTGGCGATCCCCAATAATAGCTTTCCTTCGGGGATACTATGAGCCAATTGACGAAGATGACCTGAAAGCTATGCAACAAAGAGCAAGATGCTATCAGATGATAGATGATGTCCTGTACAAGAAAGGAGTTGTAGCTCCTTGACTTCGCTGCATCTCTCACAATGAAGGAAATGAACTAATCCAAGAGATACACAGCGGCTTATGCGGGGCACACTTTGGGGCAAGAGCTTTAGTGGGCAAGGCAATGAGGCAAGGATTCTACTGGCCTGCAATCATCATGGATGCAACAAACACGGTCAAGATGTGTGATCAGTGTCAAAAGTGTGCAGCGAACAGAAAATCTCCTTCGGAGTAATCACAGCTGATAACTCCAACATGGCCTTTGCAAAGATGGGGCATTGATCTAGTTGGCCCGCTTCCAACGGCTCAAGGAAATCTCAAATACGCCATAGTAGCAGTCGAGTATTTCACCAAGTGGATCGAAGCCAGACCTTTGGCCAACATCACAGCAAAAACAGTTATCAAATTCTTCTGGCAGCAAATTGTGTGCCGATTCGGAGTACCAAGGGAAATAACAGTGGACAATGGGAAGCAGTTTGACTGTGACGAATTCAGGCAATACTGCATGTCAATTGGAACAAAAGCTAAATTCGCTTCGGTATATCATCCGCAAACAAATGGAGCAGTTGAAAGAGCCAATGGCTTAATCTTTACAGCCATCCGAAAGTGCCTCGCAAATTGTAAGAAAAAAAGGCAAGTGGGTAGAAGAGATGCCGAAGGTTATCTGGGCTCACAACACCACCACATCGAGGGCAACACAGTTTACTCCATTCAAACTGCTTTATGGTGAAGAAGCAGTATGCCCAGAGGAAATACTACACAAAGGGCTTCGCACCCAACAAGAAGCTCCCAAAGAGAGCGAAGCCGTTGACAAGGATCTCGTTGAGATATACAGGCTCCAGGCAGCTAAAAACATTTCCAAGTATCAAGCTGAAACAAGAAAGTGAAGAGACAAAAAGGTAATCAGAAAAGATATCAAGGCAGGGGACTGGGTCCTAAGGAAAAATCCAAGCATGCCCGCTGGAAAACTGCAACAGAAATGGGAAGGCCCATTCTTAGTCATCAAAAGCAACAGGCCTGGCTCATTTCGCTTAGGCGATGACGAAGGCAATGAGCTGCCACATTCATGGAATGCAGACAGCTTACGCAAATACTACCTATGAAAAGATGTAAAATGGCTTCGTATCTTATAAACGAAGTCATTGAGTAGAATAGCATTTTTACTTTGTTTCCAAAAGCCCGTACTCTTTTCCTCACAAGGGGACCCTGACCAAGGGGTGAGGTTTTTAACGAGGCGGTGCTTATTGTAACTCGTCAAAATCATATATGAACGAGGTATTCCCCAAAAAAGCAGCATCCAAAGCGATTGGCTTCGACCAAGTCGCTCATATTCGACAACTCAAATAGAACTGAATGGACCCTACCAAGAGTAAGGCCAATTCAGATTTAAGCAAAAGCTTACTCCAAAGAGGAGTAAAAGGGGCTTCGGTCCAGATACGCTTACTCTAAAAACAGAGTAAAAGGGGCTCTGACCCAAACAATCGTTATAAAATGAAAGCAGCTTCGTCTAGCAGCGCCCTAAAAAGCCTATAGGGGCTTCGGCAACTTGTTAGAACACACAAAAACAGCATCGAAAGCGATTGGCTTCGACCAAGTCGCTAATATTCGATAACTCAAATAGAACTGAATTAGCCCTACCAAGAGTAAGGCCAATTCAGATCTCTAAAAACAAGAACGAAAGGGGCTTCGGTCCAAAAGCGCTTACTACGAATAAGACCAAAAGGGGCTTCGGCTAAAAAATATATTTTAATTTAAAATCAGCTTCGGCTATCAGTATTTTAATAATAGGGGCTTCGGCATCCCCGTACAAAGTTCAAAAGAGTTAAGGCGGCTCCGAACCAGAAAGTGCAAAACACTTGAACGAATAAAACCCCGCTTTGGGGGGGGAGGAGGCGTTTCTTTCGCAACGAAGCCAAATCGAGCTTACATTCATTCAAGTGTTTCGAATCAAAACAATGACCAAGCGAATTACAATGTGTTTCACACAGAGACGATTCAGAACATCTCAAAAACATAGCCATCAAAAAGCTGGCCAGATTTTCTAAATCTAGGAGCATTATACACATAAGCAAAATCCCTATCATTATCTAAATCTTCTGGCTCCACCTTAACTGGAAGCAGACGAGCAGCTTCGGCATTTCTAGCACGAGCGAGCTCGACACGAGGAGAACATCGAACGATGAAGGAGTTAAAAAAACTCAAACACATCGAATTCGCAATGACTAAAGAACTCATGGCAAAACTCCCAGAAATCGTCAATTCTTTGACTTGGACATAACTTCCGATATTGTTCCCATGCGAAGCCAGACACACACAAGGGGCCATCGCGCATAGTGATTGGCATGGGCTAAAGAACACCTCCCTCATCAGGGATCTGAGTATATACAAATTTACAAAGTTTTAACATCCCTCAACAAAAGAATTGAAGTCATCAGCTCTATTGAAGCTAAACCTTCGGATCAGCATCAGAGGCTCCAGCTTCAGCACCATCACGACCAGCTTCGGCACCAGCTCTTGAAGAAGAGGCCCCGGCAGTGGCGGCGGCAGCAGCAGCTTCGGCTTCGGCTTTCTGACGCTGCTCGAGACTGAGCTCCTCTTTATACTGAAATTAAACAAAACAATCAATATTGAAAACAAAGCTAACAGGATACGTCCGAAGCCAAAATAAATAGACGAAATGATAAAAGAAGCTAACCTTAACCAAACGATCATACGCAGTGCGCCGAGCACACTCCCTCCCTGTCTGAGACCAAAACTTCCTTAGAAAGAGGCCACGAGTCGCCAAAATGGCCTCATTGAAAAGCTCTTTTTTATCAGGATTCAGAGCCGAAGGAAACTGAAAATCTCTCCTTAAAAAGCCCTTGAAATGAGAGCATCCGTCATCTGCCAGCATCTTAAAGGCGTTAGTGATGCATGTCCAGGCAGCGTAATCACCGACCCTGGACAAAACGTCTGGCAAAGACTTGAACTCATCATCAAGCCAGTCAAAAAGCTTCCCAACATTAAAGTCATCAGAGGGGAAGGGCAGCGGCTCGGCTCCGTATTGTTTCAAAGCAGCTTCGTATTCAGCATAAATGCCCAAGCTGCGACTGAGCAATTCAGAATCTAAATTCTCCTTGTCCGTCCTAAGCTACTCCACTTGAGCCTGAAGATGACTGGCTTCGGAAACAAGGGAGTCCTTTAAGTCAACGGCAATTAAAAGCTTTTTGTTGTACTTTTCAGCATCTAACGTCGCTTTCTCTTTATCAGCCTCGAGAGACTTGACTTGATTCTTAAGATCATGCTCCAAAGTGGCAGCATCGATTACCTTGCCCCGAAGCCCCTCGATTGTCTGAGTGTTAAGTTCACGCGTAGTTTCCAGCGAAGCAATCTGGCGTTTAAGCGAAGCAACTTCTGACGAGGCAGACTCACGCTCAACCTGAAGCTGCTCTTTCTCATTGTCCAAAGATTTTTTAAGTTGAAGAAAGCCCTCGCGCTCCTTCCTCAAAGCATTGAGTTCAGCCCGCTCACTCTCAACATCGTTGAGACGAAGCCGAAGGCGAGCGAAAAGCTCCTGCATGGACATTATAGACTAAAACAAGAAAAGCATAAGTATCAAAAAGTCGGACAATAAAATCAAAAACGAAGGAAAAGAAACAGACCTGGATGCCGCCACTGAGGCTGGAAATCGAAAGAGTGTCCAAATCCAAGGATTTGACACGAGTCTCAAGCTCTGAAAGAGCGAAACCAATGTTTAGGCAAAAAGCTAAAATCAAACAGTTTCGGGTGAGCAGTTAAAAGTTACCAACCATTTGGAACAATAACAGGAATATCGTTGGGCGGACGAAAGCCGCTCTGTCGAAGCCGATCTGCAAGGGGACCATACCCAGCATAACTTGTTTCTGAAGCAAAATAATCAACATATCAAGAAAAAACATCATTTCAGCTAAAAACGCAAGTATAACTGCTTCGTGAAACTTACCTCTTGATTGAGGAGCTGGCTCCTCAGGAGCTGATCTTTCAGGAGCTGGTTCAATGTCCTTGCCAGGGGCAGATCGCTCGGCGATTGCTGAAGGAACCAACTTAACTGGCTCAGTTGTGCGTGGAGCCGAATCGACAGGGCCCTGCACAGTCTCAAGAGTAAGAGCCATCTGTGCAGGTTCTTCAACATCAGTCGAAGCCAAATGCATCGGCTCCTCAGTGATACCCGCAGTCGTACGCAGAATTTCATCAATATTATCCGAAGCCGGCTCAGCACGCCCCTCTATCTGAAGGGACTTGGCCGCGGCACCAGCCAGTAAATCCAAGGATGACTGGAGGGGGACAGACGACACTTCGGCGTCACCAAGCGTAAAATCCTTTGTCTCGTCCTCCCTCAAAAGACGACTGTAGCTCACCTCATCTTCGTCGTCGATGCAGTCAAGTACACGCTCACGACGAAGAGGTGGAACAGCAGTTTTAACTGCAATAAGATGACAAAAACAAATAAGCAAACCGAAGCTAAATGCAAACCGAAGCTAAAAGTAAAAAGACGAGTTACACAAGAGACAAACCTCCAAAAGAGGGCAAATCAATCGCAGCGGCAGCTGCAGAAACAACTTGCTTAGGGGTGATAGCGGGAGGCGCTTCCGCAGCCGAAGCAATGGGACGAGGAGGTGCGCTGGCAAGCGGAGTGATGGGAAGAGCTTTTCCAAGCTTTTGACGCTTGGAGGACTCCAAGGCAGAAGTACGCTTGGAAGTCTCTAAGGAAGCAGCCCGCCTTTTTGAGCCAGTCACCTTGGAGGGGACTCCGGCTTTGCTGCCCCCAGCCTCGTCACCACCTTCATCCGACTGACCGCTTCCACGCCCCCCACCACGACCTTTCCTTCCACGGCCACGACTCGGCTTCGGGGCTGGTTGCAGGCTGGGATGATCCTGATCCACGAACTTCTTTGATGGCTTGGACGGGGCCGAACGCTGAGGATAGCTAACGCCCATCTCATCGAACACCCTGTTAAGCCGGACCCCATCTACCAAAGCCAAGCAACTCTCATGCTCCTTTCTAGTATACTTCCCACAAATAATCTCAGCCATTAACTCAATGGACTGAACGAAGGCGAAGTCAGACATATTCTCTGGCTTTTTTACCCCAAACTTGGGAAAACAAACACGAGGAATACCTCTGTACAGCCTAGTCTCAACAGCAAATGGCTTCCACGAACCAGATAGGATATTCACTCCAACAGCAAGCCCTTCCTCAATCAAGTCTCGGCTGCTTGAAACCTGGCTAGCTTTGAAAAAAGCACTTTCACATCGATCAAAGCCGGGGGCATTTCTGTCGAAGGAAGGGCAAGCAACAAACTCACAAGTACCAATAGAACTACGCAGAGGAAAAGCCATCAGCTTCGTTCCATCATCCAGCACATTTTCCAGCGCAGGCACCTTGACATAAAGCCAATAGTTCTTCCAGCTCTTGTCCCATGTGTTTCTCTGACAAAAAGTAAGCTCCACCTTTTGTTTGTCAGTTTGCCTCCACCGCGCGCAAAAGGTAACACTACCATAATCCGGCTCATAGTCAAAGCCATCAACCTTGACGCTCTTCGTCTGCCGATGCCCCTCAAAGTAACGAGCGAAGCAATCCGCATTAACATCCGACGCATTGGTCTTTACGGCCCAGAAGAAGCGAAGCAAGTGAGTAATAGCAT
>CM014271.1:71003624-71020160 GCA_004135705.1 Alloteropsis semialata | reverse complement strand
GACGGGAGCTTTCGCTCCTCCCTGCGTCCGGCGGTGGCGGCCCTCCTCTCCCGCTCGACCCCGGACGCTGCGCCGAGGACGAGGCGGTCATCGCCGCGACCGCCTTGAGCTTCCTAGGAGGCGCGTCGTCGTCGCTCTCCTCGTCGTCACCACTCCCCGAGTCGTCCTCCGCGGGCTCCGACTCGGGGTCCTCGTCCTCGGAGACCTCTTCTCCCCTCCTCCTGGACCGCTCAGCGTTTCTCTCACGCTTGGCGACCTCTCTCTTCTTCCACTCCTCCCGGCGGTCTTTCCTCGCCTTGGCCCATTCGGCCGCGGCCCGGTTCTTCGCCTTGTCCTCGGGAAGCGGCGGCCGGGAGTAGGAGCAGTCAAAGCCCTTCATCTAAAAGAACTCGGGATCAGCCAACTAAAGACCACTCGGGGATTTAAGGCGGATGAAGGAAACCTTACCAGAGCCCGGGTGCGGGCGTTCGGGAGCATGGGCAGAAGGCCCGGGGGAGGATACGCGTCGTGACCCTTCCCCATCGCCGCCGTCACCCGGCGCTCCACCTCGGCCTCCGAGGGCAAGGGGCTCATCGTCACGGTCCCCACAAAGGGGGCCTTCTCCGGCACCATCTGCCAAATCTGGAGGGTGCGCCGCCTCAGCGGCACGATACCTCTCGAGAGGTACCCGCCGAGGACCTCCGCCGCGGACACCCTCGCGTCGCGGAGTCACGCTAGGGCCTTCCAGATGTTCCCGAGGAGCTTCTCCTGCAGCTTCTTCTCGGGCCCATACGCCCACTCGTCGGGCGCCTTCTCGAACGTCTTTCCGGTCTACTCCGGAAGAGGGTTCTTGTTGTCGTTCTTGAGGTAGAACCACATCGGGTGCCAGCCCTTGTTCGAGCTGATCAGGGTCCCCGTGATGTAGTCCTTCGACCGCCCCTGCTTCGCCTTCAACACGGCGCACCCGATCGTTGTGGGGGCGCCGCCCTCTGCGGTGTGCAGCGCGAACTTGAAGAAGTACCTGAAGAGGTCCCAGTGAGCCTCCATCCCCAGGTACCCCTCGCAGAGCGCCGCGAACACCGCCATCTGTTGCACCCCGTTGGGGTTGATGTGGTGGAGCTCCAGCCCGTACTCGTTGAGCACGGCGCGGATGAACCTTCCAGCGGGGACGGAGAACCCGCGCTCGTGGAAGGCGACGAACGAGACGATGTACCCCCGCGGCGGTCGGGGGTAGTCCTCCACGCCCGGAATCTTCCACTCCTCGGCCGCCGTCAATGGCGGAAGCGACCCTTCCGCTACGAGGCCCTCCAGCTGCCGGAGCGAAACCCGCGAGCGCTCCCAGGTCGACATCGTGAAGCTATCAGAAGGAGGAAGCGCGGGCGGGGAAGGAGGCACGGTCGCTCACCCTCCGGAACGGCGAAGCAACGGCGGCGGAGGATGCAAGAGAACGAGCGCAGCGCAGCAGCGGCGGAGGAGACGAGACGCGCGATGGGAGGCGAAAGGCTCGGGCTTGGGTAAAACCCTAGGCGGCCGCGACACAGGGCTATAAGTAAGGGCGGAGCGGAACGGCTGCGACATTAATTGCGCGGGCCCACCACTGGCGCAGCGGCGACGTGCGCCCGTCGCTTCACCTGACCTCCTCAAAAGGCGCATCCACCCCCCACGCGGCGGAAGAACGGGCCGACGCTTCCGTGCCCGGCCCGTCAACGGTTGGGCAGCGGCCCGGCCCACCAACGAACCGTCCCCGACAAGTTTTCCGATCCCGACAACATCCAAGGCAAACCACCCGGGCACAAAACCTTAACAAGAGCACCAGCTCTTCTCAAGGCTCGGGGGCTACACCCGGCGGGTGCGCTCGCGCGCCCCCACCGGAAGAATCGTGACTTACCATATCTACGCTGCCACTCAGCCTGGGCGCGAGCCTCCATCTCCCCCCCAGGCTCGGGGGCTACTGACGAGGGTCTGAATTAGGGGTACCCAATCAAGCCCTTAATCCAGGTCTTCACGATAATCCACCCCTCAAAAGCAAAAGCCGAAGAACCAAATCAAAGCAGATTCTCCATGACCCAACAACTCGGAGGCCGCCCGACAAGTCTCCGATTCGCCCGACGAGTTCTCCGCCTCCGAGCGGTTCCGCGGCTCGCCCGAGGAGTTCTCCGCCTCCGTGCGGTTCCGCGGCTCGCCCGAGGAGTTCTCCGCCTCCGAGCGGTTCCGCGGCTCGCCCGAGGAGTTCTCCGCCTCCGAGCGGCTCTCCGGTTCGCCCGGGGAGTTCTCCGCCTCCGAGCGGCTCTCCGGTTCGCCCGGGGAGTTCTCCGCCTCCGAGGAGTCTCCGGCTCGCCCGGTAAAACTACTCGGCCACGTCCCGGCCCATCCAGCGCCGTACCCACTTGGTACCCGCCGCGTCAGAAGCATGATGGGCGTCCGTCCTTCGCCACGACAGCCACAGTGGCGCCCGTCTCATCCGAACAGGAACGCTACAGTCCTGAGAGAAATGCATGCGCAACACCAGGCGCCCAAGGACGATCCCAGGCGTCCATGGACGACACCTGGAACCCGAAGAGGACACCTGGAGTACCCAAAGGCCTCGAGCAAGTCAACCACGACCCGGGAACTACCCGGGAGCTTACCCGAGAAGACATCTACACCAACCACCCGGGATGTACGATCCCGGGTCCGGCGGGGTGCCCACTCCGTCAACACCTGCTCCCTGTACGGCTCGACGCGCGGCACAAGCTAAAGGCCTCGGGGGCAGTAACTCCCCTTGTAATTTTCTTTCTTTCTTACCCCCCGCTCCCTTCTCTCCTTAAGACTATAAAAGGGGACATCAGTGGGGGGACAGACGAACATCAGTCGAACATTCGGGCACAGCACGAACAGCACGCTCACTCGCACAGCACAGGGACTTGGGACCCTCTCCCTCTCCCGACCAGTTTGTACCCCCTACTACAGACTTGGACTTAAGAACATCGGCACACACTGGACGTAGGGTATTACTCTCCGGAGGCCCGAACCAGTCTAAACCCCCTGTCTCTTGAGTCACCATCCGGTCCCTGACACGCGATCGTAGAAATTTACTTGCCGGCGGTAGAGAACCCCGACAAGGTGGAGCCGTGCTTGCGGTAAGTACTCCTCAACAAACTAGTTGCCCTTTTAACTCATATTTCTGCATCCAACACCTTGTGTTTGTCGTTGGTACAGGGATCATCATCTATTCTGGCGTCGTTCAAGCCAACCTACCCCGCAGGAAAGAGAGACCCTTCTTAGAGAGGGTGCGGGAGGACAAAAGCCCGATTTCATTTCATGGTTCAAACATAAGGTACCGTCCAAATTAGCTCGTGCGTATTTCATCGTAGCGAATAATATAACGAACTATCATGCATGAACTTGCAGGGGCAAACTGATGCGTCTATGAGTGCCGAGTTGAGACAGGTTGCCGATGGTTGTGGCTATAGGGTGAGAACATTTAATGCTTATGATGTGAATGGATATCGCTTTCACACAACATGCTATGAGAAGAATCGGCCGAACCGAAGAACCACAAATTCAGGAGTTTTTACGCCGGGCATTGATGGGGTCGAGTATTATGGAAAAATTGAAGAAATATACAAGCTCATATTTCATGGATCCAAACCTCTGAATTCAGTCATATTCAAATGCCATTGGTTTGATCCCAAAGTAGTGAGACGGACACCAAATCTTGGGCTAGTCGAAATTCGACAATCAACCGTCTTGCCAGGAGATGATGTATATATTGTGGCTCAACAGGCAACACAATTTTACTATCTCTCGTACCCGTGCAAAACTGACCCACATCTTCAGGGGTGGGATGTTGTGTACAAGGTATCGCCACACAGTAAAATACCTGTCCGAAACAATGAAGATTACAACATTGACCCAAACACATATGTCGGGGAGTTCTTCCAAGAAGATGGGCAAGAAGGGAATTTTGAGATAGGCTTAACTGAAGCGATCCGAATGGAAGTAGACAATGAAGAGGACGCTGGAGATGAGGTTTGTGGTGTGAAGGACTTAGAGTTACTAGAGCGATTACAGTTAGGCGATGACAGTGATGAGGACATTCCTCCGTTGGAGAATGAGCATGAAAATTTCGACAACTTTGATAGTGATGATGAGACTTATGATCCAGTGAATCCCGACCATGATGATTATTTCTAATACATGTATGTTCCACATTTATTATTTGCAATACCATGTTATTTCCAAATTATGATTTGTTTAATTGCATTTATTTCTAAGTACATTTTGTTTATCTGTATTGATTAGTTTTCTCTTTTTAATTGCAGATGGTGGGCGGTGTCACGAAGTCGTTAGCGGGGATTTTGAGACAGGGTGGAGGGTCCTCTGCCGGTGAGGGGTCCAGCGGGGGGACGGGTGGAGCCAGGGGTCGGGGGAAGGGTGGAGCCAGGGGTCGGAGGAGGCAGGGTGGAGCCAGGGGACGAGGGAGGCAGGCTCAAGCACCGCCTCTTGAGGCAGAGTCGGAGTCTGAGTCTGAGGACGAGGTTTTACCTTCACCGGAGGCGGCCTCTCCCGACCACGTCGCGGCACAGCAGGGGCTGGACCCGGAGTGGCGGCAGGGGGAGGAGTCTGAGTCGGGGGAGGAGGAGGAGGAGGAGGCGGAGGGTGGTTCCGGTTCCTCTACACCCGCAGCCATTTGGTTGCGAGGTCCCTCGCAGCTTCCCCAGCGACCCATACCGCTTGAGAGGCGGCCGATGATTCGGCCCAACGGGCCTAGGTAATATGGTTTATATGTGATCGCAACATTTTCATTTGATATGTTTATCATTTGATTGCAAACTAAAAATTTTCTTAATCACTTGTGCAGGGGTTGGATTAGGGTTGCTCCTGGTGTTCACAACCGCCATGTCAACGGGATCCTGGGTGGTTTGTGCAGGGTGCACTTCCCAGGCTTCGTTGACTTTAGCGGAAGGCGGGAGCCAGCCTACACGTTTGACCACTACATGGCCTTCCCCGACTCGACGGATCGGGACGACAGGATCTTCCCGAACAAGGCGGATCGTGTCACGGGCGAGCTGTGGGTAAGTCTTTCTCGCACTACATTGCTCAATTCACCACATTCATTGGACATTTTCTTGAAATATTGACTGCCTACATCGCGTCCCTATGCAGGATTTCTACAGATGCGAGCCGGGCTACGAGCAAGCGGCAAATGCGACGGCTCACAAAGCATGTTTCAAGCTTGTGAAGGACATGCACTACGAGGCACGCGTCCAGTCCGTCATCGTGTACTACGCTCAATTTCTCCACCAGAAGTGCCCGAAAGCTCAAGCTCGAAACATTAGGCTCACCCGGGAACAGTACTTGCAGGTACATATAGAACTTCAATACTGAACGTTTAATTTGTTATTCTTATATGTCCTAACATTGATGACGTGTAGGCGCCTGCATGGTGGTGTGCCCAGCATCGGCAGTGCTGGGAGATCATTGTCGACAAGTGGTTGTCGGAGGAGTGGGTCCAGCAGCATGAAGCTTGCCGGGAGCGGCGTTTGCTGATGCCGGGTATACCATACCATCAGGGCAACCTTAGCCTGCCGGAGTACACGGCTAGATGGGTAAGCGAACCCATATCTTCATTGATACACTCAATTGTCCATAATTTCTAATCACGACGCTCATTTTTTTCGCAGTCGGGGGCACATGGTGGTCAGTCTTGCTTGACGTTCAAGGCGTATGCTATGTCCCACAAGGGCAAGGCGACGTCCGATGTCGACTACAACCCGAAGGACCCGCCCTCGGCGTACAGCAATGCAAGCGTCCACAGCCGCCTCAATGACTACACATCGATGGCAAGAGAGCTCCGCGGGCCAGAGTTCGATGCTGCCAACGAGAACCTCGATGGAGAAATTGTCATGAGGATGGGAGGAGGCAAGAAGCATGGGCGCTACTATATGGGCGATGGTTGCATCGACACGGCCAGTACTCCTACTCTCGCCCAGATTAAAGCTAGGAGCACGGGCTCGAGCCCCGCCATACGACCACGGCCAAGTGCAGCACAGCACCAGATACAGGAGCTCTAGGTTCTTTCTGTTCTATTGATCATTCATTGATATTTACATACGTTTGATTTGCATTGTAACATTTGGATGATATATTGTAGACCCAGATGCAGCAGATGGTAGAGGAGAGGTTGGCGGCCGAGGGGCAGAAGATAGAGGCCGATTTCCAGATGTGGCGGGAGGCCGAGCAGCAGAAGATGCAGTAGATGTACGCGTGGATGCAGAGCATGGCCGCACAGCAAGGTGTGCCGGGGCCAGTCATCCAATTCTCTCCACCGGCGGCACATCCTGGATCATATACACCTGTGAGTCACTTCGGATAACCTTCAAGTTTCATTTCTTAGAGAACCTAGAAGATTTAAAGAATTAGAGAACTTAGAAGAATTTAGAGAATTAGAGAACCTAGAAGATTTAGAGAATTAGAGAACTTAGAAGAATTTAGAGAATTAGAGAACTTAGAAGAATTAGAGAATTGTGAGAATTAAAGAAATTATATAGCAAAGTAAATTTAGAGACTTTAGAAAACATTCACAAATTAGAGAATTGGAGAACTTAGAGAATTTAGTCCATTTATACAACTTATATTTTCATCTCATGACTTGTGATGTATAACTTGTCTAACACATGCATAATCTTCTCCTTTGTGCAGAACCAGTCGGCGGCATCCAATGACCCACATCAGGACCAAGATTTGTCAAATCCGTCGCAGCCGTGGCAATCATGGCCTCCTTCTTAGTATTTGTTATGTTCTTGTCGACTTATGTGATGGATGTGGTACTTATTTCTGGATTGTGATGGATGTGCGTTTGTGATGGATATTGTGATGGATTTGCGTTTGTTATGGATATTGTGATATATTTGCGTTTGTGATGGATATTGCGATGTATTTGTGATATATTTCTGTTCAATGTGATATATATGTGATACCTATGATATTTGTGAGTTGGGGGTACTTTAACGTGAGAAAATAAAAAAAACCAGCAGTTCTGGTCACTTTGCCGAGTGCTTTTACCATAGCACTCGGCACAGGAGCTAGCTGGGAAGGTCCTTTGCCGAGTGCATTTACCATAGCATTTGGCAAAGAGGAAGCATTTGCCGAGTGTCCGGGTCTGACACTCGGCAAAGGTGGCAGGGGCTTGCCGAATGCCCACTCCTGGCACTCGGCAAAGGGGGCAAGGTTTGCCGAGTGCCCCCGCCTGGCACTCGGCAAACATGGAACTTTGCCGAGTGTTGTCCGTCGGACACTCGGCAAAGGTGCAGTCACGCCGTTCGAACCTGGCCGTCAGTCAGTTCAATGTGCCGAGTATGGAAATACATTTGCCGAGTGCCCACGGAGCACACGGCAAAAGTTTGCCGAGTGCCCGAGATTTGGCACTCGGCAAACAGCCCTTTGCCGTCACTTGTTTGCCGGGTGCCTCTTTGCCGGGTGCTACCCTCGGCATAGGGTTTTGCCGAGTGTATCAGGCCCTTTGCCGAGTGTCCTAGACACTCGGCAAATGAGGGGTTTCCCGTAGTGACCGAGCCTTTTAGCAACTAGTATTAATGTGTTTTATGGTGTCGTTGGACGAATACTCCTTTCTCCAGTAGTGCGGCAACATGGTTATCTTGGATTGGCGGACTGAACCCTTTGCTAACTTGCTAGACCAAGTCCGGCCAGCTTCAGACTAAGCCTTAACCATCTCACGACTGTAGATTAAGATACTTTGCATGCCCGAGAAGGAGCGTCCCTTCCATTCCATGTTGTCTAGGGCATGTTTAGTTGGTGAAAAAACTTTACGGAATTAACTGTAGCAATTATAAATCAAAGATTAGGAGGACTAAACATGATATAATTATAAAACTAATTACACAGATGGACGCGAAATCGTGAGACGAATCTATTAAGCCTAATTAATCCGTCATTAGAGATTGTTTACTGTAGCACGATATTGTCTAATCATGGCCTAATTAGGCTTAATAGATTCATCTCGCAATTTCACCGGGGGTTATGGAATAGGTTTTGTCAGTTATCGACATTTAATACTCCTAATTAGTATCCAAACATTCGAATTACTGTAGCGATGAAAAAAGTTGGCGAAACTAAACAGGGCCTAATGCTAGTTCCTGTGGCTCTCACAATTCACTAAGTGTACCGGTGATAATTTAATCGGTTAAACTTAGTTCCCGTTGTTACTTGCAGCCTGTTACTGATGCTACATATATGCACTGGGTGACTCTGTGGAATAAGTGTGACTATACAGAATTACGTTTCCCACAAAAAGAGAAAAGGAGAAGAAAAAGAATTATGGAAAGAGTTTGCCTGCAGAAACAATACTGGGCACTGATGCAAAGGAGTCGAAAGAGGCCCAAGTCCAGCCTGACATATATCGGCCCAGAGTAGCTTATATAAGATGTAGAGGCTAAGGCCCGCTTTGTAACAGGGACAAAACACAAGAGAGTCGGCAGACAGTGCTAATTTGTTTCCAGACGCCTCTCATTTCTGACAGCATATATACTGATCCATGCATTTTTCTACTTCACATAAACTTGAAACAAGGTTAGCTAAATCTTCAGCACGGAGCTGATGTCTTTGTGATCTGTGAGTGATGAATTGGTGTGGTTTTATGCTTTGGAAGGAGAGGTGTCTTGCTATATATATATTGGCCACAAAGGAAACATGCCAAATTGTTACCTTTCAGTTGGAACCCAATTAATTGTTACACATTTTCTTAAGTAGGTGAGGCATATGGACCCAATTAATTGTTACACATTTTCATAAGTAGGTGAGACATATGGACGCATTCAATATATAGTTTCAGTCCATGGTAAATAGGATTTTGTCGTCATCCCTCTTTATATGTAGTATATAGATTAGCGGAGCCAAGCTTTGCTAGCTAGTTCTTGCTCGCATAAGCGCGCCTACACGTGCGGGAGAATGAGGCGATGTCGTCCGAGCTAGCGTGGATATGGTTGTTCGATGCCGATGGTTGTGTGCGGGTTACCCACATATGCCACTTCAAATAAGCGGGCTGATGCGGAAATTTTTGCGGGCTAGTAGTGTGGAATGGTCTCATGAGTTGGTGACATGGCCCGTAATGCATGCATCCTTTAGTGTAATCCCTAGTATAATACATAAATGCAATAGCATACAGAATTTGTAGAAACATAGACTTTCTATATGTTGGATGTCCTACTTCTAACATTGAATAGGTCGACGCATTGGCCTAAACAACTAGAGATAAGGGCCTGTTTGGATTCAAGAAAGGGACTTAAAATAAGTCTCAATAAGTTCCTATAAGTCGCTCAAGTGCCAAACAGGATGACTTAAGTTGGCTTATAGGGACTTATGGAAAAAGTTCCCAAAATGGAGCTTATGAGTGACTTATAGCTGCTTTTACAGGGGATACCCCTCATTTATTGCTTTTACAGGGTAGTGGGTTAGGGGTAACATAGTTCTTTCACAGCTGCATTAATTGCTTTAAGCACTTGTAACCAAACAACAAGAGACTTAAGACATAAGTCCCCTTTAAGTCACTTTCTATAAGCAGCATGAAACCAAACACGCCCTAAGACTGTCCCAATGAAACAAAAGAAAACTGTTGCAGAACAACAGCTGGGAAAAATGTTGCGGAACAAAACATGTTATGCAACAAATGTTTCGGAAGAAAAAAATTTGTTCTAAATGTTTGTTGTTCCATGAAAAGTCAATCCTATTTTCATGAGAAAATAAAAAATGTTCTAGGAAAAAAACGAAAAGGGAAAAAAATGGGCCCTGCAGGCTGGACACGTTGGAGCTGGCGCCATGGGCCTTGGGGCAAGCTCTGCCCCACGCAGGCGTGCTCCTTCGGCGTGTACGAGCTAGGGTTCATGGGAGGAAGAGGAAACATTTTTTCCTAAGTAGAAGGAAGGTTTGCAGCCATCGGATCTGGCCCTTGACACAAATCTTAAAGCAACCTATTTGACTACAAAAGTCAGACGGCCGACAAATAGGAATGTCGGCAGAAACATTGGGTAGGCGAACCAAGCCCAAACCCAACATGAAGTATCTTAGCATAGAGTGGATAATTAAAATGTAGAGATTAAGGCATGTATTGTAATCATAATTATAGGTAGAGAGACCATCTTGATGACGATCGAAGACCTGGCAGCAGCCACGATGAGGCGGAGCCCAGCGTCCATCTCGCATCCCATATACTCGGTTTGCCTAGCAATTGAACCCTACTACCAAAGACACCTACTGAGACCCATCCCACCCGTACCATAGCAACATGAGCATGACGAATGGTGTCGACCAGAGACAGACTACCAGCTCAATGCAAGACAATTGTGTGTTTCTAAAATTTGACCCACATGGCGCCAATTTCTAACCTGACATGGTGTCCAAGCTCAACATGATTTGAGAATATGGATAATGCATATGTCTTTTTTGAATGATATGCATGTGTTTGTGTAGCGCTTGGCTACTACAACCTGTAATAGTTGTGGACTGAATCCTCCGTCCACTTAAAGAAAACGCTGAGCAAATGTTCTGATTCTACTTGTGGCCATCTCCATATTTGACAGACATGGCGGCAATTTCTGACCTGACATGGTGTCCAAGCTCAACATGATTTGAGAATATGGATAATACTTGTGGCTATCTCCAATTCAAGACAATGAACCACCGTGAAAACATGCAACAGCAAAGCACAGACTTTGATTGGATCCCGACTTATATCTGGGCTGCCCAGCTCGGAAAAATCACTAACAGGAGCAACTCTCTTGGAACAAAACTGGCTAAAAGCCCAATAACAGGAGCAACTTATTGGGATGCTGTTTGGACGCTACAGTACTGGCGCCACCCCTAGCTAGCTAGCAGCTTTGGCATGACTATGGCATTGTCCCGATATCCAAAGTACCAGCTAAGTAACTCCATCTTTTGTCACTCTTGCTAGGCAGAGCCTACAAAGACATCGCGGTGCTATTTTGTTTCCTGATGCCTCTCATTTCCATCATCTTATTATGCTTTGTGTCATGCAGAAATGTGAACCTAGCAACATACCGAGCAACGAGCTGAAGTTCTTCTATTTGGCTTAGGGAGAAAGGGTTTATATTGTATCACACAGAACCGGAACCTAGCTACGTACCCAGCACCAAGCTGAAGTTCTTTTATTTGGCTTGTTAGCTAGAAAGGGTGGTGTATATTGGTCAAGCAACAATCATATCCATTTTTAAAATACCATTTCTATTTTCAAAAATAGAAATGTCATGTATGGTTTACTACTATTTTGATTCTATGATTTGCAACAATACAACTGTCGCCTCTGTTCTGAAAACTACAGTTACATATTTTTTTAGGGGAAAGGCACCGTATTGTTGCATTCAGTGAATAAGATTGTGATTATTGCTTTCGAGGAATCTTATCCTTTACTTACAGTAGTTGAGGTTGGTTTTTTAAAAGATTGGAAAGGAAGATGGCTTAGGTACTACTCTAGAATACATGAACTTTGAAAAATGAAACATAAAAATGTTCACCAACATTACTCAAACTGCATCGTATATATAGTGTACTTAGTCCAAACTTCTATCAGACTTTATTTTTAATTTATTTTCAATTTATTTTAATATATTTTTGCTAACAAAGAAATGTTGAGTAATATTCCTTTCCCTTGTACTGCTTAAATCTAATCTACTCGTGCATGCATCCAAGTGTCATGGCAACGTGCACAACAGAAGCATTGGTCAATGCTGAATGAGCTAACATCCTTATGCCCAATATGCAGGAAGGATGTAAAAAGACAGAATTGGCCGAAAACGCCAAAACATCAATAAATAATCAATTCACCATAATTAATTCCTCAAAGTTCATAGTATATAGTGCCTTCAGCTCAACATCCATCATGCATTTTCTCTTTTACGTATATTTTGCTTACAAATAAACCTTAAATACTAGATTTTTTTTGAAATGAGCAATGATTTTGTTATATATGAAAAAAGTAAATCTTTGAGACTAGTATCCTAAATATTTGAAATAGTGCTAGTCTTATTAGATGAATTTATGCTACGGATTAAATCCTAAACATTGAAAAAGCTTATAATATTTTAATACATACAAAAGAAACTTCAGCATTTACTTTGTTGGTTTGAAGTTCTGTAAGATTATAGGTAACTCTTTTTGTGTAAATGACTCGGCACATGTTGAAACTTGTCATTACCTGGGCTGCGTGAAGAAAAGAGTATGGGTAACTGTTGACACTCAAAATTGGCACGCCCAAAGACAAGCAAGATACATGCCAAAATAGTCAGCTCAGTGCGAACATCAATTATTACGCAAGTTTGGCATATTTATCTGTTGGGTAGGATGTATTTACCATATTTGAAGATTTGGTCAAGATTTCATTGGAGGAGATGAATAATCACCTAAATAAACGCCAAGATGATTTCAAATCATGAGTTTAAGTGCACCAAGATGAAGCCCTCATCGAGAGATGATCAAAATGGACATATGGATTGCCTAATTCGAAGTCCGGATGTCAAAGTTACGGCGATCGCTAGATGCACAAAGGGCCCAGACCGGATCTTCTTGTTTTTGATGTCGGAGGTTTTGGTTTTCATGGCCATACAGGTCCGAGAATTCGGATGTTCCTGCTTGAGGAGTCGGAGCATGCCTTTTTTACTGGATAAGTCCGAGAAAAGAGTTGTAGGTCAGCTTTGGGTCGTATTTGGTGAATTTGACTTCTCACGGGTACAGACCCACCCACCCTACATACATGGAGGGTTAAGGTTGACTGAAAGACATCTAATTAAACAAATCAGCCACTAGTAGAGAAACCGGATATAGTCCCGGTTGGAAACTGGATTTAGTCCCGGTTATCCAACCGGGACTACGCCACCGGGACTAAAGGTCGGATATTTACCCGGGACTAAAAGCCACCTTTAGTCCCGGTTGGTAATACCAACCGGGACTAAAGGGTCTCCACGCGGCGCCCATGGTGGAGCCCCTCTAGTCCCGGTTGGTATTACCAACCGGGACTAAAGGGCTTTTTTTTCTTTTCTGTTTTTCTTTTTCTTTTTCTTTTCTAGTTTCTTTTATACAGAGATACGTATTATACCTGTATAATAATATACGTATATGTCCATATATGTATTAGTTATACGTCACTAATGCATTAAACTATTAATACTGATATTAATATATACGGTAATAATATTAAACTTATATATATTAAAATAAAACAAATTTTGATAAATCCAAGATTAATATTAATATTTACATCAAGATTTCAATATTAATATTTACACCAAGATTTCAAAGGAGCATATACAAAATTCCTAATATTTGCTCCTTGTATCAGGCTCGTGTCCATCCCACCAGAACGCCCCTGTCTTGCTCACGACCTTATCGATTATAAATCCGCAGAGTGTCTCTTGAATCGCCGCGACTCTTTGGTCCGGTAAGATCTCATCTTTCATACGCATCATCTGAGGATGTGGTTAATAGAAAAATATAAATAATAGCTTTTATGACTCACATGCATGCATACATACATATAGATTTCAATGGAAATGGAACATACCATCAGGTCCCAATTAGTGACGATCGTCTTATGCCCTACAAGAGTGTGCATGTACTCACAGACATAATATCCACATAAATTGGTGCCTTGATTCTGCCTATAACACTTTATAGGAGAATGGTCAAGTCATTACATGCATAATCATGATAATGAAACAAAAAAAGAGATGTTGGTCTATGTATAGTAGTATTTACCGGAAAGTCTCCCTTGATACCAAGTTGTTCCTTGAATGGACCTTTTTGCTCTGCATGAAACTTTTTCCAACACCTGCGCACACCATATGAAATAAATGGAATTCTTGGCTGAGCTAAAGAGGAATAATAGTGCGAGGACGAAAATTACTTTTGAAGGAGGTCAATCATTGGTTGGTACGCGTCCCGTGGTCCCCTCAATGAGTCCATGATGGTCAACAAGCTTATGTCCGGTTGTATAACAAATAATATCCAATGAAACATATTTACATGCAAGTTTTGTACCAAGAGTCACGTCAATTGAAATAAAAATTATGTTAGGAAGAAAACTAAAAGATGCACAAGACAGTAAAAGTACTCACCCAAAGTTGTAAGGAAATAGAATCATTGTCTTGTAATGTTATACACGTAAGAATCTGTCAATGTTGTTCATTGTGTCTTCATAAAAATTTAGTAACATATGCTGGTTTACAGTTTTTGGGTCGATGAAGCCCAAGTGGAAGTATGAGTTTTTTCTGCATTCTTCAATCTCCATTCTACAGGATACAATTTTAAAAAATAAATGTTTAATAATAGGTTGACAATACATAGGAGACGTTAAATATAGAAATAAATGAAGCACTTACAGCACCCAGCAGCTGAGGAGAGACACGTCAAGGGCATCCCTATGGTATATTTGGTAAAATTCTGAGAATTCCAGATACATAACATTATCGCCACGAAAGTAGTCATCATCTCTAATCTTCAATCCCACCATGTTCTGGCCTTGGGCCGACGCCTGAAGGTACCATTCATGTAATCTGTACATTTTTGTTGACAGCGTGTTGTACGTATCGGGGTCAACTAGAGGTAAGCCAAGCTGAAATGGCCACCTTGGTATAGCCTTTGGGGTCTTACTCTCATCTAACATTTGCGAGGGCGTCATTCCTGCCCCTTTGCAAAACTCAAGCAGGTCGACCGGTCCAATTCCAGCATTCACCATGAGTGGATCAATTGTTTGCCTCTCCTGCTCACCGAGCTGAGCAACAGCCTTTCCCTTCCTTTGTTGCTTGACGCTCTTGTGGCTCTTGGTAGACTCTTGGCTCTGTTGACTCCGTCGCTCCTTCTCCTCCCTTTGATTCTTCTCATACGATTTCTTAATAGAGCGGTCATAGTCTGACAACAATTTCTTCTGAGTTTCTTTAGCCATGCCAATAAAGAAAGCAGACTTAGCAAAATCAACTACTTTTTTTCTCGGGCTCCTTCTTTTTGAAGAACTCTTTAACCTTATCCAGACTATGCTGCTTGCACTCCTCATAAGTTTTTTTCCATGGTAGCTTGGCAGGTTCCTTGGCTTGCTTTGATGGCTTCTTTGCAGGTGGCTTTGTTGGTGCCTTGGCTTTCTGTTGCTTAGCTTTCTTTGCCGGCGGAGGTGCAGGCGGCGGAGATTGCTTAGCTGGAGGTGACGGGGATTTCTGAGTTGTTGGCGACGGAGACCTTTGTGATAATTGAGATAATTGAGATAATTTGAGATAATTGATATAAAATGATATAATTGATCTCACAATTGATATAAACTAATATCCAACTATTATCAAAAAATAACACTAATATAAAAACAAAAAAGACTAATATCCAACTAGAATCCATCTAATTGATCTCACAATTATATTATAGTATATAAACTAAAATAAGTTTTTTGATCTCCCATTTAGGAAATGACATATAATTGACATTTAAAACATAGAAACTAAACTAAACTAAGATTCATTCTTATATATCGTTATAATAACAAAAATTCATTCTTATATACCGTTATATCGTTATAACAAAAATTCATTCTTATAATAACAAAAATTCATTCTTATAATAACAAAAATTCATTCTTATAATAACAAAAATTAATTCTTATAATAACAAAAATTCATTCTTTTACTAATAACATATAATTGACATTTAAAACATAGAAACTAAACTAAGTATAATATCCAACTAGTTCCTAAAAATTGATATAAACTAATATAAAAAATTTGAGATAATTGAGATAATTGATATAAAATGATATAATTGATCTCACAATTGACCTTTGTTCAGGAAGAACAGGCGAATATTGCTGCGGCGGGGACTGCGGAGCTGGAGGCGGCGGAGATGCCTTGAGCTTTGGGGTGACGACGAAGGCCCCTCAGGAGTTAAGACGATGTAACGCTTCTCCCATAGGATAACACCATGAACTGCCTCTTCTAGTGTCGTCTCCCCGTCACCTCCAGGAATGTCAAGCTGGAGTGATTCGTACCCGGCCAAGACCTGCTCCACCCCAACTCTAGCATAGCCAGCAGGTATTTGCCCTCCATGGTAAAGATCTCCTTCTTGACTCGGCAAAGCAGTACCGTACGCCACCTTGAACGTTAAATTCTTGAATGGACTGTGCAGCTCACAGGTCGTCCGCCTGGTTATATCGTCCACGGGGTAGCGTTGGACTTGAGCATGAATTGGGACGTCAGTGGACGCGCAACTGCTTCGATGATGCTGGGTAGGGCTAATTGGGTCTACTGGAGCGCCGGCGGATCCACGGCTTTGTTGCTGAGAGCTAAGTGCTATCTCCAGTTGCCGCTGAACCTCCCCAGTTCTTTGTTCGTTTTGCAGTATCCTTTCCTCGAGTCGTCGCATCTTCTCTTGCTCCTCGTTTTTTCTTCTGCTGCGACTTCTGTAGGACTCAATGCAGTCGGCAAACCCGTACTTTCACGGAACCCCTCCTTTGCCTCGCGTCCGTCCAGGATGCTCGGGATTCTGCAGAGCAAACGTGAGCTCATCCTTTTC
>CM014271.1:70976498-70997410 GCA_004135705.1 Alloteropsis semialata | reverse complement strand
AATCCAATGTGCTCCCGAGTTTTTTTAGTCCCTCTTCGCAACCCGGGTACAAAGGTTTGCGATGGTCCTCTAACATGCGCTGGAACTTCAACCTCTCCTTCTCAGTTTCGCTTGTATCCTTTGCATTTTGCAACATCTGACCAAGATCATCTGCAGGTGCATCTTCTCCATCCTCTTCTTCAGCATCACCCATTGTAGTATCAGCAAAAGCAGGGTATTCAGCAAATCCGAGAATGTTGTCATCAATCTCATCTTCTCCGTCTTCCATTATAACACCTCTTTCTCCGTGGCTGGTCCAACAACTGTAGCCAGGCATGAAACCGTGTCTAATCAAGTGGCTGTGAATGACCTTTCTTGAACTGTGCTCCTTCAGGTTCTTGCAGACCCCGCAGGGGCAACTCATGAATCCGTTTTTCTTGTTTTGCTCTGCCACATCTAGAAAATGATGCATGCCTTGAAAGAAGTCACCTGAACGTCTGTCGGCGTTATACATCCATTGCCGGTCTATCTGCAAGATTAGACAATGTTTAATTAGTACAAATAGTGAGTTTATTTTTGAAATAATTGAAAATTACCATCCTAATTCATTAAGCAATAAATTATAATCATAGTGAGTAAAATAACTAAAGTATAAATATGAACTAAGTAAAGTATAAATATGAATTAACTAAAGTATAAATATGAATTATCTCAAATATAAATATGAACTAAATAAAGTATAAATATGAATTAACTAATTTATAAATATGAACTAAGTAAAGTTTAAATATGAATTAACTAAATTATAAATATGAACTAAGTAAAGTATAAATATGAACTAAGTAAAGTATAAATATGAATTAACTAAAGTATAAATATAAATTAACTCAAATATAAATATGAACTAAGTAAAGTATAAATATGAATTAACTAATTTATAAATATGAACTAAGTAAAGTTTAAATATAAATTACTAAAGTATAAATATGAATTAACTAAAGTATAAATATGAATTATCTCAAATATAAATATGAACTAAATAAAGTATAAATATGAATTAACTAATTTATAAATATGAACTAAGTAAAGTTTAAATATGAATTAACTAATTTATAAATATGAACTAAGTAAAGTTTAAATATGAATTAACTAAATTGTAAATTTTAATTAAATAAAGTATAAATATGAATTAACTAAAGTATCAATATGACTTAACTAAATTATAAATATGAATTAACTAATTAACTAAAGTACAAATATGAATTAATAAAGTAAAAAATGAATTAAAACTAAATTGTGCTAAAAAACAAAACTTCCCATTTCTCCATTCCACTAAAACTAAAATTTCTCTATGTATAAAGGATGAAACAAGAAATACTAACCGTGAAAGATGAGAGGATGAAGATATGCTCCTTTTAGACCACTTGGAGGAGCTAAATCTTCAAAATCCGAGAGAAAAATTGGGCATGACCTCCCTAACTCCGGCCGGCGCCATGAACGAGCTCTGTGTTCATGGCTCGGCCGGGCTGGGGGAGGAAGATGATATTTGTAGGGGACCTTTTAGTCCCGGTTGGTGGCTCCAACCCGGACTAAAAGGTCCCCTTTAGTCCCGGTTGGAGCCACCAGCCGGGACTAAAGGGCGCGCCACCCTTTAGTCCCGGTTGGTGGCTCCAGCCGGGACTAAATGGTACCCTTTAGTCCCGGTTGGAGCCACCAACCGGGACTAAAAGGCCCCCAGGCGCCCCCCAATTGGACCCGGGACTAATGCTCCCTTTAGTCCCGGTGCCAAATATGGCCGGGACTAAAGGGGGTACCGAATGTGGTTTCTCTACTAGTGAGCAATTCATCTGCGTTTTACCTTCAAATCCTAAAAGCGTGCATCTTGGCTTGCTGGTCAACCTAGGGCATGTCCAACGGCGTCCATGCCTTGATGGGTGCCTCCTGGGTGCAAGCTTCAGTACCGGAAAAATCATCATTGCCGTGTGCTCGCCTCTTTGCCATGAGTCAAAAGGCGGGCACACGGCAAAGGACCATTTTGCTGTGTGCCAGCCAAAAGGCACACGGCAAAGGCTCAGCACACGGCAAAAATCATGTTTGCCGAGTGTTTTTTAAAATACACTCGGCAAAGAAAATCTTTGCCGAGTGTCAAAAAAATACACTCGGCAAAGATTTCTTTGCCGAGTGTATTTTTTTTTTGCACTCGGCAAAGATGGGATTCAAAATACACTTGGCTGATTTTGAAGTAGTAAATCAATTCAAATCAAAAAGTTTTGAATTACAAAGTTATATAACTTTTCAAGATGTACAACTTTTAGTTTGGTCATTTTTTCATTCGACAAATTCATATGAACGTTGTTCACAAAATCTATATCTCTCGTAGAGTTTCCTGAAACTATAAGTGAGACCTATAAGATTTGTGAATAATGTTACTGTCACTATGTCGGATGAACAAATGACATATATGAAAATTGTAGATTTTCAAAAGTTATACAACATTGTAGTTTAAAATTTTTTAATTTGAATTTGTTTTGCTAATGAAAAGTACGTTTGTAGTTCATAAAATTTGAAATTTGAGTTTTTTCAAAGGACCTCAGATGAAGAAACAGTCAAGATAAGAGTTGTAGATCACAATAAGTTATGAAATTTTGTAGTTAACAACCTTTTCATTTGAAATCATATAGTCAACGAAAACTAGGTGTGAATGTTCTCAAATTTGAAATTCAAATTTTATAAACGACCTCGGATGGAGAAACTACTAAAATAAAACTTGTAGATTTCAAAAGTTATAAAACTTTGTAGTTGACAAGTTTTTAATTTGAAATCATTTAGGGCCTCAAATAAGTAATTTACACTCAGTTTAGTATAATATGGTAGGAATCAGAACGGTATCTAGTAACAGGTGAGAGTGTGGTGCAGTGGTAGAGGAGGTCACATGCGAGAGAGAGGTCAAGGGTTCGAATCCCGCCGACCGCGTAGCGCGTGAATTTTCCGCGAAAAATGCCGCGAACTGCGGCTCGATGGCTTGGGTGCCTTCCCATATTTGAATAAATTTTTTGCTATTTGTTTTCGGATTTTTTGTGCTCAGGAAATCCCCTCTTTGCCGAGTGTTTTATTGGCACTCGGCGAACCTTTGCCGTGTGCCCGACGAATGGCACTCGGCAAAGGACTCTTTGCCGGCCCCGCTTTGCCGTGTGGGCTTCGCCGTGAGTTACCCACGGCAAAGGCTTTGCCGTGGGTAAAACTGCCTTTGCCGTGTGCATCTGGCACACGGCAAAGGCCCAGATTCCGGTAGTGCTTCTTTGACTTTTGCTAGTTTGTTCGTAAACAAGTTATTCTTCGACACATAAGTGTGTTGGTTATCCTTTTGCTAGTTTGCTCATTAACATAGTCGTTCTTCGCCACAAAAGCTTGTTAGCTGTCCCTTCAGGGCGTGCCTTTCGCTATTTTCTAGCCAAGCCATAGAAAATCTGGACCTTCCTGTTTTCGCAGAGGCACGGCCAGCCGAGCCTCTCTGCGGCTGCATGTTCAGTGCTCGGTGTTTGGCTTGTTTTTGTGCCAACAGTAACCCTTGTGTGTTAGGTTTAGTTATTGGTATATAGGAGGTGGGTCAATGCAGCACTAGTACGTACCTCAATCCACGTATATATGACTCAATTTCTAAATATATGTACTCATCTCCCCCCAGCACCAACCCAACGCATCAAGGAAAGAACAGTATGCAGTATGGTGGAAAGCAACCAACAACTGGGTTTCAGCCAGCTTTTTCTGAAGATGAAAAAGCGAGGAGAGGAGACATGGAGTGAGAGGTGTTGGGAAACCAGTTAGCAGAAGTACCTTTGTTGTCATGCTTATTGTTTCTGTTCTTGTGGATCATACTGATCTCTTCTTGTGGATCAAATCATGGTGCTCCATGCACGTGCCGTATCTCTTCACCAGAAAGAATTCTGATACTAAACTGGTGCGATGGTCCGAGACTAAACAGGTGTCTGAGCATAAGATGTTTCAGGAATTTTAGTTTTCCTGCAATGGGAACAGACGTGGCCTCAGTAGTCTTGCTTATGCAGTCACAAAAAATTTAGAATGCCGTTTTAATCAATCTTGAAAAACTTCAAGAATACAAATATTTTTGTGAACATCCCTATTAGGGTCCATTCTCGTTCTACTGAATCTCACAATTATCAGTGGACACTTAGGACTCACTAGCCAACAATATTTATTTACGATCAGGTACAGAGCCAAAGATTTGTTCTACGAGACATGCACCACCGATACCTCTATCACTAGAAAGTAACCCACGCGTTGCCGCGGGCAAGGTAGATAGTGGAGAATTCGGTGTAGGTGCCAACCAACAGTATTTGGTCAGTGTTCAGTTAATACACCGAAGAAGTACTGAATCAAATTTTATATGCCAGCATAATCTCCAAAGTTTTGTAAACAGGCTGAAAAGGAAAGGTGTATAGTTTGAATGAAAATGGAGAGCAATCATATCCTAAATAAAAAGGCCACATGGAAAAAAAAATATGAATACCAAACTTGTGTCAGTATGAATCTCTTCTGATAACAGGGAAAATATTGTGAGTCTAAGGGAAAAATATCAGCAAATTGATGGCACATTAGAAAACGATGGTACTCTGGCTGTCTGGCAAGATGCAGCAGATGTGAAGCATCTCAAGGAGAAAATAAAAGAAAGCTCACCTTGTCGAGCTGAGCGTCCCGACTCCGGAGGCACCTGGAGCAGCCAGCGAACCCCGGCAGAGCGCGGTTGCTCTGCACCCTTCTCACCGATGTCGCCGTCCTGCCATCGAGCATGACACACGCTGGTTGCGGGACCGCAGGCCCAACGCGCCATAGCAGGAGCGCACGCCGCCGGCCCGTTGCCAGTGCTAGTGCTTCTGATGCGGCCGCGGAAGCGCCTCTCCAGGCAGGCGCAGCGTCCTCGACTCCTCATGCCGCTGTGCGCTGCCTGGCAGCATAGGGCGCGGCGTTAACACCACGCGGTTGGCGGCAGCCTCTGATAACTCGGGCACCGAAGGTTCTCCCGACAGCGCGAGCAGAACCACCATGGCAGCGGGGCCTATGCAGCACAGGATGGGGGCTTGGGTGACAATGGACAGTGGTCATTGGAGGTGACGTGGTTCAGCAGCTTGGGTATGAGAGGACGGGTGAAGGAGCACGATGAGGAACCGAGGACACTGGAAGAATCCGGAAGGAGGTGTTGGACAGAGAGGGGCAGGTTCCAGTTGTGGCCTCGAAGAATAGATCGATGCCACGCAGCAGATCGGGCGGCGAAAGTGCACGGACGACGTGGCTCACTCATGTGCCAGTTTTGGTATACAGAAATAAGGAATATGGTAGATTTGCCTTGAAAGTCATCAAATTTTTATGCTAAACTTATTGGTTCATTTCTCAAGTCTGATAACACTTTCTTAAAAGATACACATTCAAATATTCAATGCTATCTGCTGGGCAAAAAAAATCATGAAAGAACACGATAAAAATAGACTCTTATAATTCTAACCTGGTCTATTTTACCCACCTTGGGTTCAGTTTAAGAGATTGGTGTATTGTTGGATCAACGGATATATGCTACTCCCAGATATAAGTAGTTTATGGCATCGACATGTTCTGCAATGTGTGAAGCTTTGTTTTGCACAAATATTGTTCTATGGATATAAAAGTAGTTATGTATTGTGAATTCTTTTTCACAATTGATCTATTAGCATCAACCTCATGTTGCAAAACTATTGTTTTTTTGCTATTTATGGTCAAACCTATAAAGCATCACTTATAATAAACCTAGATCCAATTCGAAATATTGAAACTTGGTTATTGGAATGCTTACTGTGCAGCTTTCATGATAACCAGTAAGTATCAGGAGAAATGTTTGCTGATACATGTATTGCTTGATTCAACAGAACAATCATGTGTCTACAGAAAAGTATGTCAGGGGTTATAATGTCCTTCCAGGGAGACAACCCCAAAGATAAGGAAACGGTTGCTCTGTAGCATCAGTGGTATATATATTCTTAGTATGTTTATCTTTAGCATTAAATTATCTCTTAATATTGGAGTTTACAATTAAAGATTTCTGTCAGGCAAAAAAAATTATCTACAAGAGAATATAGGCCTTGTGTCCATAATGTGTTGTGGAGGGAATAGGGTTTCAGTAGAACGAATGTTACTAGCTATACGTAAATGCAAAGCACTATAGTTTCCTACAAACTGCCTGATGGCTGAGTTTGGCTGCCGAAACAATGGAAGCTGATGTGGATGCTGCTTAATTGTCACACCCGATTTTAAGAACAAAATCGAATGCATCGCATATGTGTGCCAGGATCCGTTCATCACACATATGTTGACGTCATCAGTGAATATATCAAAAGACAATATTTAGAAGCGTACAAAAGAGAGTACATAACATTCTTACACTCATCGTTAATAGACACAAAGGTCTTAAACGTTCACCGACAACCTAATACGATAAAACAGCTCCTTGACTTCATCGACAGGCACTTGACTGGTTGACGCGCCTAGAACTCATCAAAGTCACTGAAGTACTCCACATCATTGTTATTTTCTGAACAGCAGTTGTTTAGCAAGGGTGAGTACACTTATGGTTGGTACTCAACAAGTGGGGGAATATGCAAGGCCATCAAAGGGGTTCAGGCTCATGCGGTTAGCACTTTTAGTTGGTCAAGTTTTATTAGCAAGCACCTATTTACTAGATGTAAGTTTATACCATCCCAAAATTAAGCAGGATAACCCAAAATTATTCCACCAAGACCAAGAACCACAAGTTAAGATCAAGTTTAAGTTCAATTATCATGTGAGGGTCCAAGCCGCCCTTAACCGTGGGCACGGCTGATATATCAGTTTTACACTCTGCAGAGGTTGTACACTTTACCCACAGCTCGTGTTCCCTTTGTCGCCCGGGTTTGCAAGGCCCTTAGACACTTCCTTTGGTGAGTGGCGAAGGCTCACTACGAAGCCTTTACAAAGACCTAAAATTAACTAGCAGCCCGCTAGAGTTTCAGCCGCGGTGAGGTCCACAGCCCTCCCTAGAGAGGACGTACCTTAGCAAAGTATACTCCTACAAGAGGACCAGACTATGACCCCTCACCGTCCCCCTCCTTGCCCTTTCGGTAAGGCCACTAACTAACCCCAAGTCTAATTAATTAGCTAAGCCAGAGCCATGTGATACTGTGGTTATACTGTTTTCTTGGGTGGTTCTCCATGTTCCAATTAATCATGGTGATCTTGTAATTAGGCAAGAATATAACAACATAATTAAATCATGATTAACATTGCATAAAAGGTAACAGAACCATCCCAAGTTTAAGCAAGCTAAGCATTTCTACCCATGATATAACCAGGTGATTCAAGGTTCAAGGTAAAAAGATCTAGTCATGTCCTAACAGGTGACCCGTCAAAATTAATGCATAACAGTAAAGTAAAAGTGAATTTCATGAATGTAAATGGGATAAAAAGAATGTTCATGTAGAGAGAGGCCACTTACCTTCCTCAACAAACTGCTGTTGATCCTCTTCAAACAGCTGCTGCTCCTGATCTTCCTCGAACGGCACGTTCTCTACACGATCACACAAGACATACAACAAAATAAATAAAAACAGTACATCAACAGTACTAAAAACATAGAACAAACAGCCTAAACTAAAGAGCATGCAAAGACGATCGCGTGGCCGCAAGAATCGCCCAAAATGGATTTAAAACGACGAAGATACACTAAAAACAAGGTTGCAGGGGCCTAAATGCAATTAAAACTAAAGTCTGCGTACTGTTTTATTAAAAACTGAGGACTAAAATATAATTATCCATAGATCTCAGGGGCTAGCACATGAAAAAGCCATTCAGAGGACGGCGGGTTAGAATATTCAAAAGATCAGGGGCCTAAACAGAAATGATATGGGCATATATATGAATATTTTGTACTGCAGTTGGACCGCGGGTTGAATAACAGAAACATCAGGGTCTCTTTAGCAAAAATGGCCGGCGACCGGCGGGTTTGACCCCTGGTTGACCGGTACGCGGGGATGATCTGGGCCGTTGGTTCTAAATCGAGCGGTGCAGATCAAAAGGGCGTCGGCGACGGTGGAAGACGGCGGCGCCGCCGCGTCCGTGGCGAGAACTCGCCGAAGTTGGGGCAAACAAGGGCTATGGTGCACTAGAGCGCGAACAAATGGCACGGGGAGCATCAGTGGGACGTGGGAAGCTCACCAGAGGGGTTGTGGTTGTCGGGAGATGGTCGGAGGATGCTCGTCGGCGTAGGGATGCGGCGGTGAGCTCGGTCGTGCGGTAAAGAAGGCGTCCCGGCGGCTTCCTCGGCTCTTGGTCGTCGGAAAAGGGCTCCGGGGGTTCCTGTGAACGAGCAGAGAGAGTCAAGGGAGGCCCGGTGTGATTAAAACGAGGCGGTGGCACAACAGAACCTTGACGGCGGCGGGGATGAGCTCCGGTGGAAACTGGCGCACGGTGAGGCGGTTTCGGGGTTGAGGATGTGTGTGTGCGCGAGGGCGAGAGGGAGAGGGGTTTTATAGGCGAGCGGAGGGAGCAGAGGGGCTCGAGCGGAGTGAGTCCAAGGGCGGCGCGCAATTACGGCCATTGATGGCCTTGAAGTCCCTCGGGCGACCGTTGCAGGAAGGGGAGGAAAGAGGGGAGAACATCCGGGGAAGGCTGGCGCGGTTCATGGTGCCGTGAATGCCGAGTGAAGAGAGGGAGGTGATTGCGGAGGCGAGCGCGGACGTGGGGCGAGAGCGGCGTGCGCGCGGGATTGAGCGGCGGCTCGGGTGAGATCGGGCGTCGAGAGGAAGAAGGCGACGCTGACGCGCGGGCCCGGCTGATCAGTGAGAGAGGGAGCGAAGGGAGTGCGGAAGCAGCTGGGCCGGATGTTGGGCCAAGTGATGGGCCGGCGGGGAAGAAAGGAGAAAAGAAAGGAAGAAGGTGAGACGGGCCGGGCCAAAATGAGGGAGAGGGAAAGGGAGGGAAAAGAATAAAGTTTGAACATTGTTTGAATTTGAATTTGGAAGAATTCGAGAGATATTTGAATAAGATTTGAATTTGGAAAGGATTTAGGTATTCACACAAACAAACAAAACACATGTAAAGGCATGAGATGCAACATACACTTATTGAACTAAAATTAATTATTTAATGTTTAAGTATTTAGGGCCACAAAATTAAATAAAGGAAAAGAAATTCATTTAACCTTAGATCAACCTAAACAAAGTTGCTATAATTTATTTCATGATGGAATTTGGGTGTTACAAATCCTACCCCCCTTAAAGAGAATCTCATCCTTGAGATTCGGATAGATTTGGATACAACTGCGGGAAGTCTGCAATGAGCTCATCTCTTTCCCAAGTAGCTTCATCTTCCGAATGGTGACTCCACTGTACTTTGCACATTTTGATGACTTTGTTCCTTGTAACTCTTTCTAATGTTTCCAAGATCTTGACCGGGTGCTCTGAATAAGTCAAATCATCTTGCACATTGAGTTCTTCCAGTGGTAGTTGCTCTTCGGGTACTCTCAAGCACTTTTTCAACTGAGAAATATGAAACACATCGTGAACATCCGACAGTCGCTCGGGTAACTCCAACTGATATGCCACTTCACCTTTCCTTTCCAAGATTTGAAAAGGACCGATATAGCGAGGTGACAACTTCCCTTTGACTTTGAATCTGCGGAGACCTCTGATGGGTGACACCTTGAGATACACATAATCTCCTACTTCAAACGTCAATTCTCTTCTCCGGGTATCGGCATAACTCTTCTATCGTGATTGAGCAGTTCTGAGATTATCCCGGATTATCTGGACTTGTCTTTCAGCTTCTTGCAGAATTTCTGGTCCGAAAACCTGACTTTCTCCTGTCTGACTCCAGTATAGCGGTGTCCTACACTTTCTTCCGTACAGAGCTTCAAATGGAGCCATCTTGAGACTAGCTTGATAGCTGTTGTTATAAGAGAATTCTGCGTACGGCAAACTCTTATCCCAACTGGCTCCATGCTTTAAGGCACAAGCTCGTAGCATATCCTCTAGGATTTGATTTGTCCTTTCAGTCTGGCCATCTGTCTGCGGATGATACGCTGAACTGAAATTAAGCTTGGTGTCCATTGACTCATGTAGTTTCTGCCAAAAACGAGACGTGAACTGGGTACCTCGATCAGACACTATCTTCTTTGGTACTCCGTGTAGACACACAATTCTAGACATATACAGCTCTGCTAACTTGGCTCCCGAATATGTGGTTTTGACTGGAATGAAGTGAGCAACTTTGGTCAATCTGTCCACAATGACCCATATAGAATCATAGCCATCCCGAGTGCGAGGCAATCCTACGATAAAGTCCATACCAATTTCTTCCCATTTCCACTCGGGTACTTTCAACGGCTGAAGCAAACCTGCTGGCCTTTGATGTTCTGCTTTCACTCTTTGACACACATCACACAAAGCTACGTGAGTTGCCACGTCTCTCTTAAGACCATACCACCAATATTTCTCCTTCAAATCTTGGTACATCTTGGTACTGCCGGGGTGAATGGAATAGACGGAATCATGTGCTTCCTTCAATATAAGTTCACGAAGACGATCGATATCAGGTACACAAATCCTTTTCCTGAACCAAACGGTGCCTTGTTCATCTTCGGTGAAATCCGTTGTTTTTCCTAAACCAATCAGAGACTTGATTTCTTTGATCTTAGCATCTGTCAACTGACCTTGCCTGATTTCCTACTCAAGAGTGGGTTCAATCTCCATAGTCATAGCTTCTGATTGATAGAGGATTCCGAGATTGAGCCGTTCCATTTCCCAACACAATTCTTGAGGCATTAATCGAGCTATAGTCATATTAGCTTGACTCTTCCGACTCAAAGCATCTGCCACGACATTGGCCTTGCCAGGATGGTACTGAATATCCAAGTCATAATCCTTTATCAATTCCAACCATCTGCGCCATTTGCGTTGTCTGAGATTGAGATCCCTCTGAGTGAAGATATATTTCAAGCTTTTATGATCCGTGAAAATTTGACACTTGTTTCCAATCATATAATGTCTCCAAATCTTCAGTGCGTGCACGACAGCGGCTAGCTCTAAATCATGAGTTGGATAGTTTTGCTCATGCTTCCTCAACTGCCGAGATGCATAAGCTACCACTCTGCCTTCTTGCATTAACACACAACCAAGACCGAGACATGAAGCGTCACAGTAGACATCGAACCCTTTGTGTATATCTGGCATTATCAACACTGGGGCCGTGGTTAGCCTCTTCTTCAGCTCTTCAAAACAATTCTGACAAGCTTCATCCCATTTGAACTCTCGTTCTTTTTCCAACAACGAAGTGAGCGGTTTCACGATCTTGGAGAATCCTTCAATGAATCTGCGATAATATCCTGCCAAACCAAGGAAACTCCTGATCTCGGACACATTGGTAGGCGGTTTCCAATTCAACACATCCTGAACCTTGCTGGGGTCAACTGCTATTCCTCCGTCGGTGATGACATGACCAAGGAAAGAAACTTCTCTCAACCAAAAATCACACTTACTAAGCTTGGCATACAAATGATTCTCTCGGAGTTTCTGTAGTGCCAACCTCAGATGTTCTTCATGTTCTTCTTCGTTCCGAGAAAACACCAAGATATCGTCGATGAACACCACTACAAACTTGTTAAGATATTCCATGAACACCTTGTTCATCAAGTACATGAAGTATGCCGGGGCATTGGTCAATCCAAATGACATCACTGTGTACTCAAATAACCCATATCTGGATGTGAACGCCGTTTTGGGGATATCTTCTGGTCGGATTGTCAACGGATGATATCCTGATCGCAGATCAATCTTGGAGAATACTGTAGCACCTCTCATTTGGTCAAACAGATCTTCTATTCTAGGTAGTGGATATTTGTTCTTGATGGTTGCATCATTGAGAGACCTATAGTCAACACACATCCTTCTAGTGCCATCCTTTTTATCAACAAAGATGACAGGGGCTCCCCAAGGTGATGAGCTAGGACGGATAAATCCTTTTCCTAATAGCTCTTCTATTTGTTTCTTTAATTCACTCAAATCCTTAACATCCAGTCTATAAGGTCTTTTGAATATAGGTGCAGTGCCAGGTAAAAGATCAATACGGAACTCAATGTCACGGTCTGGTGGCATACCTGGTAAATCTTCTGGAAAGACGTCTGGGTACTCACTCACGACCTTGATCTCCTCCAAAGGTATTCCCTTGATCTGATTCACCGTTGCTTTATCTGTGGATGGCATGCTAGCAACGAACTCAATCTAATCTCCTTGAGGGCTGGTTAAGAGTACTAACTTCTTGGCACACTGAATAACTCCATCACACTTTGCTAACCAGTCCATTCCAAGAATCACATCGATCCCACTAGACTTGAGAACTATAAGGTTTGCTAGAAAATCTACCCCCATGATTTTCAGATTCACCCGCGGGCATAGGTGAGTAGCCTTCATCTCATTGCCCGGGAAACTAACTAGCAGTGTTTTCTTCATAAGGCTCATAGGCATATTATATTTTTCCACAAATTGCTCAGTAATGAAAGAATGCGATGCTCCAGAATCAAACAAAACTGATGCAGGTTCAGAATTGACAAGGAACGTACCGAGCACAACGTCCTGAGCATCTTGAGCTGATTCAGCTGACACGTGGTTCACCCGTCCACGCATGTAGTTCTGCTGGCCCTTGTTGTTCTGGGAATTCTGATTCCCGTTGCGCATCTGTGGAGCCTGCTGGCCAGGCCTCTGACCATTGGTCTTCTGGCCCTGGGGTGTCTGCATGTTGCGCTTGGGGCAATTGTTAGCATAGTGCCCCACTTCTCCACACTTGAAACAGCCGTTGGGTGGAACTGGTGCGACAGGATTGTTGTTGCTGCCATTGCTGTTGCGCACTGGGGTGCCAGATGAACTGCCAGACCTGTTCTGCTGGAAGTTAGGACTGCGCTGGGCCTGCTGATTGAAGCGTTGCGGCTGCTGCTGGCCGCGGTACTGCTGGTTCTGCTGATAGCTTCCACTCTGCCCTCCAGAGCGGAACTGTGACCCTTGCTGAGAGTTGAAGCGCGGGCTGCTGCTGCTTGACTGTCCCTGAGACTGGGACTTCCTCTTGAGCTCATCGAGCTCCTTGCGAGTGTTCTCCAGGCCAATAGCTTTGTCCAAGAGTCTCTGGAATGTGGGGAAAGTATGGCTCTGCAGTTGATACTTCAGAGGTCCGATCAGGCCATCCAAGAAGCGATCCTGCTTCTTCTCATCATCATCGACCTCATTGGGCGCGTAGCGGGACAGCTGGATGAATTTATCTCGGTACTCGCTCACTGACATATGGCCCTGTTTCAGAGCCAAGAACTCGTTCTTCTTCAGCTTCATCACACCAGCTAGGATGTGATGCAGGCGGAAACTGTCGCTGAACTTTGCCCAGGTAATGGTGTCGGCGTTGGCATGAGCAGCGGTGTATGCATCCCACCAGTCGAATGCAGCTCCTTCCAGACGTCCAGCAGCATACAAGACTCTCTCGCGGTCAGTACACTGTGTAATGTCCAGCTTCTTGCTAATGACTTTCAGCCAGTCATCAGCATCCAGAGGGTCCGCCGAGTGAGAGTAAGTTGGCGGGTGGTGACTCATGAAATCCCAGTGCCTGTCCCGGGCTTGTGGAGGCATCTGTGGTGGCTGATTCTGCTGTGCCTGTATGTTGTGCACAGTCTGGGTGAGATCCTGCAGCAACTGCATCTGAGCTTGTAGAAACTGCTCCATTGCTGGGTTTGGGGGTGGAGGCGGTGCTTGATTCTGACGGTTGATTACGTGAGCACGTCTGACACTTGGAATGTCACGTCCTCCGCCTCTCCTGGTATTTACCATCTGATTGTTAGGGGAATGCTTTAGATAGGATAGATAAACTGATAAAGATAGAAAGAACAGAGCCAAGATTGAAACTAAAAACCGACTTTAACTTAATTATTTAATAATGTATTTGTGGCCATCACTCCACAAAAACATGACAGTCATTACAAAAACTCCAACTCAAACATAAAACAAACAAGCAAACATAAACATCGCACGTCCTCGCAGGAACGGTTCTAACACGATGACTTATTCTGGTAGACTCCTAAACCTGGCCTAAGAGACCGGTGATAGACCCTGGCTCTCCGGTACGAAGCCTCTTGCGCGGAGGTGAAGCGGCGGGGCAGTCGGCTCTTTCTGCCTCCACTGGGGGTACGTGTCCTGCCAGCTGTGCATCCAGCTGCCTGATCCTGGCCTGAGCACTGGCCAGTCTATCACAAGCCTCCATGAGGTCCATAGCAGTGCTCTCCACGTCCGTGTTGAGGCCAGCGGCGACACGAGCGAGGATGTCGATGCGGGGCTCGTGAGGTCCTCCCAGTGGCACGTGGGTCACCTCTGTGCCACTAGCCCATCGTGGAAGGTGGCGGTACTCTGTGATGCTCAACTCACCACGGTGAGTGTGGCAGAGAGACCACAGAGCTCTCCTGGCGACGCTGCTGACGGAGGCGGTGACGGTGGAGCAGGGATGTCGGAGTCATGCATGGAACAGGTCTTGTATCCACCAGTGTCAGAAGCCTCCCGGATGTGGACCCGGGTGATGTAGAAGACCGGCATCCCTGGGTTGGAGACACGCTGCGTCATGTAGAGGGGCCTGACGTTGTTCCCCAACTCCTGTAGCACATCCATGAGCATCCTGGGGAATGTGCCAGTCTCATTGACTGAGGTCTCTGTCTCGTAGGTTGCTCTCACAACCTCAGCCACTCCAACTGGTACGTTGTTCTGGCCCACGCCAGAACCGTCGTCCTGTGCCTCGCCCTGGTCGTCCTGACCAAGGCCCTGGTCGGCGTCGTCGTCGTGGCCGACGTCTGGCTGTCCTCCAGCGGCGGGTACTGGAGCCTCCAGAGCAGGAGCAGCAGGTGGTGCTGGTGGAGCGTCAGCTGCTGGGTCCACCGGAACGATGTCTCCGTCTGCCATCTCCTGAAAGTAGTGGAGCTCCTCGGGCTCTGCCTCCTCCTGTTCCACCACTGGTGGAAGCCGTGGAACTGGCTGTGCAGGAGCGATGCGCCTCCTGCCTCCGGTGCTCTTGCGTGCTGTCTGCCTCTGCCTGACCATCTGTGATAGAGCAAGAACAAAACTAAGTACAAGAGCAAAAAGAGATAGAACAGGAACAGAGTAAGTTTTTATGCAAATAAATTTTTTTTCAAGAGAGCAGAAAGGCTGACTAAGAATGTAAATCCTATGTTTCGACCATTTTCTAACTAGGCTGGCGTCCTACAGTCAACACAGCTCTGATACCACTTCTATCACACCCGATTTTAAGGACAAAATCGAATGCATCGCATATGTGTGCCAGGATCCGTTCATCACACATATGTTGACGTCATCAGTGAATATATCAAAAGACAATGTTTAGAAGTATACAAAAGAGAGTACATAACATTATTACACTCATCGTTAATAGACACGAAGGTCTTAAACGTTCACCGACAACCTAATACGATAAAACAGCTCCTTGACTTCATCCACAGGCACTTGACTGGTTGACGCGCCTAGAACTCATCAAAGTCGCTGAAGTACTCCACATCATTGTTATTTTCTGAACAGCAGTTGTTTAGCAAGGGTGAGTACACTTATGGTTGTACTCAACAAGTGGGGGAATATGCAAGGCCATCAAAGGGGGTTCAGGCTCATGCGGTTAGCACTTTTAGTTGGTCAAGTTTTATTAGCAAGCACCTATTTACTAGATGTAAGTTTATACCATCCCAAAATTAAGCAGGATAACCCAAAATTATTCCACCAAGACCAAGAACCACAAGTTAAGATCAAGTTTAAGTTCAATTATCATGTGAGGGTCCAAGCCGCCCTTAACCGTGGGCACGGCTGATATATCAGTTTTACACTCTGCAGAGGTTGTACACTTTACCCACAGCTCGTGTTCCCTTTGTCGCCCGGGTTTGCAAGGCCCTTAAACACTTCCTTTGGTGAGTGGCGAGGGTTCACTACGAAGCCTTTACAAAGACCTAAAGTTAACTAGCAGCCCGCTAGAGTTTCAGCCGCGGTGAGGTCCACAGCCCTCCCTAGAGAGGACGTACCTTAGCAAAGTATACTCCTACAAGAGGACCGGACTATGACCCCTCACCGTCCCCCTCCTTGCCCTTTCGGTAAGGCCACTAACTAACCCCAAGTCTAATTAATTAGCTAAGCCAGAGCCATGTGATACTGTGGTTATACTGTTTTCTTGGGTGGTTCTCCATGTTCCAATTAATCATGGTGATCTTGTAATTAGGCAAGAATATAACAACATAATTAAATCATGATTAACATTGCATAAAAGGTAACAGAACCATCCCAAGTTTAAGCAAGCTAAGCATTTCTACCCATGATATAACCAGGTGATTCAAGGTTCAAGGTAAAAAGATCTAGTCATGTCCTAACAGGTGACCCGTCAAAATTAATGCATAACAGTAAAGTAAAAGTGAATTTCATGAATGTAAATGGGACAAAAAGAATGTTCAAGTAGAGGTAGGCCACTTGCCTTCCTCAACAAACTGCTGTTGGTCCTCTTCAAACAGTTGCTGCTCCTGATCTTTCTCGAACGGCACGTTCTCTACACGATCACACAAGACATACAACAAAATAAATAAAAACAGTACACCAACTAGTAACAAAAAAACACAAAACAAACAGCCTAAACTAAAGAGCATGCAAAGACGATCGCGTGGCCGCAAGAATCGCCCAAAACGGATTTAAAACGACGAAGATACTCTAAAACAAGGTTGCAGGGGCCTAAATGCAACTAAAACTAAAGTCTGTGTACTGTTTTATTAAAAACCGAGGACTAAAACACAATTATCCATAGATCTCAGGGGCTAGCACATGAAAAAGCCATTCAGAGGACGGCGGGTTAGAATATTCAAAAGATCAGGGGCCTAAATAGAAATGATAAGGGCATATATATGAATATTTTGTACTGCAGTTGGACCGCGGGATGAATAACAGAAACATCAGTGTCTCTTTAGCAAAAATGGCCGGCGACCGGCGGGTTGACCCCTGGTTGACCGGTACGCGGGGATGATCTGGGCCGTTGGTTCTAAATCGAGCGGTGCAGATCAAAAGGGCGTCGGCGACGGTGGAAGACGGCGGCGCCGCCGCGTCCGTGGCGAGAACTCGCCGAAGTTGGGGCAAACAAGGGCTATGGTGCACTAGAGCGCGAACAAATGGCACGGGGAGCATCAGTGGGACGTGGGAAGCTCACCAGAGGGGTTGTGGTTGTCGGGAGATGGTCGGAGGATGCTCGTCGGCGTAGGGATGCGGCGGTGAGCTCGGTCGTGCGGTAAAGAAGGCGTCCCGGCGGCTTCCTCGGCTCTTGGTCGTCGGAAAAGGGCTCCGGGGGTTCCTGTCAATGAGCAGCGAGAGTCAAGGGAGGCCCGGCGTGATTAAAACGAGGCGGTGGCGCAACAGAACCTTGACGGCGGCGGGGATGAGCTCCGGTGGAAAATGGCGCACGGTGAGGCGGTTTCGGGGTTGAGGATGTGTGTGTGCGCGAGGGCGAGAGGGAGAGGGGTTTTATAGGCGAGCGGAGGGAGCAGAGGGGCTCGAGCGGAGTGAGTCCAAGGGCGGCGACGATTACGACCATTGATGGCCTTGAAGTCCCTCGGGCGACCGTTGCAGGAAGGGGAGGAAAGAGGGGAGAGCATCCGGGGAAGGCTGGCGCGGTTCATGGTGCAGTGAATGCCGAGTGAAGAGAGGGAGGTGATTGCGGAGGCGAGCGCGAACGTGGGGCGAGAGCGGCGCGCGCGGGATTGAGCGGCGGCTCGGGTGAGATCGGGCGTCGAGAGGAAGAAGGCGACGCTGACGCGCGGGCCCGGCTGATCAGTGAGAGAGGGAGCGAAGGGAGTGCGGAAGCAGCTGGGCCGGATGTTGGGCCAAGTGATGGGCCGGCGGGGAAGAAAGGAGAAAAGAAAGGAAGAAGGTGAGACGGGCCGGGCCAAAATGAGGAAGAGGGAAAGGGAGGGAAAAGAATAAAGTTTGAACATTGTTTGAATTTGGATTTGGAAGAATTCGAGAGATATTTGAATAAGATTTGAATTTGGAGAGGATTTAGGTATTCACACAAACAAACAAAACACATGCAAAGGCATGAGATGCAACATACACTTATTGAACTAAAATTAATTATTTAATGTTTAAGTATTTAGGGCCACAAAATTAAATAAAGAAAAAGAAATTCATTTAACCTTAGATCAACCTAAACAAAGTTGCTATAATTTATTACATGATGGAATTTGGGTGTTACATTAATGAGAGGTTGATGTCCTTTTTCACCCAAACTTCTGTAAGCAGTGAGAAAACTTCTGCAGGTGGATGCTGGACTTATGCAGTGCTAATTTTGTTCCTGATGCCTCTCATTCTTGTCAGTTCCTATTATTCTACTTCATGGACACTTGAACAAAGCTACCGAGACATTATATTGGTAGCTCTACCTTCTGCACAGAGCCAAAGTTCTTTATGAGTGATGGGGTGTTCTCTTAGGAGGAAAGAGTAGCTTGGTATACGTTGGTCAGGTCATAATCATGCCCGAGTTCAACACTGCCCCCTCCCATATGCCCGAGTTCATATATGTGGCTAACCCTCAAACGTGTCAGCGCGAAAGCCACATATGTACCAGAGACAGTGCCACAAAGGCGATGTGATTGCGAATTATTATTCACGCTGGTGTCAAAATTGGCAAGAGTAACTTAATATACATGGTGGTTTGAAATTGCGCCACTGAGAATAACTCACTAATCTAATCGGTGTTGATAATTGTAGGCACACTTGACCACGTATGATATTTGATGTTTAAGAACCACCGGTTACTATAGTTACGTTCTGGTACTGCTGCATAATTAGTCCGCTTCATTTGATAAATTAGGATTATCAGGTTAATTTCACACCGGTTAGAATACTGTCAAAACACCTAAATAATTAAATTTGAATGAAACCTCAGATAATTGTAAGAAAGAATGTAATGATTGAAGGCCTCTACACAATGTCCATTGATATGAAGCTACTCATTATCATCGCCTCATCTGTCTTGAGATCAACATACCATAATGGTGACTTTCAATCATATACCTTACTACCACATCACGACGTGGTCCTGGATGGCATGGTATGAAGCGGAGAAATCAGCCACCTCGAAGTTTAGGTATGTTAGTTCTCTCGAGTACCGAAAGTCACCGGAAGGCAAACCTTCCCAAGTGGATAACACCCATTTTCGGGAATGATCCTGAAAAAGGGATGTTCGCTTCTTGCTGAGAGGATCTGTTCGTGTTGCTTCCTTCATGGGGGCGGGCTGTTCATGTTCATCGGCGGGTAGCTCGTCGATGGAGCTGAAAACTTCCTGTCTAGGGATGTCCGAGTTCCCCATAGAGTTTGTTGGGAGGGTGTATTCAGTTACCTGGAAATCGCTCGGGTCCTGGCGGCACCTAGATCCTTCTGAAGTAGATCCGATCTTGACCGGTTGGGCCGTGTCCAACACGGGCATCTAGGGTAAATCTTCCATGCAATGAAGCATAGCAGAATAGGCAGCAACCGTGTTTGTCAGCACACATGAGTGGAAATCAGGGAGGAGCACTGTCAGAGTCATGGCACAGGGCCGGATCAGATATAGCAATGGTGTCAGTTAGGAGGGCACCAACCCGATGTAGTTTGAAAATTAGATCTGGATGCATGGTGATCCACGCAGCCCAGTGCAAGTAGCCGCATTGGAACTAGTGAGTCCACCAAGTTTGTTGGCGAGTAGATCTGGGATCTACAACTTTGGCTAAATGGAGTCGGATGACATAGACTCGCCGAGTTAATTAGCTGAGGGCATCACAGAGAGTTGACGCCCCTCCCTGAAGCTCAAGGAGAAGTTGTCAACGAAGAGAGCATGCATGCTGTCAGGGAAGACAAAGTCGGGGTTAGGGTGCGGCAAGTCCACTAGGGGGGTCGCCACAGTGGTAGATTTGTTTGGTGGGTGACTGCAGAACCGTGATCTCAAAGGTAACACACAAACGCAAGGGTTTATACATGTTCGGACCATTGTATATCGTAATGTGTTCTGGTGTTTTTTTCGTATTGCTAGGTTCGTAAGAACTAGGGAAACTCTTGCGAAGATTACAAAGCTAGGGCTAAGAACTTGATACCCTGGGGGTTGGTACATCGTCAACCTTATATAGTCTGGTTCCTTGGAATAAATTTTTTTTGGAAAAGAGAACATTTTATTAATTTCAAGAAGTTACATCGAGTGGATACAACGACTTGAAACCGTTCCCGGCCTCTGCCCATAGAGCACACAGCCTACTAAAATTCGAGATTAACAGACACATTAATGACTTTCGATCCTGAGACTAGAACGCCACCCATGTGCCTGGGTAGAAAAGTCCTTTGCCACCCGCTCCAACCACCGAGAGGCCGCAACAAGCACCTCCTGGGAAGTAGGCTGTTGTAGGGTAGACCATGTACGAATCCAGTGCGTAGCCCTGTAAATAACCTGCAAAAAATAAGATTGTTTGTTTTCAAAAACAGCGTCATTCCTGCAGAGCCAGACAGACCAGCACAAGGCTGCCGCTCCTACCAAGGTGAGTGATTTATAAGGTTTTGGAATAAATGTTGGTTAAGAATCTATCTCTATAGCTAGCCTCTTGTACAAGAAAACAAGTCTGAGTCGAATACAAGCATATCACGAGATATCTGGCTTGAATCCGCGTAGTGTAGAACATGCTAGAGTCCCACGACGTCTTGCACCACGTTCATCATGGCAGTCTTGATTGACCGGGCCTTCTTCAAGTCGGTTGACTCTCTGTAGCATAGGTATACCCATGGTATACCTCCATCAGAAGGCGAGACCATACTAAAGGCAGCTGTGAACTGGAGCAGCACATA
>CM014271.1:70950291-70975736 GCA_004135705.1 Alloteropsis semialata | reverse complement strand
TGTTAAAGATATATCCAGGGACCCACACAATGAGTACAATAGATCCAGAGGCCTATCCATGAAACTGTTTTATTTTTTCTTTACTTTTTAGTTTAAAACGTCTGAAATTTTATGAATTCATATAAAAATATAGGAAAATCATAACAGAAGGGCAACAAAAACTTTTCCTACCCAACCCTCCTTTTTCTACACGAATAATTACGTTCCAGGACATGTTTGTAACTCTGATTTTATACATTTAGATGCTGCTGTATAGGAGCATGGCAGTCTTGCATGTAAAAGGGCCTGTGGTGGTGGTTATCTATCAGGCGGGAAGCGCCAAGCCTATCACGCGGGAAAGACCCCTAACCAACCACCAACTTCCCTTCCAACCAAGCCCTTCGATCCCGCGCAGCTGCTGGGTATATAATCTCGGTCCTCCCCTTACTTTGAAGCCTATAGCTCCACAATTCATTTTCCTAATGGCAAGAATCTTGTATGTCTTTCGTGAAAAGTGGAGTATTTGTGCCCAAGATCTTTCTATCCCCTTTAGTAGGTGCACACATCTCGTATGGTAAATATACCATTGTGCCCTATAAGGTAAGATTGATTGACGGAGTCAAGAGATGGAGATCTTGGTTTAGCAGCGGCTGCTTGTCCTTTTGTTTCGTGAAAGGTATGATCTAGAGTGTGATTCTGATCCCGTGATTGGGTGCTTGGCGTAGAATGAGTGGAGCATACACTAGGAATGCTGAATGCTCGCTCAGTGAGGTGTTCCTACCCAACCCTCCTTTTTCTACACGAATAATTACCAACTTTTCCCACTTGCTGGTGCCAGACGAGCTTCACTCTTTAAACTGGCTGTTGATGACATATATTTTAGAGGCTGAAGCAACACAATTTTGTTTCTTGATGACTCTCGTTTCCATCTTCAGCTTACGTGTGAACCTAGATACCCAGTACGGAGCTGAAGTTCATGTACTTGGCTTAGGAACAAAGCGTCCTATATATTGGTCCACATAAGCTCTAATCTCTAGCTCTCCCGTACCCCTCCGCGTCGTCTCCTGGGGCGACGGGAGGGGCGACCGCCGCCCCCAACCAAAAAGCCCCCCGTTGCAGCTCATCTCCGGCCGCCGCCGCTGCCTGTCGTCGTAGCGGTGGCGGCCAGCGGCGGCGCCGAAGTCGGCTCCGTCCGCAGCTCAACCTTTCTCTCTAGCCCTAGCCCATCCTCTCTTCCCCTTTCAGGCTATCGTGGAGATGATTTTCTGAGCCCTGTGCTGCAGCTCTAGTGCTCCTCTCGCCTCCCCCCCTCCGGATCCGGTCTTCTTGCTGCCGGAACTGCCCCCTCCATGTGGGATTCCGGCAGGGATGGGGCGCTTCGGCTCGGATGGTGTTGGGGTGGCTGCCGCCGCCCCTGGGCTGCCGCTGACACGGATCTCCTCCTTGGCTCGGCGCGCCGTCCTCCCCACCCCCTCTCCGCTGCCTCCCTGGGCCCGGGCCTGGCGCCTCCTCACCACGCGCCGGCGGGGGGTCGCGGCGGCCCTTTCCCGTGGCCGGCGGGGAGCGGCAGGTCCCCTTGGCCTTGGCCTCTGGTGGTGCGGATCCGCGGGTGTGGTGGAGCGCGCCACGCTGCGCAGCAACGGCTGACGGGCACAGCGGGTTTCCTCTGCACGCACGCGACGCGCTCTCTGCTGCCCTGGCTACCTAGCGGGGGTGGTGGTGGGGGCGCCCGTGTGGGCGGTGGTGCTCCCCCGTGCGCCCGTGCTTCGCTCGCCTGCACCCCTGCCACGGGTGCGCCGAGAGGTCGTGCTCCGCCGGCCACTGGGTCCCGGATCTGCGCTCTTCTGGCCCGGTGCCGGGGCAGTGGCCGGTCGTCGGCTGCGGGGGGTCGGACCTTCTGGCGGCGCCGACAGTCCCGTGTGCATGGTGGCAGTGGTTTCCGGTGGAGGGGACGGGGGAAGGCGAAAGCCAATGACGGCGACGCCTGCGGGCGCCGCTCACCTTCTTGAAGGCGTCTTTTCCTTCTTCCATCCTCTCCGGCGAGCTCTCCGGGTGAAAACCTTGACCTTATTGGTCTGACGACGACGGCGCCATTGGCGTCGTCTCCCTCCCTGGAGGCGTCGTTTTGGAGGCTCTGCGAGCTCTATCGCCAATGCTGGGGCTGTTGCTGTACACCGTCTCTGGTCTTCTCCGGCCGGTCATGTGGTGGTCGTGCTCTCCTGGGCCTACCTGTGCTCCCTTGTCACTTCGTCATCGTGGTTGCTGGTGCTGTGACTATATTGGCGGATGCTTTGCCGCCGTGCCGCTGGCGGATGCTTTGCCGCCCTTGCTACGATCGTCTGGCGGATGCTTTGCCGCCCTGTTGCTATTATTGTGCGGATGCTTGGCCGCACTGGCGGATGCTTTGCCGTCACTGTCGTGATGCCTGTTGGTCGTCTCCGGCGGATGCTTTGCCGTCGTTACGCCGCTTCTTCTGGTGGATGCTTGGCCACCTTCTTGTTGTTTCGATAGTCACAGTCGGCGATCTTGGTGGTGTTAGTCCTTGTGTAGACCCAGATGCTTGGGGTTGTTTGCTTGGGTTGTGTGGAGCTCCATCTCTTCTCGGTAGTCATGGTCGTTGTTCTGTTAGTTTGCTGGCCTTTTGTTTGTGGGCCTTTTTTTCGGTTTTTTCTCTTCTTTTAGTCCTTTGTGTACTTGGAGAGGTCAACCTCTGTTTGGCCTATGCCAAGTAATGTCTGTAACTGCTTTCTTCTTAATGAAATACGTGCCAAGGCACGTTCGCGAAAAATATTGGTCCACATAAAGAATCATGTCCTATTTTTTTCATTTTTACTTTCAGCAGGCAAGTGATCACTCGGATGCATTTAGTAAATAAGATTTTGGCTCTTGCTTTGGTGGCATCTTGTCCTTTACATACATTAGTTGAAGTTGGTTTGTAATAAATTAAAATGGAAAATAACATTTATGTACTAGAATACATGAACTTTGAAAAATAAAACATCAGTCAAGCAATATTTTGGAAGGTATTTTCAATATATTTTGCTAATATACAAATGTTGAATACTATTTCTTACAAATAAGCAGTGCAACTTTTAGATACGAACAAAGTACGTACTTATCATTATGCTCTCTTTGTGCTGCTCAGTTTAAACAATAGACAGTAAATTATTAATGGATGGTTTGCCATCTACTTTACGTGTTTGATTTGAGGAATATGACAAGCTAATCTGTCCCATCGAAATCATCGATTTTCCCATAAAAAAAGTATGATATCATTGATTCCCCCCACAGCTTGCTGCACCATCTCTCATTTGATCGATGAGCAAGCAGTGTACTGTGTATCCACAGGAATGGGAGAAGTACACTATAATTTTTCTTTGTGCGGTTTATTTGGACAATTGAAATAGTGAAGGAACAACCTAACACAGACACGCAAAATGACTTCTTAACATTCATATGCGCATGTACTAATTCACCCAATGTCAGATTGCATCTTGCTGTTTCAATAGGTCATCTGGTATTCAACCTGATGTCTTAGCAATTGAGAAACATCATAACCATTTCCTTGTTCGCACGCATGGACACATTAGAGTTTTGTTATATTTAGAACATAACTCTCGTGACTGGAGTTTTTCACAATCATTTAAATTGATTGAATTGAAGTGACATGTATTGCCCCATCTATCATGATCTGTGTACTTATGGGTTCGGCTGAGGACTGAGAGAAACATATCCACCACCCCACCTCCATGAACATGAGCTTGTTTCTCTTTATAAATCACACAAAGGCAGTGGTTGATAGTTTGCGAAACCTAGCATGGATCTTCTAATAACTTTGTAACTTGGGCATTATATTGTCATATATTCCGAGCTTCAACGTCTAGTTTGCAAGTGTATAAAAGTTTGACTTATTAAACCTGTCGGGCCATCAGTATACAAAAATAATGACATAACACTACACTAGAACTCCCATATTAGTGATGGGTCTAGATGTACTTTAGTGATGAACATCCCTACGTTGCTAAATTTGGGTCAGTAATGTGGACCCGTAGCGATGGATCCTAACTGTTCCACTTCACTGAAGGCAGATATCAGCGATGCGTCGTATTGAACCGCATCGGTACAACAAAGAACAATTAGGAAAGTGCCGTTTTAACCAACGTGAGATATGAATGACACATTTTGCCAACCCCCATCACCGAGAGGGATATCAGTGTCCTGTTTTCCCAACCTGTGTCACTGATATCCGTTGTCAGTGATGCATTTTCCCCAATCCCATTATGATGTGAATTAAAAAGCAAGAATCAAAGAAACAGAGAACATTAAATATATATTATAAACATTGCAGATACACATGTTTTGTATATTATATAGATCATAAGTACATATCTTTTGTAAATTATATACACCATAAATAAATAGATCTCATTGATTCGGAATGAAGTTAACATATTAGCCATACTCCAAGACATCATGTTAATTAGCAACAAAATGGATGCATGCCTATCATCCCTGTTACAGTCAGAAAAAAAATGTAATCCTTGTTTGAGCAATGCTGACATGCTGAGCCTTCAAGAAGACCAAATTCTGCATGCTAAAGTATACAAAAAGCCCTTCTGGATCAGTTGTGGTATGAATACAAGTATACGAGCTCCGAAAGCAGAGCTGGGCGCGAGTACCCTGCTCATCTGTATAGTCACATGCTCAGGCGTTTAGCATGCTGCCTACCTTCGTATTTTGTTAGGGAATACAACTCTACAAAGAACATCTTGACGCCTTGTTGTTTCACCAGTGCCTCATACTGCTCTTCTCTACAAAGAACATCTTAACAGTGAATCACCGTTGATGAAAAATGCTCCTGCTGCGGATATTCGAGATGGAGGTGTAGCTCTGCACTGTCTTCTTAGATTTTCTGCTATTTCAAGCACTTGTGGAAATGCTTCTGCAAAAAACTCACTAGATGTGATCATTTCTTTTCGAGTGCAATTCTGCTAGCAGAGTATTGATCAAATCATGACCATGGCATGTTCTGACTTCCTGTTGTCAGTTCATGACATTCTAGGCAGCACTTTACCATTACCTACAGTGCTAATTAGTTTCCTGATGCCTCTCATTTCCATTAGCTCCATGCATTCTTCTACTTTACAAAAAATTGAACAAACCTACCCAGGCATTAGTAGTTATGATTCCGTGTGCGGTTCACTTATTAAAAAGGGTGTGTCTAGGTATATATAGTATAGGTACAGAAACAACAATGTCAAATTGGTACATCACAAAGTAATAATTGTTACGTATTTATTTTTAGTAGGTCAGGTATTATATGGATGCATTCAATACATAGTTACAGTCCATGCCAAATGTTAGTAATAGGCTATTGGGTTGCATGATTGTACCAGTATAGTAGACCGGGCATGCCTAGCTATAAAATGAACTATGCCGTGCAGTTTCTGGATGGAGCACATGAGCAAATTGTCAGTTGATGCATGTTGTTGGCCAGGAAATGATCAAGCAGAATACAGGGGAAGATGTTCTTATTGTATTCTGCTTCATCATTTTCTTGTTAGCTTGCATCCATGAGAAGACTTGCAAGCTTATGTGGCATCAAGAACCAACAATTCCACCTAAACAAGCATTACACGACTTCAATTCCACACAATTCTGGCAGCCGCAAACAGAAAATGAAGAGTCGCAAACTTGTCCTTCCCAGTTTATATTAAGGCCCTGCTGGCACGTGATAAGTTTTTGTAGACACAACATGTGTACCCCGCCTGCCCCTAATCCAGAGACATGTGTTAAGGCAAAATTAAAATATTTTTGTATACCCGAAATGTGTTAAGACATCCGCGAAATGTCAACAAAAGGATTTTTTGGCGATAGAACTTGATGCCACCTATACACTACTTTGTAAAACTTGAACTTAAAGCAAAACTAATACAAGGAGGGCAAAAGGGGCAAAATCCCATTAGTTTGTCTCCATTTAAAATATTCAGAGGTTAAATAAGCTAACTTTTTTAACAAATGGTTAAGTGGATAAACTGAATAGATTGGGATAATACTATTATGGACTTCGTCTGAGGATAGATATACCACAGTAGTAACTACAATAAAAAAGAAAACCTTCATTACAGGGGGAATGCATTGCAGAGACTGTCCTTTGACAGTGCATCTCATAAAACGGTGGATTTAGAGTTCACTCTACTGATAATAATCACTAACATAAATTTTCACTGTTCTGCTTTCCACTGCTAATTAATGATTGTACATAGAGTTTGTTGTTAAGTTGTGCAGGGTAATAATCCGGCAAATTGGTATCCATGAGAAGAACAAATAAGTACAGGTACATATGTAGTGCACACTATAGGTAGGTTAGTTCTTTTCAGTGCATGCTACTGCAGCGATAGCGCAATCATTGGATCAAGCATGACAGAGTCATTCGGTAACAGAAATTCATGGTTAATCATCGCCCTGGGAGGCATCCAACATATGACTCAAACGGTGAGGTCAACGTTCAGTAGTGATAAGTGGCTTCCTAATGAAGAAATGTGGCATTCAAATAACAGTTGGGTAGTAGGACTAATCATTTCACAGGAAATACACAAGGGCAAGCTATTTGCCATAGTAATTGTCCTAAAAAAATAAATGGTAGAGAGTTAGCATGCAGTCAATTCACCGCAAAAAAACACATATACTTGTTTGTGAATTTTTCTTGACCTTAAAAAACATATCTGCTTGCTTTCAGAACAAGTGTGTATTTGATTTTATATCAAAGGTGTGTTTTCCTTGTTTTATCCGTGAGTTGTATTTCACCTTTTTAGCATTTTGACTAACTGAATATGATTGAGGAGTGCTGTTTAAAATCTGTCGTACACAGGATCAATCTTCTTTTATTGAAAAAAGGGTTTGCGTGCTCCCCTACTTCTATTCTGATAAAGAAATGCCATCACAGCTTGTTTTATTGGAGCCACGAAGATGTCAGAGTTTCAAACACAATGCATTGGTGCCTGCCTCTGCATTTGCATGGACATCCCGTGACACAAAGCTGCTTAGTATATTTAGGGCATATTTAGATCACCTGTATATTAAAAGTTGTTATTGTGTTTGTTTAATTTAATGAAAATTTTAAATAAATTTCAAATTTGAACCGTCAATCAGAATTTTGGCCTGGAAAGATTGTACCGGATATTAAGATCCTGAAAGTGAAGAGATAATTGGAACCAGTCAATTGATTTCAGAAAGTAAGCGAGTATAGTGTCCAACTATGAAGGATCATCATGAAATAAAAAATGTTGAGGAGTTGGTTTTAAGGGATTTTTTGTATCTCTAAAGACTGTTTAGCTACGTCACCAAAGACTGTTTTCTACATTGTGATTTTTGGCGCTTGGAGTTGAACAAAAACCTGACTCTGAAAAAGAGGAGGAGGCCGACTGCCGTTAACGGAGTCAGACCCGGAGTCAATCTTGTCAGGACTTCATCTCTGCTAACTGCTTAGGAGGGCGGATTTTCCGCGGGCTAAGATTCATGAAGCCGAGAAAAGTTACAAGTTCGGTGGTCTGGGACATGGTGCTTTATATTCAGGTCACACATCGCTGGTGTGGAAGATCCTCGACACAATATAATGATACGGCACAGACCATGGTAGGATCCTCTACTGCAGCTGAGAGTCTCACCACCTCCAACCCATGAGGCTGCTACATGATCGCCATGAACATGGATCTCTTTCCGTGTTGGGAAATTAAAGCAGATCATCGGCAATGACTGTTCAACTACGACATGCATGTTAGTGACCAAGAAGATCAATTGGTCTGTGGCAGTACGAAATTCAAAAACAAAACAAGAGGAAGTTTCAGATCAAGAATAATTCAGATTCAAATTGATTCTGAGAGGGAAGACAAATACCAAAGAGATTGATTTCATTGTTCAAGGTGGGCCCAAATGCACGTTTTGACCCTTGCCTGCAACATGTATATGGTCATCTCTTTTTGCATGTATGGTAGATCACCGTTGAGATGTCGAAATCGTAGACAAACCAATCAGAGCATCACAATGAGAACTTGTCGGATACCAATATTAGGGGTATCCAATGACAACGGGTTAAGGATAAAAGCCCCGACCCTGTGTGGGGGCCGACGCATACGACCCTCGCGCAGGGCAGCTATCCTTTTCTCTATGATTTTACTCCACCCGAACAAAATAGCGACACAATTGTTTCTCTCTCTCTAAAGTTCCCTCTCCCGTACATACCTGGGCAGGTGCATGCATGCGTGTATGCATGTGCATGCATGGTGCCTTTTCTAATCATTGCATGCATGCCTTTTTTCAAGTGAAGGCGTGTCTCTCTCTCTATTTTCTCTCGAATCAGTGCAGCACAACAAAGCATGCTCGCCTGACAAGTTGCATGCTCGCCCTACAAGCTGCACCTCAGCCCGACAGCTTCACGTCTCGCCCGACAAGCTGCACCTCCGCCCGACAAGCTTCATGTCCCGCCCGACAAGACTCCGGTTCACCCGACAGGTTCCCGTCTCGCCCGAGTGGTAGTTCCTTCTCGCTTAAGGAACCCCGAGAAGACCTGTCTCGCCCGAGCAATCTCCGTCATACAAAGACCCGCGCTGCCCATACCGAGCCGTACCCACTAGGTACCTCGGTTGTCAGAACGGAATGGGCACACGTCCATCGCCACGAGGGCTACAGCAGCGGCCGTCTCGTCCGAACAGGAGCTTTTTCCTTTGACTGTACTTTTCTCCCTCTTTTACTTTTCACTTTACTGGCTCCCCTTGATCTATAAAAGGGGAGGCCAGGCCCCCTGCGAGGGGGGACCGATTCTTTTCCTCCTCTCGAGAGGAACGTTCTCTCTTCTTCTTCTTCCTCCAGCCAGCCATCAGGCTAGGCTCACACACACTTACACTCGAACACCAGAGACTTGGGAACTCGTCCCTCTCTCGCCCGTTTGTATCCCCCTACTACAAACCAGCGCAAATAACACGAGCAGCACGAACTGGACGTAGGGTATTACTCCCTGGAGGCCCGAACCAGTATAAATCCTTGTGTCCCCCTTTTGCGCAACCGTCCGAGGCTCGACGCGCAATCCCCGATATTACTTGCCGGCGGTAAAGAACCCCGACAGTTGGCGCCCACCGTGGGGCCTTTGCGCGTCACGTCTTTTTCCTTGCAGGTTTCGGATGGCCAACCAATCTCAACTCCGTCGTCATCTTCGACTCATGCTCCGCGTCTTTACGGACTTCCTCAACATCGCCTCCCCGGCTCGGCACCCCGACCGGTGACGAGCCCGACTGCGCCACCCGAATCGACAAGCAGGCCCCAACGCCGACCGAGACGGTGGCGCGCGGCGGCCGACCAACCGCGTGCAGCAACCGCGACCCCGACCGGCGGCAGAACCGACCCAGTCCCGCCGCGCCTACCGAGCGCCAGCACCCGACGGCTGCACGCCGCTCCAACCGGCGACCGCGTCAACCGCGGCATCGACTCCGACCCGCGCTCCGCACCGTCGCAGGTCTCGGATGGCCAACCGCATCGAGAGTTGGGCGCCAGGGGTGCTCGTGCGCTTCGGCAGCCTGAACTTCTTCCTCGCCAGGGAGCTGGCTCGGGACGACCACCAGCTCCTCCGCGCCGCACCGTCGAAATCGTTCGATCCTGACACGACGCCCCGGTCGCACTGCCGACCGCTCGCCGGCGAGCTGCGGCGTCACGTCGCGTCCGAGGGTGGTGCTTACCACGGCCATCGCCATCCGCTCCCGCATCACGTCCCCCCTTGCATGGCTCGGAAGCTTCACCGCCGTTTCATACCACACCGATGGAGGCCTTCCTCGGCAGCCGATTCAGATCGAGAAGTGTGAATGGAGGAGGAAAAAAAATAAAGTTGCAGGGCCCACCATGTGCATGCGTACGCAAGGGTCGCTCTCCGTGCTGCTATGCGTACGCAAGGGAGAGCGCAGGGCGCGTCCCTCTGCCTACTGAACTACTGAAGTTATTATTATACTGTAAACTGCCTGCGCTGTTCGGAGGATGAGTGCAGGCTTGTGCAAGCTGCCCTCCCGACCGGTCCAGGCAGCAGCCACAGAGCCTGGGAAACAGCACGCGGGTGGAATTGGCAGCGTCGTGCACGCCGCTCGGCCTCACTACAGCTGCACGCCAACCTCGACGGCGGCGGCGGCACCGATGACCGCAGCGACGACCACGACGCCGTCAACCACAACCTCGCCGACGGCGGTGGCACCGACGGCCGCAGAGACGACCACGACGTCGTCAACCGCGACCATGATGACGGCCGCGGTGACGCCAACAACGCCCATAGCACCGCCGGTTACGACGACAACGGCACCGGTGGCCGCAGCGACGCCGATGGTGACCCCAGCGCCACCAACTACAATCGAGGTGGAGTCCACTCGGGCGAATCGGAAACTCGTCGGGCGAAGCGAAAAACTACTCGGGTGACCAACCACTCGTGCGAGAAACAGAAAACTACTCAGACAACTACGCTGACCGACAGTCTTTGGTTGTGCGCGCCGATAGCATTAAACCGTCCACGCCACCGTCCGAGCACGCATCCTCGACCGAGTCACGGCACGACCGGACGTCGTCTTTTTCGTCCACTCAACCATCGCCAACCGGTTCCTCGAACGAGCAACCACGCCGACCAAGCGCCGGCGCTCGGGGGCTACACACCGCCGACCACGCGGCCGCCCCGACCGAGCGTCGCGACCCCTCGACCAAGCGAGCCGGCCTGCTGCCTTCCGCCACACTCGTCTCCGTCCACGGCATCACCGACGGACTCGCCCCGCTCGGTCACACGCCACCACGCATCATCAACAGGTACCGATGGCCGCAACGCCGCCCGGCAGCCGCCCCAACTCGCAGCGGCCCCAACCGTGGAGGCGCGCTCCGCTGCGCCTGACCCCGACCGCGGGGCCTGAGAGGTGTGCTCCGCCACGCCGGACACCGCCGCCCGTCCGCTCCGACATGACCGAACCCGTGGCACCCGACGACCTCACGTCCCCCGACCCCGCGGTCGAGGAGCGCATTTCCGAGGGCTCCGGCACTGTCGAGCCATTGACTCCTCAACCCCAACGACAAAACGCCAAAACAGCTAAGTTTTACCACGATCCTTCGTATTTCCATACATTTCCCTTTACACTCTCGCATGCCTCTTTTGGGTGTCGCTAAAGTACTCGGGTAACGCTGACCTCATCTGTGAAACCTCATCCCACGTGCCGCCTGCACCTGAGCCTCCCCGATGAGCAGTGCAATCTGCGGTAAGCCGTCCTCTCTGTGAGCAGTGGTCAGCGGAAGGTGCTTAAACGTGGTAAGCTGGTTACCCGAGAAAATACGTAGCCTAATAAAGGCAGGGCGTGTGTGACTTTCGTTGGTAACGAATAAACCTCAATTTTTCGCTTTACGCAACGCTTTGCATTGCACCGTTTGTTGCAGCTTGACAAGTTCCGGTGCGCCTGGTAGGGCTCCTACACGCGGGGGTCGGCACCCTCCATCTCGCCCGCGGCGCGCGGGGTCAGGCGCCCGCCTCGCCCGCCAAGGGAATCCTCGCCCTCGAGTGAAGCTCGTCCTGAACCAACACTAGCTCTCCACCCGTCAGGTTCAAAACGAGCTGGCATCTAGCCACCTGATCCGGGCTCGGAGGCTTGGGATCCCGAACGAAGGAGTATTATCGTATCTCCGATATCGCCCGACACGAGAAGCGTATTTTCTTAGCCGCGACGACTCGGTCGGCTCACGACGGGCATGCGGAAGGACGAACGGCCTTGACAAGCCAGATCGCCCAGGTAACAAGGGATACGGGGCTGAAAACGCCCCTACGGCCCGTCACAGTCTAGGAGTTCGAAGGCTGGCCCACCGATGGGTTCGACAGTGTCGGGGGTAGACCCCCAGGGGTACCCAGAAGGCGGATTGGCCCAACCAGCAAGGGGTGGCCCAGTCCGAGTGCAACTGGATCGGTTTGTCAGACTGGGTGGCCCACCAGTCGGGAGGCCCACCAGTCGGACGAGCCGGATGGGCGCGACGGCGCGCGCGGCAAGGAAGCAGGCGGCGTATCCCGCAAGAAGCTCGGAGATCAAGATAAACTAGCCGGAATTATAGGGAAAGATATCTGTAATCGTTATAGGATCGCATCCTTGTATTTCGGGTAGGTTACGATCTCTAGCCGACTTGTAACTCAAGGCAGTCGGACTATATAAGGCACCTTGAGACCCCCCTCCAGAGGACGACATCTACGATTACAATCCACAACCTAGGACAGAACCCAACTACGGAGATCCTTCAGGAACTTCATACACAGCAATACAATCACCCCCAACACAGGACGTAGGGTATTACGTCATCTCGACGGCCCAAACCTGTTCAATCCTTGCGTCTTGTGTTACCATCGACTTCTGATCCTCGATCTGTCCCTCAACAAATCAACCACGTAGGCTACCCTGTGTGGACTGCCGGGTCCAAACATCCGACAGTTGGCGCGCCAGGTAGGGGTTGATCGACGAGATCAATCTGCAAGCTCGATGGCATCCACTTCCGCCGTCATCACGCCGGCATCCATGAAGATTTCCATCGCTGAGGGGGCTATGTTGTTCTTCGGATCCATGGTCTTCACCGCCGGACCCGAGGGAGAGCTCTCCTTCACCCGTGACGCCACCCCGGAGGAGACAGCGCTGCGACTTGACGCTACGCCAGACGGGATCGTCACCATCACCGCTCCGTCGCCAACCATCGCCAACAACTCGGCGACCGCGACAGCCAGCGTCGTTCTCCCGCCATCCAAGGGGAACACGCTTTCTCCTATACCGCCGACTGCTTCGTCCACTCCGCCTCCGCCACGCAGGGTGCAGGAGACGCCCGAGGAGCGAAGGCGCCGATGGGCTGCACGCCAACGCCAGTTCGAGGCGGACATGGATCACGCCATCGCTTCCATCGGTGAATGCATCGAACTCACCGAATTCGCTAGTCAGAGCATCGCCTCGCCGACACGATTCCCGTTAGGACTCGGGAACAGCGGGGCCGTCTACCAGCAAGCACTCGGCGAACGCGTGAACGCCGACTACTCCCCAGATGCGGTCAGGGCGGTCGATCACGTCACGACCACCCAGATTGGATCTGCTCCGGACGTTGCGGCGACACAGCATCCTCATCCTCAGGATACGCCGACTCCACCTGAACCAACCCCGACTTTCCCGCGGGTGACACGTGTCCTCCCTCCAAATAAGAGGATCACGCCTTCCAAGCGGGAGATGTTCGTCTCCGACATATCCGCCGACGAGCTAACGGTCCAAGGCGAGGATCAAGCACACCGTGACGCCAGGATCGGGCGCAACGGTGAGAAGCAACGACGCCGCGATGCGTGGCGAGAACGCCGAAACCCCAGGGTCACGCGTAATCTCCAAGATGACTTCATCCAAGAAATTGACGGCGTGGGAGTTTACGCCACCCCGTCAGCTAACCTCGCCGCCACACACCAAGAGCTGGAAGGAATCCCGGAAACCCCGGAGCTCAACCGGATCAAGGTTAGGCTGACTGCAGCCGTGGGCATGATCAATGCCCAGAGGGCTCCTGCTTCCTCGTCTCGCCACTCCAAGTCGGCCAGCCGCCGAGAAGCCGATCACAACGTGGTCGAACAGCCGGATCTCCGCGAACAACTCCGCAACCGCGATCTCCGAAGGAACCTCGACGACCGTCATCGGCGAAGGGACGAGGAAGAGCTCCGACGGCGCGCCGAGTACAATCGTGAACACGGCCCCCCAGGGCTGGATCGCGACGCGCGCCAACGCCGAGAGCTTGAGGCCGCACGCCGCCGAGAGTTCGACCGCAAGTACGGGCCTCCACTCGGACAAGACAGGCCACCCCGGGCTCACACCCCGGAAGACTGCTCCGCCGACTCGGGACACGTGGGCGTCGAGAACCTCAACGACTGCGACGGCTTCCCGGCATTCACTGCCCGAGTAAGATCCATTAGAATGCCTGCTAACTTCAAACCTACAGGCATAGAAAAATATGACGGGAAGGCGGACCCGACGATGTGGCTCCGGACGTACAGCATCGCCATCCGCGCGGTAAACGGCGACCACGACTCCATGTGCGCCTACTTCCCCGTCGCCATGACCAAGGTGGGGCTGACCTGGCTTCACAGCCTTGAGCCCGGCTCCATCGACAGCTGGGGCACCCTCTGCGACAAGTTCAAGAGCTACTTCCAGGGGAGCTCCATTCGACCAGGCACCGCCTGGGACCTGGGCAAGGTGAAGCAGAACCGCGGGGAGAGCCTCCGCGACTACACCGACCGGTATATGGAGAACCGGAACTTAGTTCCCGGCTGCTCCGAGTCCGAGATCATCAGCTACTTCCTCGATGGCCTCACCGACTCCGTCGTCTTCGAGCGCCTCTGCGAGGACATGCCAAAGACCTCCGGCGAGTTCTTTGGCCGGGTGAACAAGATGGCGAACGCCAAGGAGGCCGTCCGCCTCCACTACGGCAAGAAAAGCACTCGGGACGATGATCGTCCCCCTCGCCGAGAAGACCGCCCGAAGAAGGAGGACACACGCCGCCCCCGACCTGAACCAAGCAGGAGGGATGACCGAAAGCGCTCGAGAGACTTCACCATCGCCGCCATGGATCGTAGCGGCCCTCGCCCGCGGTCCAACTTCAGCGCTGACTTCGAGAAGATGCTCCAAGGACCCTGCCCCATCCACAAGCAGTCCAAACATCGCATGATCGACTGCATGGGGCTCGCCGACGCCTACAAGAAAAAGGAGGGGAAGCTGCCGCCACGAGACGACGACAAAGGCGACAAGGGGAAAGGGGCTCCCGCGAACCCTGCTTTCCCGAATGTCGACAGGCAGGTGAACTTCATCCTCGGAGGACCGCCGCCCGTAGACGACAAGCGCCGGGAGAAAGTACGTGACCGGGAGATATTCTCCTGCTACACATCGCCGATCCAACCACTCCGCTGGTCCGAGCAGCCGATCACCTTCTCCAGGGAGGACCAGTGGTTCCAGGTCTCCGACGTGGGCGAGTACCCGCTGGTACTCAGCCCGATCGTGCACAACGCCCGCCTCACCAAAGTACTCGTCGACGGTGGGAGCGGGCTCAACATCATCTTCGCCCAAACGCTGAGGGACATGGGCATCGGCCTCGACGCCCTGACTCCTTCTCTCCACCCGTTCTACGGGCTGATCCCGGGCAAGGGCTCCAAACCACTCGGGCAGATTGCTCTGCCCGTCACCTTCGGCGATCAGGACAACTTCAGGACCGAGTACCTCAGCTTCCAGGTCGCCGACTTCACCACCGCCTACCACGCCATTCTGGGGAGACCAGCGCTCGCCAAGTTCATGGCGATCCCCAACTACATGTATCTGCTGATGAAGATGCCAGCACCAAACGGCGTCCTCTCCATCCGCAGCGACGTCCACATCTCCAAGCGCTGCGACAAAGAAGGGCTCCACCTCTGCACCGGCATCGAACGCAGCGTGCTGCAGATGGAGGTGGTCCACGAGGCAAGAACCTTCCAAGGAGACCCGGGCTCCATCCCCGAGTCCTCCAAGCGAAGAGCCGCACCGACCACAATGCAGCCAGCTGAAGAAGTGCGCCCTATCTCACTTGGGCTCTCCGACTCCTCCAAAACCGCCCTGATCGGATCAGGGCTCGACCCCAAATAGGAAAGCGCGCTCGTCGCCTTCCTCCGGGACAACGCCGATATATTTGCATGGACTCCATCAGATATGCCGGGTGTTCCGAGGGAGGTGGTCGAGCACTCCTTGAAGTTTGACGCGAACGCCAAGCCAGTTCGCCAAAAGCTCCGACGCTTCGCGCAGGACCGCAAGGAGGCCATTAGGGCAGAGATTACAAGACTGTTAGCCGCCGGGTTCATTAGAGAAGTCTTTTATCCTGACTGGCTCGCTAACCCAGTCCTTGTAAGAAAAAAGAATAATGAATGGAGAATGTGTGTTGACTACACGGATCTCAACAGGCACTGCCCTAAGGACCCCTTCGTCCTACCCCGCATCGACCAAGTCGTTGACTCCACCGCCGGATGCGTACTCCTATGCTTCCTTGATTGTTACTCCGGCTACCACCAGATCGCCCTGAAAGAAGAAGACCAGGAGAAGACATCCTTCATAACTCCGATCGGCGCCTACTGCTACACCAAGATGACGTTCGGCCTCCGCAATGCCGGAGCCACCTACCAGAGGGCCATTAACTTGACCCTAGGCACTCAGATCGGCCGCAACGCCGAGGCCTACGTCGACGACATAGTCATCAAGACGAAGATCGAAGCCGAGTTCATCACCGACCTCTCCGAAACGTTTAACAATCTTCGCAGGCTCAACTGGAGGCTGAACCCGACTAAGTGCGTCTTCGGCGTGCCCAAAGGGAAACTACTCGGTTTCATCGTCAGCAACAGAGGCATTCAAGCCAACCCAGAGAAGATAGACACCATCCGGAGGATGAAACCGCCGACTAGGAAGAAAGAGATCCAAAAGCTGACTGGTTGCATGGCGGCCTTGAGCAGATTCATCTCCCGGCTGGAGGTTAAGGGCTTGCCGTTCTTCAAGATCCTCAGGAAGACCGACAGGTTCGAGTGGAACCAAGAGGCGCAGCAAGCTTTCACCGACCTCAAGAACTACCTCTCCAATCCACCAGTACACGTCGCTCCGCATAACGACGAAACGCTACTCCTGTACATCGCTGCCACGACCAACGTGGTGAGCACCGTCATCGTCGTGGAAAGGGAGGAAGAAGGAAAGGTGCAACGAGTGCAGCGACCAGTCTACTACGTGAGCGAAGTACTCAGCGAATCCAAGTCTCGCTATCCCCAGGTGCAGAAGCTACTCTACGCACTGCTGATCACATCAAGAAAACTCCGGCATTACTTCCAAGCGCATCGCATCAAGGTGGTCACGCAATTTCCACTCGGGGAAATCCTCCACAACAGGGACGTCACGGGGCGAATCATCAAGTGGTCCGTCGAGCTCGCCTCCTTCATCATAGACTTCATCCCGCGCACCGCCATCAGGTCACAGATCCTCGCCGACTTCGTCGCCGAATGGACCGAGAGCCAGGACGAAAGAAGACACCAGCGGCGAACACTGGAAGATGTACTTTGACGGCTCCCTGATGATCGACGGAGGAGGGGCCGGGGTACTCTTCATCTCGCCGAAAGGGGAACAGCTCCGATATGTCCTCCAAATTCGTTTCCCTGTCACCAACAACGCCGCCGAGTACGAAGCAATTCTCCACGGGCTCCGCATCGCCACATCACTAGGCATAAAGAGGCTCCTGGTCTATGGCGACTCTGCTGTTGTTATAAACCAGGTGAACAAAGAATGGGATCGCCACAGCGAGCGGATGAACGCCTATTGCGAGGCAGTGCACAAGCAGGAGGGGAAATTCTATGGAGTTGAGTACCACCACGTCCCATGGGAAAACAACCTCGCCGCTGATGCACTCGCCAAGCTGGGATCCACCCGCGCAGAAGTTCCAGGGGGAGTGTTCGTGCAAGGCCTCCTCAAACCCTCGGTTAAAGAGTTGGGCGACGAGCCAGAGCCTGCCCCGGAACTCTGCGAGGTGCTGGCCATTAACGCCGAAGAAGAAGACTGGATGGCCGAGTTCATAGATTTCCTCGCATACAACAAGGTGCCAAAGGACCCCACGGAGCGAAAGATCCTGGAACGCCGAAGCAAAAACTACGTGGTGGTCGGTGGCGCCTTGTACAGACGAGCCGCCACAAATCAAGTGTTCATCAAATGCGTCACGAGGGGAGTCGGCCTCGAGATCCTTGATGACATCCACTCGGGAGTTTGTGGAAGCCACGCCGCCGCAGGAACACTAGTCGGGAAAGCATACCGAGCCGGGTTCTTCTGGCCCACCGCCGTATCCGACGCCAAAGCACTCGTCCGCCGGTGCCAGGGGTGCCAATTCTTCGCCAAGCAGAAACATCTCCCGGCCCAAGCTCTACGCACCATCCCGCCCTCGTGGCCATTCGCCTGTTGGGGGTTGGACATGGTGGGACCATTCAGAGCAGCCCCGGGAGGTTACACTCACATTCTCGTCGCCATTGATAAATTCTCCAAATGGATAGAGTACAAGGCCATCGTCGGAACTCCAACGTCAAAGCAAGCCGCCGCCTTCATCGAAGAAATCACACACCGGTTCGGAGTCCCTAACAGGATCATCACCGACTTGGGGACACAGTTCACCGGATCCGCCTTCTGGGACTTTTGCGAGAACAGCTGTATCGATGTATACTACGCCTCCGTCGCCCATCCCAGATGTAATGGACAGGTGGAACGAGCCAACGCCATGATACTCCAAGGACTAAAAGCAAGAGTCTTCGACCCATTGAAGAAATTCGCCGGACGGTGGCACCAAGAGCTACCACAAGTCATCTGGGGACTCAGGACTCAGCCGAGTCGTGCAACAGGTCATACTCCATTCTTCCTCGTCTACGGCTCTGAGGCAATCCTCCCCACCGACATCGCTTTTGGAGCACCGCGCATCGATAATTACGACGAAGGCGAAGCAGAGGCAGCTCGCGAGGTGGACCTAGTCTCCATTGAAGAACACCGAGTTAACGCGCTCATACAACACGCGCGCTACCAGCAACAACTCCGACGCTACCACGACAAGAACGTCCAGCAACGGGACTTCAACATTGGTGACCTCGTCTTACGCCGAGTGCAATCCACAGCAGGGGTTCACAAACTCTCCGCCCCATGGGAAGGCCCGTTCATCGTGACTCAGGTCATATGTCCGGGTACTTTTCGTCTCCAATATGAGGATGGCACCGAGGTCCCACACCCGTGGAACATAGAGCATTTACTCCGATTCTACCCATGAAAAGCTATGTATCACAAAGTTCAATAATAGTATATGCCTTTTTCTTTCGTATATTTGTTCTCTTTGCAAAACTTCTCGGAATTACTCCGTTCCTGAGTAGTTCTTAACTAAATGCTGTGTAACCGGGCCTGGAACGACGCCTAAGACTTCTACACGTGCACGGGATCTGCTCTCGACGTTATGAACTTAGGATAAGTGAAGCAAAGGGAAAAGCACATTTCAGCTAAAAGCTACTCGGGCAACATTAAGAAATAATACAAAGTATCCAACATTCTTATTTTACTTGTTTCTGACTACTTGTATATACAAAAGTTTACACCACTCTGCTACAGAATACAGGACTCTACTCAAACTTGAGAGCCTCGCCAACTTTCTCGGCGATTGGGCGAGTTTCAGCCATCGCCGCATCAACCTGCTCCGTCGTGGCGTCCGCCGCCACCCCATCGCCAACCGGCGCAAGGTCAATCCGCGGGTATAGTGTCCGAACACGCGCCAAGGCGTCGTTCGCACACACAACGGCCGATTCCTTGATCAGCTCGGTGATGCGGATTGGCGCAGCTTGAAGACGCGCGACTAAGGCAGTCGGCTCACCCTCCTCCGGGGCCACGGAGTCCAGCAGGTCCCTCGCCGCCTCGTTGACCTCCGTCAGGGCCAGATGCGCCGATGTCAGATCTTGCTCCAAGCCTGTTATGATTTGAGAGTTATTCTGAATTGTATACATGGCCTGGAGCATCGTCATGTCCGCACCTTTCCGGAAGTCCTGCTCCTGCTTCAGCTTGCCCGCCATCACTTCCTCCGACTGCTGCAGAGTTGCGTTCGCAAATCGCAGCTCCTTCAGCTCGTTGATGTGACGGTCCCTCTCCATCTCCTTCTCTGGAAAGGCAAGGAAGCATTCGGTCAGAATGAAAACAACACGGTAAAGTCCCACGGTTCAGCAACTACTCGGGAACTACAAGGAGAGGGCCTTACGGTGAAGACTGTGTCGATGCTCCACAATAGCGTCGTTCAAGCTCTTCTTGGCAGCGTCACGCTGACGCCTGACCCGTTTGAGCTCTGCTTCCGCCTTCGCCGCACGCCGGAGCGCCGACTCCGCGTCCTGGGTCTGCACAAGGCGCGACTGCCGGAGCGTAGCCAATTTCTACAACCGTCCGAAAAGGTGAAGAACTCAGAAAACCAATAAAGAAAAAGAAAAGATCAACAAGACAGGGGAGAAATCTAACCGCTGCAAGGCGCTGGGCGTGGTCGACAGCAATCTGAAGCTCGGCGATCACCGAGCCCTCCTTCTCCGCCATGGCGTCAACCCCGGGGACAGTGATGGTCCCCGAGGTGTCCGACTGCTTCGGTAGATCCTCCTCCTGGGCTTCTCCTCGAGCAATGTCGCCCGCGCCTACGGGCGAAGACTGGATCACCGTGTCCACGACAGGATCCCCAGTGACACTTGGAGTAATCGCCGAACCACCTTCGCCGCCCTGAACGTCGTCGGCCGCCGGCACCTCCACTACCACCTCCGGGTCAGGCCTGACTGGGACCTCCGCCGTCTGCGCCGCTCCCGACCCATCGGCCGAGTTCGTCACCTCGGGCGTAGCACCCGAGGATGACTGGCCCGCAGGTGCGGCCGGGGGAGCACTCGGGCCTTGCGGGGCATGAGTTGAAGGAGCCTTCCCGCTGGCCGCCTCACCATCAAGATCGGAGGCTTTGCTGCAAAAAAGCACTCGGAAGTTAAAACAAGAACTCGGAGATAAATGATAACAAGAAGAAACGCGAAGACCGACAACTCACCGAGTACTCTTCGCCACCGCGACTCGGGGCCGGAAGACAGGGAGCTTAGGACGCCGCTGCGCCGAAGCCGCCATGAGGATTGGCCTGGTCCCCAAATCGGAGACTGGCCTTGCATCCGCCGTGGCCTGCACAAGCGTCTCCGCCACCCTGCGCCGCCTCTCCTCCACCGAGACGCCCATGGCCCGGGCGTGCTCCTGCTCTTGGAACACGTCGTCGGGCACCGCCTCGTCCTTCTCCTCTTCCTCCATGACGGCCGGGGAAGGATGTCCCGGCTCGTCAACATCGGCGTCCGAACCCGCAGACGGCCGCTGAGCCGGCTGCGCGTCGGATTTCTTCTCCGCCACCTTCTTCGTGCGCCTCCGCTTGGGAGGCGGCGGCAGCGTACCCGCCACTGCATCCCGGATGGAGGGCGCTTCATCCGACAACGTGGCCGAGTCGTCGGCCGCCCCATCGTCAACGGCCACCGCCCGCTTGGAAACGCCGCCCCCGTGATTATTCCTTTTCGCCACAGCCGTCCGGCGCTTCCGCGGACGGTCCTCCACCACCTCCTCATCCGAAGGACTCAGAGAGCCCTCCGTGTCACTCGGTGCCCATATACGGGGAGCAGCCGGATCAACCGCCCCCTCTGCCCGAGTGCCGCCCTGAGCAGCCGGAGGCGCGTCCTCCAGAATCACTTTCCTCGGGAAGTCTTCTGGAAGTGGAGCAGCAGAGAAATATTCGAAGACTCGATCCTGCGCAAGAGAAGACGCAAAATCAGACGGCCAACGGACGAAACCAGAAATTATGTCAAGAAAGAACATTCAAAAAGCACTTGGAATGGCAACTTACCGGTGGTGGAGGCCTCTTCAGTGAAAAAGGGCGCGGCTGGTCTTTCTCCGACACGTGGCCGAGGAAGAACCCGCCCACGCGCGCCTTCATCTCCTCCTTGCTCACGGTGCTGTTGGCAACCCGAGTGGGATCATCCCGGCCCGAGTACTCGTAGCTCGGGTGCTTCCGCTCTTGGATCGGCTGGATCAGCCGCCTGCTGAAGTTGCAGGCGATACCAATCGCCGTCAGATGCTTGACCTCCTTCAGCTCCTTGATCAACACAAGGAGCTCGTCCACCTCATCCATCTCGGAGGCGTTAGGAAGCTCATTCCAGCAATCCCTAACCTTCGGCCGCTCTCCGGTGTGGCAGGGGATCGCCGGCTCATGGTTCCCGACATAGAACCACTCGGCTTTCCATCCTTTGTTGGAGGTGTTGAGGGCTATGTCGAAGTACTCATCCTTCCGCCCTTGACGCAGCGTAAATCCAGCGCCTCCAACCACCACCATCTTCTCTTCACTCGGCTGGGGCTTCAGCCAGTACAAATATCTCCACAAGTTGAAATGGGGAGAGATCCCCAGATACGCCTCGCAGAGATGAATGAAGACCGAGATCGCCATGATGGAGTTGGGGTTGAGGTTGATGGCCTCGATCCTATAGTAATGCAGCAACCCTCGGAAGAACGCCCCTGTAGGCAAGCCGAGTCCCGCCTCGAAGAAAGGCTTGAAAAGGACCAGCTCGCCGGAGTTCTCCGACGGGAACACCTCTCCGGCGCTCGGCCGTCACTCCGCCACGGCCTGAGACGGGAGGATGCTCCGCTCCACCATCTCCTCCAGCATCTCTGTGGTCACCTTCCCCCGCACCGACGCGAGGACAGGGGAGGGGATCTTGTCAGACTTGGGGACGCCAGTGAGCTTCTTCCTCCCCGCCATGGATCTAACGGCAGGGGTCTTCGATCGCATCAGCGAGGCTACACTCCCCGTGGTGGCTAAGATCGCACAACGGATTGACGAGCAATGGGAGCTTTGGTGGCGGCGGGATGAAAAGCGAAGAACAGGGAGGACGGATCTGGGAATAGGAAGATTTCCCTCCGGGTCTAACCCTCACCCTTTATAGCGTGCCTTGATGCCCGAAATTACCGCGAGATAACGCGATTAGCGGGGACGGGTGAAACGGTAAAAAGAGCCGTTGGGCGCTTCGCCCTCCGTTACGCGTCGGGCGTCAACGGTAAAAAACGACTCCAAAGCACTCGAGCAAAACAAAGAAGTCAGCGCGCCGCTAAGGCTCGAACAGCTCCCACGCTCGGGGGCTGGCGCCGTAACAAAGCCAGTGTGCCCCTCGGGCTCGATTGGCCCCGAACTACTCGGGAGCCAACACTGCAAACCCAGTGGTGTGCCGCTAAGGCTCGAACAGCTCCCACGCTCGGGGGCTGACGCCGCATTGAAGACAGTGTGCCTCTCGGGCTCGATTGGCCTCGAACCACTCGGGAGCCAACACTGCAGATCAAGTGGCGTGCCGCTAAGGCTCGAACAGCGCTCCTACTCGGGGGCTGGCGCCACGGTTAAGTCAGTGCGCCTCTCGGGCTCGATTGGCTCCGAACCACTCGGAAGCCAACACTGCAGAACTGAAGGCGTACCGCTAAGGTTCGACCGGCACTCGGACTCGGGGGCTGGCGCCACATCAAAAGCAGCGCGCCATGCGGGCTCGATCAACCCCGAAACGCTCGGGAACTGACGCTGCGAACAAATTGCGACAGACAAAAAATGCAATCCTTTTGCAGGAAATACAGTTACAACGGAGCCGGACTTGCGCCGGTTACAAACATCAAACACATCAACCGCCAAGATGACGGCCTGGGGCACTCGTCCCTGCGCCTAGTGCTACATCCGGAGCAAGCTTGGTTCACATGAGCTCCTCGCAAGCTCTCTTGTAGCACCACTGCAGCCGTTTACGGGACAGCGCCGGCGGAGGGTTGATAGCGAATGCCTTCGGCTATCCCTTGCTCTACAAAGCATTTCACCCCACATGGCCCTCGTCACATGGGAATGCGGGGGTGAACGGGACAGCACTCACACGCTGATCAACGCCTCAGGTCCTTCGCAAGCACTCTTCTAGCACCATACCATGCTGACTCCATGAACTCTCCCCGGTGGATGAACCCAACAATGAGCCTCCGGCATGTTGACCGCAAGGATCCTATATCTATTCGCTCTTGGGTAGCAGCTCAGGCTCCCCGGCGGGTATTTATAGCCCCTAGTCACCGGAGGACAAGAGGTTTCCTCCACGATGACGAGCGCGGACTCCGCGCCACGCGTCTCCCCTTCAGCCCGAAATGCACAGGTCACCCTTATCGCCTTTGGCTCCACTCGACCACGGGAGCGCCCTGTGCAATCACGGAAACACTATTCCTGACGCCGCGTATCAGAAACGACACCTCTCCGCCTGCCTCCTCTTTGGCACATCTGACAAGGAAGGAATCCTCCAGGACTCGAATCGTTCGCCAAGCTAAGTATTAATCAATTAACTTCGTCAATTCCGTGAGCTTTAAAATGAGTTGCTAAAGTACTCGGGAGCACACGCCTTAATCCATGAAACCTCGGCTCTTCCGTACGCCTACGCTCCTACGCGTGCACGCGGCCCAGCTCCCTGCGCTATGGACTACGGCTATCGGGGATCAGGTGCATAAACGTAACAGGCTAATTGCCCGGGGAAATCAAAAGACTTAAAAGCAGGAAGCGGAGTTCATTAACATTACATATCGCCGAATGCTTTCTCCTCTCGAATTTTTACTTTGTTGCAGGGTATGGGAGACTACTCGGCGTGCTCAGCCCTCACGCTCGGGGGCTGGCGCCGGGACGACTACTCGGCGTGCTCAGCCCTCACGCTCGGGGGCTGGCGCCGGAACGACTACTCGGCGTGCTCAGCCCTCACGCTCGAGGGCTGGCGCCGGGACGACTACTCGGCGTGCTCAGCCCTCACGCTCGGGGGCTGGCGCCGGGACGACTACTCGGCGTGCTCAGCCCTCACGCTCGGGGGCTGGCGCCGGAACGACTACTCGGCGTGCTCAGCCCTCACGCTCGGGGGCTGGCGCCGGGACGACTACTCGGCGTGCTCAGCCCTCACGCTCGGGGGCTGGCGCCGGGACGACTACTCGGCGTGCTCAGCCCTCACGCTCGGGGGCTGGCGCCGGGACGACTACTCGGCGTGCTCAGCCCTCACGCTCGGGGGCTGGCGCCGGGACGACTACTCGGCGTGCTCAGCCCTCACGCTCGGGGGCTGGCGCCGGGACGACCACTCGGCGTGTCTCTCAGGATTCCGCCGGCCCTCACACTCGGGGGCTGGACGCCGAAATTAACGCCGGATGGTTTAGCCAGATGCTCCTTGACTAACCCTTGGACCGATTCCTTCGGAATCGCTTCAAGGCTCGGGGGCTACGGCCAACGGACGCACCTCGCGGCGCATCCGTTGATCATTCGGTGACTTCAGAAGAAGGCTACTAACCCTTGGACTGATTCCTTCGGAATCGCTTCAAGGCTCGGGGGCTACGGCCAACGGACGCACCTCGCGGCGCATCCGTTGCAGACGGCTCTTTTTCTCTCCAGTATCACGCGGTTTCGCTTCCAACTGCAGCAGGCTCGACGCTCATCAGACAGCACGACCTCGCCGACTTGTCTCTCAACCACGTACTACTCGGGGGCTTGTCGGGGGTAGACCCCCAAGGGTACCCAGAAGGCGGATTGGCCCAACCAGCAAGGGGTGGCCCAGTCCGAGTGCAACTGGATCGGTTTGTCAGACTGGTGGCCCACCAGTCGGGAGGCCCACCAGTCGGACGAGCCGGATGGGCGCGACGGCGCGCGCAGCAAGGAAGCAGGCGGCGTATCCCGCAAGAAGCTCGAAGATCAAGATAAACTAGCCAGAATTATAGGGAAAGATATCTGTAATCGTTATAGGATCGCATCCTTGTATTTCGGGTAGGTTACGATCTCTAGCCGACTTGTAACTCAAGGCAGCCGGACTATATAAGGCGCCTTAG
>CM014271.1:70903438-70949291 GCA_004135705.1 Alloteropsis semialata | reverse complement strand
AAGTGAGTACAAGAGTGTACAAAAGGAAAGCTCACTATACAAAGCATACAAAGGCCACTCGAGGGCCATCCAAACGGTGTGGAGAACCATCAAGTCTTGATCACCTCAAGCAAAAGATCAAGTCCGTTAAGCTCATGTTCTCCAACCGCATACCGTACCGACACATGTGATGAGGGTCCAGACCAGGGGTGACCGACTGGCCCTCAAATCAACGACACATCATCAAAACAACCCATCGAAAACGAGGACTAGCACCCCAGATCGGACGGACCCACCTCATTCGAGTGGCTCTGGGCACACCTGTAAAAGTCCCGACTCGTCCGAGGAGTCTCCGTCTCGCCCGACAAGTCTCTGCCTCGCCCGACGAGTCTCCGCCTCGCCCGACTGGTTCACTCGGCGGCGTCCCGCACTTTTGCCCACTCCGGGCCGTACCCACCTGGTGGCTGCCATGTCAGAATATGATGGGCACCTGTCCATCGCCACGGCAGCCACAGGAGCACCCATCTCCTCCAAACAGGAACGCTACAGTCCCAGGGAAAGGACGCTTCGTCTGCTCAGTCGACGACACCTGGAGTCCAAGGAGGCACAGTGCAAGTCAACCACAATCCAAGATCCACTCGGAGACGCATCCAAAAAGCCACATATATCAATCACCCGGGTGCCGCCGACCCCTGGCCAAATGAACGCCCATTCCGTCAACACCAACTACAACAGTGAACACCTGTACGCTGCGTACGGCCCGGGACGCAAGACGGCGGTGAAGACCCCGGCGCTGTAACATTACTTTGTAATTTCTTCTTTTTACCCCTCCCTTTCCTTACTCCACTTGCAGCTATAAAAGGGGACCGAGGGAAGATCGATGGGGACATCGCGAGAATGCTCGTGTGTACACACTCACGTAACACACCTCTACGCATGACACAGGGACTTGGGACCGTTCTCCCTCTCCCGACTAGTTTGTAACCCCTACTACAGACTTGTACTCGAGAACACCGGCTCACACTGGACGTAGGGTATTAATCTCTGGAGGCCCAAACCAGTATAATTTCCTGTGTCTCTTGAGCCATCATCCAGTGCCCTGATACGCGATCGTAGAAATATTACTTGCTGGCGGTAGAGAACCCCGACAGTTGGCGCGCCAGGTAGGGGGCTTCGCGTGTCGCTTCACCTCACCAGGGTCCGGATGGCCCACGGCGGCGCCCCGTTGGAGCCAGGTGCTCGCCTGCGTTTCGGCTCCCTCGACTTCATCTTCAGCAAGTCGGAGGAGCCCCTCGTTGGGGCCACCTTCGTGCGCCCTAAGCCCACCTTCGACGACAACCCCACCGCGATCCACGACAAGAGGTCCGAACCTCCACGTGTCACAACGGGCGCCACCGCCTACGTCCTCGACATGCTAGGTGAGGATCTGGCGGCCGCCCTGGGACGGAGCCCGACCCAGGAGCACTTCCACAACCTCTCCTACATGATCACCAACCTCGCCCTCCAAGTTGGGGGGGGAAGAGCAGCTCCTCTGGGACGAGTACCTCGACTACTACGGCGCCATGTACCCGGAAGGACAGCCGGGCCTGCCACACGATCCGGCGGCCATCCCGCCACCAACGGAGTTCAACCCCTGCACCATGCCCACCGACAAAGGCGCAACGGACAAGAAGAACTCGCACCTACAGTCGAGGCGGGCTCCACCGGCGTCCTACGACCCCTCCCGAGAGTGCTTCATGTGCCACACCCCGGATGGAGAGGTACAAACTGCTAGCAGCTCGACGAAGGACCATCCCCGCCAAACACCGCCCTGGAACCCCGCAGGCGACGCTCGGCGCGTCAGGCTGCAAGAGCTCGACAAGGCACAGCGTCAACTCGAGGACGAGCGCAGGCAACTCCGCCGTGAGCTCGGGAGAAATGCAGACGGAGGAGCCGCCCGTGCACGTGCGCGGGACGTGCACCAGCACATAATCAACGACAACATCGACGCCAACGACGCGCCAGTCTTCAAACGAGTGTCCCAGAACCTCGCGGCGGCCGCTGTCCTGCTTCGCGAACATCCCGAACCAGCGACTCCAGAAGATCGAAGGTTCCATCAGCAGCTCCGTACGCTCCTGGAAACCGCAACGGTTCAGCAAGCGGAGAGCTCCGCGTCACGCCAACGGGGTCCCAGGGAGCACGGCCGAGAGCAGTCTGTACACCATCACGGGGTCGCGGCGGACAGAGACGCCCGACGACGAGACGAGTACCGAGAGCACCGCCCACGCCGAGCTTACAACAGGCGGCGCGGAGGCCGCTACGACAGTGGCGAAGACCGGAGCAGGAGTGTGTCTCCTGATCCCAGGGGGCCGCGCGCTTTTGGACCCCACGTCCTCGGCGCTCGTGTCCCTCCACGCTTTCGAGCCCAACAACGGTGCCCAAATATGACGGGAACACAAATCCCAGCGTCTGGCTAGAGGACTACCGATTAGCATGCCACGCGGACCGAGCGCAAGACAATTACTTCATCATCAACAGCCTCCCTCACTACGTCGCCGACTCAGCGCGAACGTCTCAGGGAAGATCGACAGCTGGGCGCAGCTGCGCGACGCATTCATCGGCAACTTCCAGGGTACCTACACATGCCCTGGGAACCCGTGGGATCTGCGCAAGTGCCTCCAAAGGAGAGACGAAAGCCTGCGCGACTACATCAAGCGCTTCTCCAAGCGGTGCACCGAGCTGCCCAATACCGCCGACACCGACGTCGTCTCGGCGTTCCGATTCGGAACCACCTGTGCGACCCTCATTCACGAACTAGGACGCAAGAAGCCGCGAACCATCCGAGAGCTCCTCGACATCGCCACTGACTACGCCGATGGGGAAGACGCGGTCGCCACAACCCTCGATCGATCCCAAAGCAAGGGCAAGCAGTTGGAGGGAGCCGGTGAAGGCACCTCCGCTCAGGCGGACAAAAAGAAGAAAAAGGACAAGCGGCGGCGCGACGGCAACATGGTGGCGGCTGCCGAACGAAAAACTACCAAGCCCAAAGGGAACCCACCAAAGGACCACTTCGAGAAGCTCCTCGAGGCTCCATGCACCAATCATGAGGGCCCCATCAAGGACGCCCCGAAAGACTGCAAGCTCATGAAGAGCTTCATCGCCGAAACTCTGAAGAAGAAAGCTCCCGAGATGGCCAAAGATGGGGCCGGGGGCCCGAACGACGACGACAACGGATACCTCAAGGAAGACGGCGCTGTCTTGATGACCATCGGGGGGTCCGCGGCCTACCCTTCGAAGCGCGACAAAAAGCTAATCCGACGGGAGGTCTGCAAAGCGGAGCCCGCGGTGCCCTCCTACCTCAGGTGGTCGGAGGCCCCAATCACTTTCGACCGCTCCGATCACCCCGACCACGTCCCGCAACCAGGGAGGTACCCGCTCGTTGTCGCCCCTCTTTTCGGTACGAAGCGTATCCACAAGGTGCTAATGGACTGAGGGAGCGGCCTCAACATCCTCTACGCCAAAACGCTTGACGAGATGGGGATCCCGCGATCCCGACTGCGGCCGTCCGCGGCGCCCTTCCTCGGAGTCGTCCCTCGGGCAGATCGACCTACCCGTCACTTTCGGGACTCCGCGCAACTTCCGGAGAGAGACCCTCACTTTCGAAGTAGTGGGGTTCCCGGGGACGTACCACGCCATCCTCGGGAGGCCGGCGTATGCAAAGTTCATCGCCGTCCCAAACTACACGTACCTCAAGCTGATGATCCCCGGGCCCAAGGGCGTCATTACGATGGGGACTTCCTTTGAGCACACGTACGCTTGCGACACCGAGTGTTTCCAGTTCGCGGAGGCATTCATCCGGTCCGAGAAGCTCGCCGCTGAGCCTTCCCCCAGGGACCTCGATATCCCTGAGACCTCCAAGCGAGCCGCTTGCTCCTTTGAGCCGGCCAAGGATGCCAAGGAGGTTGCCGTGGCCGACGACGGCCGCACCCTCCGTGTCGGGACGGCGCTCGATCCAAAATAGGAAAGCGCGCTCGTCGACTTCCTCCGAGCAAACCTCGACGTGTTTGCATGGAAGCCCTCGGACATGCCGGGATTCCAAGGGAGGTCGCCGAGCACAAACTAAACATCAAGCCTGGCTCACGACCGGTCAAACAGAGGCTCCGACGCTTTGACAAGGACAAGTGCAAGGCCATCGGTGAGGAGATCAAAAAGCTCCTTAGCACAGGCTTTATTAGGGAAGTATACCACCCCGAGTGGTTAGCGAACCCCGTCCTTGTAAAAAAGAAGAATGGGAAATGAAGGATGTGTGTTGACTATACCGGCCTTAATAAGGCATGTCCAAAAGACTCCTTCCCTCTTTCTCGCATAGATCAGGTGGTCGACTCCACCGCTGGGTGCGAAACCCTCTGCTTTCTCGACGCTTACTCCGGCTACCATCAGATCGCGATGAGTTTAGCCGATCAACTCGCGACGTCTTTCATCACACCTTTCGGCACTTTCTGCTACTCGTCTATGCCGTTCGGGTTAAAGAACGCGGGCGCCACGTTCCAGAGATGCATGCGTCGCGTCTTCGGCGACCTCATCGGCCAACTGGTTGAAGCATACGTCGACGACATCGTGGTGAAATCCAAGTGCGTTGGCGACTTAGTCCCAGACCTCGCAGCGGTCTTCGAGAAGCTCAGGCAAAACAAGGTGAAGCTCAACCCTGAGAAGTGCATTTTCGGGGTTCCGAGGGGCATGCTCCTTGGCTTTGTCGTGTCGGAACGTGGCATTGAGGCCAATCCTGAGAAGATCTCCACCATCACTGACATGGGACCCATTCAGAATGTGAAAAGGGTCCAGTGCGTCACAGGGTGCTTGGCCGCGCTCAGCCGATTCATCGCCCGACTTGGGGAGCGGAGGCTGCCCTTATATCGCCTGCTAAAAAAGTCAGACCACTTCACCTGGAACACCGAGGCTCAGGAGGCCCTCGATTCGCTCAAGACGTTACTAAAAAGCCCATCGATCCTAACAGCCCCAGCTGAAGAAGAGCCCATGCTGCTCTACATCACGGCAACAACCCAGGTGGTAAGCGCCGCCCTCGTCGTCCAACGCGATGAGCCCGGGAAAGTCCAGAAGGTTCAGCGCCCAGTCTACTTCATCAGTAAAGCCCTGTCCGACACAAAGGTACGATACCCCCAGATCCAGAAGCTAGTCTACGCGGTCCTCATCACCAAACGGAAGCTCAGGCACTACTTTGATGCCCACCCCATCACGGTGGTGTCAAAGTATCCGCTCGGCGAGGTGATCCAAAGCCCCGAGGCCAAGGGGAGGATAGCCAAGTGGGCGCTTGAGCTGATGGGGAAGACGCCATCAAGTCGCAGGCGTTGGCCGACTTCGTCGCTGAGTGGACCGAGGCCCAAACTCCCCCGGCCTCCGTCGAGCACGAGACGTGGGTCATGTACTTCGACGGATCACTTATGAAGGAGAGAGCTGGCGTCGGCCTTGTCATCGTCTCGCCCCTGGGCGTGCGCATGAAGTACATGATCCGACTACACTTCCTGGCCTCCAACAACGCCGCCGAGTACGAAGCTCTTATCAGCGGGCTCCGTATCCCCCTTGAGCTAGGAATACGCCGCCTCGAGATCCATGGTGATTCAGAGCTAGTCGTCGATCAGGTAATGAAAGAATCAAGCTGTGTCAGCCCCAAGATGGCTGCGTACTGCCAGGCGGTCCGCGAACTGGAAGACAAGTTCCACGGCCTCGAACTCAAGCACATCCTGTGACGATACAACGAGGCGGCCGATGCCCTCGCAAAGGCGGCCTCCAACCGAAAGCCTGTACCCAATGGTGTCTTCGCCAAGTGTCGGATACCAATATTAGGGGTATCCAATGACGGCGATTAAAAATCAAAACCACGACGTCATCAGGCAATGCACCTCCGAGTGGTTTGGAGCCCATCCGAGTGGTTCGCTGGCCTAAATGTATGCCATTTATTTTTGTGAAGGAAAACGGCCAAAAAGCAAATTGCTTATTACCTAGCACGTCCGAGTGCTTTAGCACCCAGCATGCAAGCACGTCCGAGTGCTTTGCAAGCACCACTCGACTAGTCTCAGATATCGCCCGACTACTTTCTTGCTTCGCCCGACTACTTTCTTGCTTCGCCCGACAGGATCCGCGATTCGCCCGATGAGCTGCATGCACGCCCGATGAGCTGCGCACCTTCGCCCTACAAGAACCACGTCTCGCCCGACGAGTTGCAAGCAACGCCCGAGTACTCTCCGTCTCGCCCGACAAGCTGCGTCCTCGCCCGACGAGACTCCGATTCGCTCGACAAGATCTCCGTCTCCGACTGGTTCGCTCCTTCGCAACGAAGCAACCTCCGAGAAGACCGCAGCACCCGGAGTCAAGCTGCTACACTGTGCCAACCACTCCCTGACGCAACTGACACCAGCAGGACATGGCTACAGTGCTCGGAAGGACGACGGGCCCCACAGCATGGGCGGGCACGCCTCCTTTTTTCCCGTTTTACCCTTTGACTGTACTTCTTCTCCAGCCTTCCCTTGAAGTTATAAAAGGGAAGTCTGGGCCTCCTGCGCGAGGCAGATTGACTCTTTTCCTCCTCTCTCCCGGGCCTCCTACGGGAGGCAGGGAGCCTCTCTTCTTTCCCGAGGAGTACTCTCCCTCGACCTTCTTCTTCCTCCAGCCGGTCGCTGGACTGAGCTCGGTTCACTCACCAGAGACTTGGGAACTCATCCCTCTCTCGCCCATTTGTACCCCCTACTACAAACCAGTGCAAACAACACGAGCAGCATGAACTGGACGTAGGGTATTACACCCCATGGGTGGCCCGAACCAGTATAAACCCCCGTGTCCTTTTGCACTACCACCCGAGGCCCGACGCGCGCTCCACGATCTTATTATTTGCCGGCGGTAAAGAACCCCGACAGTTGGCGCCCACCGTGGGGCCTTTGCGCGTCACGTCTTTTTACTTGCAGGTCTCGGGTGGCCAACCACGACGACGGTGGCGTCCCCGATGGACGCAACCGCGGCGACGACGACGGCGGCGGCACCGACGGCCGCGACGACGACCACAACGCCGTCAACCGCGGCGACGACGGCGGCGGCGGCACCGACGGCCGCAACGACGACCGTAGCGCCATCAACCACGGCGACGACGGCGGCGGCGACCCCAATGACCACAACAACACTGATGGCGGCAACAATGCTCCTGGCCTTCTGGATGAACCGAACAAGGCTCGGGGGCTCTGCCTACCAGATGTGTCGCGTCTCTCTGTTTTCTCTCTCGAATCAGCACAGCACAGGAGCAGGCAGTAGCATTTATCCCGAAGGCCTGCATGCATGTCCGGCCAACCAGAGTGGGGCGGAGCAGGCAGCAGCAACTCAGTCACTCCCGAGAAGTTTTACGACTCGCTCGACAAGGTCTTCGCTCGAACATCATCAACGGCGACCGCGACCCCGACAACGGCAGCATCAACACCACGCGGCCGCGCACCCGCGGCGCAGCAGTAGTGGGCGACCCCCGCGAGGAACACCGCGGCACGACGACCGTGCCCAAAGTCCGCAAATGACCTCGACTAACCTGTAACAGCTTTTTGTTTTCATGATCTCGCGCAGGGCCGCCACGGCGAGGCACGCCCCCGAACGAGCGCACGACACAACGACAGAGAGAGCTGCAACGCCGACCGACGTGATCACGTTGTCTACCAGCGCCGCCCCGACCTCGACTCCGACCGACTCGGCCGCGCCTCCAAAGGACTGCGCCGCCCCGACCTCGACTCCGACCGACTCGGCCGCGCCTCCAAAGGACTGCGCCGCCCCGACCTCGACTCCGACCGACTCGGCCGCGCCTCCGAAGGACTGCGCCGCCCCGACCTCGACTCCGACCGACTCGGCCGCGCCTCCGAAGGACTGCGCCGCCCCGACCTCGACTCCGACCGACTCGGCCGCGCCTCCGAAGGACTGCGCCGCCCCGACCTCGACTCCGACCGACTCGGCCGCGCCTCCGAAGGACTGCGCCGCCCCGACCTCGACTCCGACCGACTCGGCCGCGCCTCCGAAGGACTGCGCCGCCCCGACCTCGACTCCGACCGACTCGGCCGCGCCTCCAAAGGACTGCGCCGCCCCGACCTCGACTCCGACCGACTCGGCCGCGCCTCCGAAGGACTGCGCCGCCCCGACCTCGACTCCGACCGACTCGGCCGCGCCTCCGAAGGACTGCGCCGCCCCGACCTCGACTCCGACCGACTCGGCCGCGCCTCCGAAGGACTGCGCCGCCCCGACCTCGACTCCGACCGACTCGGCCGCGCCTCCAAAGGACTGCGCCGCCCCGACCTCGACTCCGACCGACTCGGCCGCGCCTCCGAAGGACTGCGCCGCCCCGACCTCGACTCCGACCGACTCGGCCGCGCCTCCGAAGGACTGCGCCGCCCCGACCTCGACTCCGACCGACTCGGCCGCGCCTCCAAAGGACTGCGCCGCCTCGACCTCGACCCGACTCGGATGGCTCGCTCGACTCAGCCTCAACGACGGAACGCTCAAACGGCTAAGTTTTACCACGATCCTTCGTATTTCCATACATTTCCATTTACACTCTCGCATGCCTCTTTTGGGTGTCGCTAAAGTACTCGGGTAGCAATGGCCTCATCTGTGAAACCTCGTCCTACGCGCCGCCTACACCTAAGCCTCCCCGCTGAGCAGTGTAGTCTGCGGTAAGCCGCCCTCTCCACGAGCAGTGGTCAGCGGAACTTGGTGCTTAACGCGTGATAAGCCAACTACCCGAGGAAATACGTAGCCTAATAAAGGCAGGGCGTACGCAACTTTCCGATAGTAACGAATAATTCCCGACTCCTCGCTTTACGCAATGCTTTTGCATTACACTGTTTTTTGCAGCTTGGCATGGCAAGTTCAGGTAAGCTTGCTGCAACTCCTACATACAGGGAACGACACCTTTTGTCTCGCCCGACCTCGGAACGCGGGGTCAAGCATACGCATGTGATCGATTTCCGAAACGCGCTTTTTGAACTCTCTAAACTAAGCGGCTCCCGCCGGCCCTAACGACCCCTCGCAGCCCTGCGCTCGGGGGCTGGGCATCGGGACGGACGACTTCGACAGTCGACCTGACAGGTGATTCCAACGGGGGTTCGAAGGCTGGCCCGTCGAAGGGTTCAACAGCCGCCCCCGGGCACCTTGTCGAGCGAGGGGCAGTGAAGGATGGGTCCCAGCGGCCAGTACTCTGGCGCACGAGCGCCACGAGCATCCTGAAACGCGTTCGAGTTCTGGTGGAAAGAAAGATCATGGTTTTTCCTCCGATGGAAAGGCAGCGAGCCGCTGGGTCCGGTCGAACGGACTTGGTAACTAGATGATCTCACCACTAGGAATTTGAGGTCGATCACCAGCTGATCCATCGACTCCCCATCGAAGGGGCGTCGGGCCTCACTCGAACCTACCCGTTTGTAGCTCAACGAGAGTCGTGCTTCGGCCTGTGTGGCAAAGCGCGATACGTCTCTTACCCTCCTTCCTATCGCACGGGAAGCGTGAGGGGAAAAACGCAAAAAGACAAAACGAATCCCCGTCCGGACCCTGGTCTCGGGATGCACACGGGGTCGAAATCGCTAACAGAGACCAGCAGCGCGGTCGCACAATTCGCAAATCACTACACCAATGCCATAAGCCTGCGAGCGAGTGTACCACTCGCCCACAGGCTCGGGGGCTACACCCGGCGGGTGCGATCGCGCGACCCCACCCGAAACTCCACCTCTTTCTCGACATCACGATAAATTCAGCCCGCGACCAAGTCTGCGACTCGCTCCCAGGCTCGGGGGCTACTGTCGGATACCAATATTAGGGGTATCCAATGACGGCGATTAAAAATCAAAACCACGACGTCATCAGGCAAGGCACCTCCGAGTGGTTTGGAGCCCATCCGAGTGGTTCGCTGGCCTAAATGCATGCCATTTATTTTTGTGAAGGAAAACGGCCAAAAAGCAAATTGCTTATTACCTAGCACGTCCGAGTGCTTTAGCACCCAGCATGCAAGCACGTCCGAGTGCTTTGCAAGCACCACTCGACTAGTCTCAGATATCGCCCGACTACTTTCTTGCTTCGCCCGACAGGATCCGCGATTCGCCCGATGAGCTGCATGCACGCCCGATGAGCTGCGCACCTTCGCCCTACAAGAACCACGTCTCGCCCGACGAGTTGCAAGCAACGCCCGAGTACTCTCCGTCTCGCCCGACAAGCTGCGTCCTCGCCCGACGAGACTCCGATTCGCCCGACAAGATCTCCGTCTCCGACTGGTTCGCTCCTTCGCAACGAAGCAACCTCCGAGAAGACCGTAGCACCCGGAGTCAAGCTGCTACACTGTGCCAACCACTCCCTGACGCAACTGACACCAGCAGGACATGGCTACAGTGCTCGGAAGGACGACGGGCCCCACAGCATGGGCGGGCACGCCTCCTTTTTTCCCGTTTTACCCTTTGACTGTACTTCTTCTCCAGCCTTCCCTTGAGGTTATAAAAGGGAAGTCTGGGCCTCCTGCGCGAGGCAGATTGACTCTTTTCCTCCTCTCTCCCGGGCCTCCTACGGGAGGCAGGGAGCCTCTCTTCTTTCCCGAGGAGTACTCTCCCTCGACCTTCTTCTTCCTCCAGCCGGTCGCTGGACTGAGCTCGGTTCACTCACCAGAGACTTGGGAACTCATCCCTCTCTCGCCCATTTGTACCCCCTACTACAAACCAGTGCAAACAACACGAGCAGCACGAACTGGACGTAGGGTATTACACCCCATGGGTGGCCCGAACCAGTATAAACCCCCGTGTCCTTTTGCACTACCACCCGAGGCCCGACGCGCGCTCCACGATCTTATTATTTGCCGGCGGTAAAGAACCCCGACACCAAGGACCAGTACGCTCCGTCCATCCGACTAGACGACGAGCCACCAGCCTCCGACACAGGCAACAGAAGTGATGGAAATTGACGGAGTACCGGAGCCCAACCTCGAAGATCCGGATTGGAGATTCCCGCTCCTCGAATGGATCGTGCAAGGCAAGCTTCCTCCCGACAAGACTGAGGCTCGGCGGATCGCACGCTGGGCCAAGTCGTTCACTCTCATCGAGGGGGAGCTCTACAGGCGAGGCACCTTCGGCGTCCTAATGCGGTGCATTCCGATCGACCAAGGGAAGGAGTTGCTAAAGGACATCCATGGTGGAGCATGCGGACACCACGCCACACCGAGAACCCTTGTCGGCAAACCTTTCCGACAAGGGTTCTATTGGCCGACCGCTGTTGCCAACGNTGGCCTAAATGCATGCCATTTATTTTTGTGAAGGAAAACGGCCAAAAAGCAAATTGCTTATTACCTAGCACGTCCGAGTGCTTTAGCACCCAGCATGCAAGCACGTCCGAGTGCTTTGCAAGCACCACTCGACTAGTCTCAGATATCGCCCGACTACTTTCTTGCTTCGCCCGACAGGATCCGCGATTCGCCCGATGAGCTGCATGCACGCCCGATGAGCTGCGCACCTTCGCCCTACAAGAACCACGTCTCGCCCGACGAGTTGCAAGCAACGCCCGAGTACTCTCCGTCTCGCCCGACAAGCTGCGTCCTCGCCCGACGAGACTCCGATTCGCTCGACAAGATCTCCGTCTCCGACTGGTTCGCTCCTTCGCAACGAAGCAACCTCCGAGAAGACCGCAGCACCCGGAGTCAAGCTGCTACACTGTGCCAACCACTCCCTGACGCAACTGACACCAGCAGGACATGGCTACAGTGCTCGGAAGGACGACGGGCCCCACAGCATGGGCGGGCACGCCTCCTTTTTTCCCGTTTTACCCTTTGACTGTACTTCTTCTCCAGCCTTCCCTTGAGGTTATAAAAGGGAAGTCTGGGCCTCCTGCGCGAGGCAGATTGACTCTTTTCCTCCTCTCTCCCGGGCCTCCTACGGGAGGCAGGGAGCCTCTCTTCTTTCCCGAGGAGTACTCTCCCTCGACCTTCTTCTTCCTCCAGCCGGTCGCTGGACTGAGCTCGGTTCACTCACCAGAGACTTGGGAACTCATCCCTCTCTCGCCCATTTGTACCCCCTACTACAAACCAGTGCAAACAACACGAGCAGCACGAACTGGACGTAGGGTATTACACCCCATGGGTGGCCCGAACCAGTATAAACCCCCGTGTCCTTTTGCACTACCACCCGAGGCCCGACGCGCGCTCCACGATCTTATTATTTGCCGGCGGTAAAGAACCCCGACACCAAGGACCAGTACGCTCCGTCCATCCGACTAGACGACGAGCCACCAGAGCCTCCGACACAAGAGGCAACAGAAGTGATGGAAATTGACGGAGTACCAGAGCCCAACCTCGAAGATCCGGATTGGAGATTCCCGCTCCTCGAATGGATCGTGCAAGGCAAGCTTCCTCCCGACAAGACTGAGGCTCGGCGGATCGCGCGCTAGGCCAAGTCGTTCACTCTCATCGAGGGGGAGCTCTACAGGCGAGGCACCTTCGGCATCCTAATGCGGTGCATTCCGATCGACCAAGGGAAGGAGTTGCTAAAGGACATCCATGGTGGAGCATGCGGACACCACGCCGCACCGAGAACTCTTGTCGGCAAACCTTTCCGACAAGGGTTCTATTGGCCGACCGCTGTTGCCAACGCCAAGGACATCGTGCGCAGTTGTGAAGGCTGCCAATTCTACGCGCGACAATCTCACCTCCCGGTGCAGGCACTACAGACCATCCCCATCACCTGGCCCTTTGCCTTATGGGGTTTGGATCTAGTCGGACCATTGAAGAAAGCGCCCGGGGCTTCACGCATCTCCTCGTCGCCGTCGACAAGTTCACCAAGTGGATCGAGGCAAGGCCTATCAGAAGGGTCCGCTCAGAGGAAGCTGTCCAGTTCTTCACCGACATCGTCTACCGCTTTGGAGTCCCAAATGCCATCATCACCGACAACGGCACCCAGTTCACGGGCAAGAAGTTCCTCAACTTCTGCGACGCTTACAACATCCGAGTAGATTGGGCCGCCGTCAGCCATCCCAAAACCAATGGGCAGGTGGAAAGGGCGAATGGCATGATCCTGCAGGGACTGAAGCCACGAATCTTCAAGCGCCTCGAGAAATTCCGAGCAAGGTGGGTCATGAGCTCCCGTCCGTCATCTGGAGCTTGCGGACCACTCCGAGTCGGGCTACCGGCTGCACGCCTTTCTTCATGGTTCATGGGTCCAAGGCGGTCCTCCCGACAGACCTCGACTACGGCAGCCCAAGGGTTCGAGCCTACGACGACGAGGGAAATCAGGCCTCTCTGGAAGACGCCATCGACCAGCTGGACGAAGAACGCAGTATCGCCCTACTCCACTCGGCCAAGTACCAGCAAGCATTGCGGCGGTACCACGGCCGCAACATCAGAAGCCGGGCGCTCCAAGTCGGCGACTTGGTCCTCCGACGAGTCCAGGACAACCGCGGCCGCCACAAGCTGTCGCCGCCATGGGAAGGCCCTTACATCATCGACCAAGTCCTCCGTCCGGGAACTTTCAAGCTCAAGGACGCCGACGGCCGAGTTCTCTCCAACGCTTGGAACATAGAGCAGCTACGTCGCTTTTACCCTTAAAAGTACCTGTACATTCTCGCTTACGATAATAAAAAGTGCTGCTTCATTCCGAGTACTTTACGAACTTGTGGTCATTTTCCAAACGCACCCTGCGAGCTCCCTAAACTAAGCAGCAAGCGACCCCTTCCCCACGTGGGATTGCCCGCTGCTCGGGGGCTCCACCAGGGGCACGGTGCCCCTCCTTTTTTCGCAAATTAATCAAACAAAAACGAACGATCGCCCCCGTAGGCGATCAGCGGTACACTTTTGCGCTTAAGGGAAAGGAAAGACCAGCTCGTGCGGCTTCGCGATTGCGCCCGTCCAAGCTCCAAGTGCCTACGCCCCCGCGGCTACGGCGCTAGACTTGCGGGCAAGATCCAAGCCCTCGGACTGACCTCTTTTTTCCTGAGAACGATAAGGGAACCGCTTCGACTAGCTTTTGCTTTCGATGTTTTAAGCCGCTGCCTACCATTGTTTGGTCTTCCAAAATTGCTCGGGGACTGTGAGTCCAAGAGGCGCCGCTATGCGACTAGGTCGGGCCAAACTCTCGAGTTCCTACGCCCCGGCGGCTACGGAACAGAGTCCGGCCGATAAGGTCCTGGGCCTTATCGTCTCAACCCATGACCCTAAAGCACTTGGAAGAAAACGAAAAATGGCAAGCAACAGATAAAAGCACAGCTTTTAGCAAAAGCAAGTCCTTAACAAAGGAATAATCTCAGAGAGGAAATTAAGTTCATTACATTACAATATAAAATGGCTAAGTCCCCCTACTTGTTGTTTCTCTTACAGCCCGAGGTCATCAAGGGCAACGGCGACCATCCCATTGGCAAAGGAGGAGGACTCGGCTTCAATCCCGTCATACTCGTCGTCCTCGTAGCCGGGGCCCCATCCACCTCGCAGATAGTCACGCTCCACGCCCGGTTAGTGCGACAGGAACATGGCAACGATCCTCCGCACCACGCTCTGTGTGATCTCCGAGGCCTGCTCCCAAGTCCTCCGCGGAACGAGGGCGACGCGTTCCACCAGGGACAAGCCGCCACCGACACCGTGCTCCCCCAGCATGCACTCGATGGCTTGGACTAGGGCCTGGTGGACTTCAGCCTTCTCTTCAAAGGCCTTCTGAGTCCGCTCGGTCTCCTCCCTCGACTTCCGAAGATCCTCAACAACCCCTGGATAAATCGCCTCGGCTGAGTCGCCACTAAGGAAAGAAAACAAGATGAAAGATGAGGAGAAACACGATCCATACTCGTCATCTCCTCCTTCAGGCCGTGGCAAAGCTGTACCAGCTCCTGGTTCGCGGCAAAAGCCTTGCCAACCTCATTTTACTCCGACTGCAGCTTGGCTTCCAGGTCGGCCTTCTGACCTCGGAGGGCTGTGCCGGCAAACAAAATCGAGCAACTCGTAGCTACTCAGAAAACGGAGAGAAGAACAATCCGCCAAAGAACACGAAAGGACAACTTACCAATGATCTCCTCCTCCTGCTTCCGAGCTACTTCCTCGAGGCGAGCCCCCTCATCACTGGCGGCCTTCAACTTCTCAGCCAGGTTGACCGCCTCGTTGTGGGTCGTCTTGAGGTCGATGGCGGCGTCCTGGACATCCTTTTGAAGGTCCACCACCTTCGCCTTCAGGCCTGCGTTTTCCTGAGTGGCGGCCTTCCTCTCTCGGCCCACGGCCTCGGCTACCGTCTGCGCCAAGGCCGCCTTCTTCTCGGCCTCAGCCACCCTCGCCTCAAGGGCGACCTTCTCCTCCTCAGCACGGGTGTGCGCCTCTGCTCCGGCCAGCTGGGCCGCGGCCAGCTGAGCCTTGAGTTGCGCTTTCTCCGCCTTCAGCTGGCCGACAGCATGCCACAGCCCGGCCTCTCGATGGAGGAATAGAGACTTGTCTGAGCTGCGCTTCATGATTTCCTGCGTACGGAGATAAAAAAGCAGGGGGAAGCAGTGAGACACTGTCAAAGCAGCGCCACCTCGAGAGCAGACAGGGGAATAAAGAAACCCGAAACTCACCCGGGCAGGCTTGATAATCATCTTATCGAAGGTCTCCTTCACGTTACGGAGGCCCTGCGCGAGAATCTCGCACTGCTTCATCTCCGACCCATCGTCGAGCTCGAAGAGGGTCCGTCCGTGTCTTGACGATCGACCCACATCAGCCGACCCTCGCACGGCAGGTTCGGGTCGTCCTCTATGGACACGAGGGCCTCGAACCGGCGGTCCATCACCATCATCCCCGGGGTGTCGGTGAAGGAATCCGGGACCCCCCTCAAGGGGCTCAATGGCCTCACGGGATCCTAGCTCGGCCCTCCGGTGGGGCGGTCATCGGCTCTCTGAGGGCTATCCTCCAGCGAGTCCTCGAGAGTGATGACCTCTGATGTAACCCGCCCGGAGGTGGACTCGGGGGCTACAGTAGCCGCCATCGGCAGTGTGGCGGCAATCAGGACGACCTCGGATGCCTCCGTCTCCGTCCTCTCGGGACCAGCCGTGGTCCCCGGAGGGGAGGGGGCCCCGCGACCGTCTGGCCCGATGGCGATCTCCCCGGCGCCGGCTAGGGCAACATCGCAAAGCAGAGGGACCTCCCCTGCCTCAGGACAGCTCGCCGCTTCTTGAGGGACGGGGAGGATCGGCCCCACCAGCTGTTGCTCCAACTTCGCCTGGTACGCCGCGAGGTCCTCCTCCGTGGTGACGGTTTGCGTGACGCCCAGGCCCACCGGGAGCACCCCCAGGCTGTCACCACTGCCCAGCGGGGTCTCCTCTTCTAGGGAGGGCATCTCCCTCTGAGTGGTCTCCTCGGACCGCTCGACCGAGGGCCTTGACGGCTGTGTTGGCGCGGCGGATGGGACATCAGCGTCCGGCACCGCAAGGCGCAATTTCTTCTGGGGCGCCGCCTCGAGTGGCTTGTTGGGCCGGCTGGTACACCAAAAATCAAGAAACCCAGCTAAGGGAGATGTCGGCCGCAAGAAGCAAGAACTACTCGGAAAAGGCAGAACACAACTTACCTCGTCGAGACGGCTCGAGGACGTTTGGCGCCCGCCGGCGTCGAGTCCGGTAGGGGCAACAGCCTCTTTAGGCCCCGCAAGCGTCGTCGAGTCGGGGACCGCCTGCGAGGTGTCGGGACCCTCACCCGTGTGGGGCACTGTCCGACCAGCCGGCTCTCTCCCCTCCACCTGGGAGTGACCTGTTCGCCCCGCCGTGGCCTCCGTTTACACGGAAGAGGCGCGGCCCTCCATCGCAGGGGACACCGGCAAGTGGCCGCCCCCAGGACTTGCCTGCCCGGTCGGAGGGGGCGCCAGAGGAGCGTCCCACCCTCCGCCCTGCGCCCTCGCTGTCGAAGAAGCCGGCGGCGGCCGCTTGTCCTCCCGTGGCGAGGACCTTCTGGGAGAGCGCGACACCCTCGACGACGAAACACCCGTACGGGCGCGTTCCGACGGGTCACGGCTCCTATCCCGACGGTGGGAGGCCGCGTCCCGACGGGAGCCCTTCTGCTCCTCGGACGCGCGACGGGTGGACGGAGGCGTGCGGACGTGCCGCTCGTGCTGGCTGTGCCCAGCGGACCGGTGAGATTGGCCCGACCGGGAACTCCCGCCCTTCTCCGCGTCCGGCCGCGACGACTTGCTGCTCTCGTCGGACCCCGGTTTCCGTACCAAAGGCGAGGGCGTCGCCGCCGCAATCGCCTCGAACTTCGCAGGTGGCGCGCCCCTGCCCTCCTCTTCCTCGTCATCCTCCTCCTCTGAGTCCCCCTCCGCGGGCTCCGACTCGGGATCCTCATCTTCGGAGACCTCATCGCCTTTTCCCCTCCATTTGGCCCGGTCGGCGTTCCTCGACCTATTGGCCAGCTCGCGCTTCTTCCACTGCTCCCGGCGCTCCTTCCTCTTCTTATCCCTCGCAGCGGCAGCACGGTTCACCGCCCTGCCCTCGAGAAGTGGCGCCCGGGAGAAAGTAATGTCGTTGCTCTTCACCTAAAGAACTCGTGGTTAGAGGGCGAAAAAGAACCCGGAATCAAATTCAAGGCAGGCGAAAGAACCCTCACGATGGCCCTGGTGTCGGCGTTCGGAAGCATCGGCAGAAGACCTGGCGGCGGGTACTCGAGGTGAGCCTTCCCCACCGCTGCCACCACTCAGCGCCGCACCTCGGCAGCCGTGGGAAGAGGCTCAGCCGTCACCGTCCCCACGAAGGGGGCCTTGTCGGGGGTCATCTCCCACATGTGGAGAGCACGCCACCTCAGCGGCATAATACCTCTCGAGAGGTACCCGCCGATGACCTCCGCCGTGGACACGTCCTAGGCCCGGAGCCGGCCGAGAGCCTTCCATGCGTTCTTAAGGAGCCTCTCCCAGTCCTTCTTCTCGGGCCCGTATGACCACTTGTCGGGCGCCTTCTCGAACCACCTTCCGGTGTACTTGGGGAGGGGGTGTTTGGGGTCGTTCTTGAGGAAGAACCACCCGGAGTGCCAGCCCTTGTTCGAGCTCACGAGAGAGCCTGGGATGTAGTCACCTGACCTCCACTGCTTCATCTTGAGCGAGGCGCACCCGATCGTCGCAGGGGCGCCGAAGCTGTCGGCCTGCAATGCGAACATGGAAAAATACCTGAATAGATCCCAATGGGCCTCTGTCCCCAAGTATCCCTCGCACAGCGCCACAAACGTCGCCATCTGCTGGATCCCGTTCAGGTTGAGATGGTGGAGCTCCAGCCCATACTCGACCAGCACCGCTCGAATGAACCTCCCCGCGGGGACGGAAAACCCGTTCTCGTGGAAGGCGACGAAGGAGACGACGTATCCGGGCGGCGGTCGCGGGAAGTCCTCTAACCCCGGCTTGATCCACTCCTTGGCCTCCGTCAGGGGTGGAAGCTTGCCACCCTTCATGAGCCCCTCCAGCTGCCCAAGCGTCACGGAGGAGCGCTCCCAGTTCGACATGGCGGGGATGCCGAAGGAAGAAGTCGCAAGTCGAGGGAGGGTCTCGATCTCTCACGCCCTCGCTCCCTTGAAAGGATGCGGGCGCGGTGGTGGTGGAGGGTGCGAAAAGGAGGCAAACGCGGCAGGACGCGAGCGCGGCGGCGACCGAAAGACGCGAGCGCGGCGGCGGACAAGATCGCGGCGGAAGGCGAAGCGGCTGTAGGTGGAATAAAACCTAGGCAACCGCAGGCGCAGCACAAGGCAATAAGTGGAGGAGGCACGGAGCGGGGTGGCGGCATTAAATGTGCGGGCCCACCATCGGCGCGGCGGCGACGTGCGCCCGTCGCCTCAACTGACAGCCTCAAAAGGCGTGCCCTCCATCCGCACGACGCGAAGCGGGCCAACGCCTCCGCTCCCGGCCCACCAACGGTTGAGCGGGGCTCCGGCCCAACAAATCACCATCTCAAACCAACGCCCGAATCCTCCACGGCCCCGACAACCTTTAGGACAAACTACTCGGCTCCACTAGCTTCAAAGCCTTAACAAGAGCATCCACTTTTCCCAAGGCTCGGGGGCTACACCCGGCGGGTGCGCTCGCGCGCAACCCACCGGAAGAACCACGGCTCAACACTCCCGCATAGCGACTGAACCTAGGCACGAGTCCCTCACTCCTGCCCAGGCTCAGGGGCTACTAACGAGGGTCCAGACCAGGGGTGACCGACCAGCCCTCAAATCAACGACACGTTATCAAAACAACCCATCAAAAACGAGGACTAGCACCGCAAATCGAACGGACCCACCTCGTTCGAGTGGCTCTGGGCACACCTGTAAAAGTCCCGACTCGTCCGAGGAGTCTCCGTCTCGCCCGACAAGTCTCCGCCTCGCCCGACGAGTCTCCGCCTCGCCCGACTGGTTCACTCGGCGGCGTCCCAGACTTTTGCCCACTCCGGCCGTACCCACCTGGTGCCTGCCATGTCAGAATATGATGGGCACCTGTCCATCGCCACGGCAGCCACAGGAGCACCCGTCTCCTCCGAACAGGAACGCTACAGTCCCAGGGAAAGGACGCTCGTCTGCTCAGTCGACGACACCTGGAGTCCAAGGAGGCACAGTGCAAGTCAACCACAATCCAAGATCCACTCGGAGACGTATCCGAGAAGCGACATATATCAACCACCCGGGCGCAGCCGACCCCTGGTCAAATGAACGCCCATTCTGTCAACACCAACTACAACAGTGAACACCTGTACGCTGCGTACGGCCCGGGACGCAAGACGGCGGTGAAGACCCCGGCGCTGTAACATTACTTTGTAATTTCTTCTTTTTACCCCTCCCTTTCCTTACTCCCCTTGTAGCTATAAAAGGGGACCGAGGGAAGATCGATGGGGACATCGCGAGAACGCTCGTGCGCACACACTCACGTAACGCACCACCACGCATGACACAGGGACTTGGGACCGTTCTCCCTCTCCCGACTAGTTTGTAACCCCTACTACAGACTTGGACTCGAGAACACCGGCTCACACTGGACGTAGGGTATTACTCTCCGGAGGCCCAAACCAGTATAATTTCCTATGTCTCTTGAGCCACCATCCGGTGCCATGACACGCGATCGTAGAAATATTACTTGCCGGCGGTAGAGAACCTCGACAACATGAGGGTACAAAGGCCGAGTTTTGGATCCCGAAGGGTTACCAAGCATATACTTGGGAACCCAAGACTTGGTCACACGGGTAAAAGATGCACTCAACTTGTCACATGGGTTAGCATGATGCAAATGCCGGTTCAAATGGAATGGTTTTAAAACACTCTTGGAAGAAGCATGCCTCGAAAGAGCAACTCGAGAAGAAGAACGAGTGCTACCACTAGCAAAGAGGCAACGATCTCCCAAGGTCTTAAGAGAAGAACCATCACAAGCACCATGAGAATCATGTCGTGAACCAACACAAGAAGAACTAGAAGCATGTCCACGATCATGACCTAACCCACTAGAGAAGGAGTCGAAAAAACCATCAACAAAGCGAGGCTTCACACTAGGCTCACAAGTGCTCATGCTATGAGAAGGGCTATGAACAACCAAAGGCCTAGAAGCATGAGCACGACGCAAGCGTCTTGCATGCCGATAGCAGAAGCTCTCTTGATGCCCATCTTTCTCACAAAAGAACAATGGTACAAAGGCCTATCTGGAGGCACGGTCCGAGTGGACGAATCACCATTTTCATTCATGTGAGAAGTCCCTTGGGACTTAGAGCAAGAAGCATCAGTGTCCACTTGGGTGCCCAAATTAGGATCACACGTGCCATGGGAAAGACTACGTGGCTTCCTAAAAGCTTTGGCACGAACACGTCGCTCGTGTTTGACACGGCGAAAGCAGAACTCAATGGTATGCCCATCTTTCTTGCAAAAGGTGCAATGGAACTTGGGTTTGGGGGTATGAGTTCCAAAGAAGTGAGAAGCACCCTTGCCATTAGAAATCCCTTGGGCATCACCCGAAGAAGCAACAAGCTTTGGAATAGCTATGGAAGAGCTATCCAAAACACTAGCACAAGTGCCAACATCCAAAGTCCAAAGACTCACGCTCAACACAAGAAGCCAACTCCGGTTGAGAAGAAGCAATTTTGGAAACACCAACATCGGAGTGACAAGAATTGCGAGAATCCAAAGACTTAGCACTAAGACTCTTGCATCTCATGACCAAAACCTCATTTTGATGTTTGAGGCGATCACAAGTACCACATGGAGCATTTTTCAAATTATCCATTTCCTTCTCAATGCACTTGGCATATGTGGTACGCAAGAGATCAATCTCTTTCTCAAGCTTAGCACTCATCTCATTGTGCTCAACCAACTTAGCGCTCATATCATCGCGCATTTGCTTCAAAGCCAAAACTTCATTCTCTAAATCAATGCATGATGTGCAAATGAGACCACATGAACAAGTATCATCATTCACATCAAGCAAAGCATCATGATTAGCACAAGAAGTAAGGCAAGCATTTTCTTCAAGCACAAAAGAGCATGTGCTACAAGGCATAGATTCAAGTTCATCAATTTTAGCCCTAGCATGCTCAAGTTGCTCTACACATGTGGTGTGAGTCAATTTTAGTTGATTAATTTCAGCAAGCAAAGACTCACAAGAAACACATGGTAAAGAAGCATTGCACTTCAATAGAGCAATTTCATCTCTAGCCTTATCAAGATCTTTTTGCAAAGTAACACAAGAATTACAAGGCATAGAGGCATTAGATGTCAACATGTCATTTTCAGATTTTAAAGCATTGAGATCTTTGTTACAAGAATGAACTTCTCTTTTAGCTTTCTTGTATGCTACAAGCAAGTCATAACAGGTATTGCAAGCAGGAACATTCTCAAGCTCAAGCACTCTCTCATCATGGGCACAAAAGCGAGTGAACAAGTTAATCATACCTTGAGAGAGCTTTGTTCTGCTCATCTTCTGAAACTTGCGTAGAAGTTCATCTTCTTGCATCTTGCCATCCTTGAAGAACCCCACAAGATCCATCACTTGGTCATCTTCAAGTTCGGCGCACCTCTTCCGCCACTTGTGGTCATTCACCTCTGAAACCAAAGACACACCAGAAGCAGAGTTTGGTGCCACAGCTCAAAGCACCGGTTAGGATTAGCCGAAAGCAAGCTCAAATCTCAAAAACCAAAACTGGAAGAGAAATCGCCCTTTCCCTTGTCGCCCCGTGGATCACAAAGCCGATTAAGGTGGAGTGATCCTTAACCAAAGCTCTGATACCAATTGAAGGACCGAAACGGCCGACCAGAGGGGGGGTGAATGGGAGCCTTTAAAAATTCTCGCTCGGAGAAACAAGGCCTATGTCCCAATTACAACCCTAAACACGCTTCTCTCCAAATTGTCAAGATGACACAAGTCAACTAGTGACAAGCTCATCCTAGGAACAATTAGAGAGGCACAGAGCAATACGGAAGCAAAAAAAGACACCTAAAAGCTTGCACAGAAGGATTAAGCTAAACAGCTACCAAACCTCACTAGCTAAGCATGCAAAGATTAATTAATTAAGAGCTAGACATTAATAGCAAAAGGAAACAGATTAATTAACTAAACAATAAAGCAAATATGAGCTAACAAAATATTTGCAATAAATAAAAGAAAACTAAAACAAACCTGTGATTTGGGCCACTGGCCACTCACGCACGCAGCCAGCTCACATGGGGCTGGGCCACGGGCTCCTGGGCCGCTCGCGTGGCGCGTCTTGCACCGAGCCGCTGCGTGGGCCGCTGGCTGCTCCCGCCTGGGCCGAGAGCCCCGCACGCCACCGCTAGCGCTAGGCCGCGCGCACCGCAGCTGCTGCGTGCACGCGCTTGGGCCACGTGCAGCTCACGTGCCGAGTCGCCGCTCCGTCCGCGCCGTGCCTGCTGGTCTGGCTCGTCGGGTTCACCTGCACGAAGAACAGAGACGAGAAACAAGAACACGAGGAAAAAGCTCCGGCCTTCAAATCTAAATTATTTCTTCCACACACAACGATTGGACGAGCAGCTTGAGCCACGGCAGCATCACAACTAGAGCTAATAGATCCACCAAGAATCTCACAAAAAGCTCAAGTATTCATCACGAATTTTGGAGTCAACCGAAACCCTAAGCAAGAACTCGGTTTTGGGGAAATCTTCAAATTCAAGCCAAATCCGAGAGGGTTTTGAAGGGGAATCACATGGTAAATGCTCACAAGGATCCTAGCAACATATTCCCCCAACAAATCTCACGGGATTTGGGCTCAATCGCGAAGAACAAAAATTCCCCGAAAATACCTCCGAAAATCCGAAAAAGAAAAACACCGGGAACAAAGGATTTGGCACAAGATTAAGAGGAAGATTTCACTAAGAATCACTTGGCCATATCCGGTTACAAGCCACTCACAAGTATTGCAAAACTTGGATGGCAAAAAGCTCAAGAACAAGAGCCTCTCCTCTCTTCTCTCCTCTCACCCAAAGGCTCCCACAAACAAATGAGCAACCCCCACCTAACTAGCCCAAAGAGATGGCTGAAATTTCAGCCTCTCCACATATAAATAGGCATCCAGAAAATGACCGGAATACCCTTACATGAAGCACTTAAGATACAAGCCCACGCAGGGGCATTTTGGACCAAGTCCAGGAATATTGATCGGACGCCCACGCCGCCTTCACGACTTTGCTTCGCCTCGACGCAAGCTTCGCGATGCCGCCACGTGTCGTCCCACTCGAAGCTTCCGGCCGCCTTGAATCCCACCAAGTGCCGCACGGTCCGTCCGCGGGCCGTCCAGACGCACCGGGCCGCACCTCGATCGTCTTGAACTCCCACCGGCCGCCGCACACTTGTCCATGACCCTTCAAGCACGCACCGGGCTTCACCGCGTTTTGAGGCCCAAACCGGTAAACCTGCCACCGCCCGGTTTTGAGGCCCAAACCGGTAAACCCTCCTTGCACGCCGCCGCACGACGTGACTCACCGATGTCGACGCGTGTCCGGCCTCCGCCAAGCCTCCGACGCCTCCAAGTCTTTCGCTCCCGCTCCCGGGCCGCCTACTCGACTCGCCTCCGTCCCGCTTGACTCGACCGACGCCGTCTTCATCCCATCATGTACTCTTGCTCTTCCGCGCACCATGTGGATCGCCCATGACTCCGCCCGGACTCCTCGGGTCCCTCAGTCCAAGCCTACTCGTTCACCCTTCACCGCCCTCGGTCCATCGGCATGAACCTTTCGCGCTTGACCTTCACCGCATGCCGTCGACCGCCATGTCGCATCCTACACCTGCACATCACAAGCCAAGAGATACATCAAACCACACAACGGTTGTCAATCACTCATCAACCAAGGGTGACCACCATTGGTTCACAATTTTATTGAAGAATAATGTGGGAGAGGCCTTGAGAATGAGAGTACCACATGTTGTTCAATTCTGTAACTGTCCTACTATTAATTCGAGTGGCACTTCCAGTACATATAAAAGAACAGAACCTTGTATTGTTTCAATTCTAAATTTATAGTGCAGTCATGCTCAGAGACCTGGTGATCATTTAACTGGCAAGCTATTTTAAGCAAAAGTTCATCGGTCAGAGTTAGCAGTTAGATGATCACAGACAACAGCGGGAGATAATAATTCACCTCCATAATATGTGCGAGCTTGAATGCTTGATAGTGCCTAGGTTGGGTTAACTGAGAGCAGAAATAGAATTTACGCGATTGTGACTTTGTTTGGTTTCACATCCACTTGCTCATGGAGACACAACCATTGGCGCCACAGCACAAAATCAAGGTGCCACCGCGGCGCCATTATTCTTGTCGAGTTTTGAGGTAGCCGGCAGCATCTTGGGGTGTGGCTGCCGGCTGACATCCTCCTCTATTGAGCTTTTTCACACAGAGGTCATACGAATCCAAGCATACGACCTCCAAAAGCAGAGCTATATGTAGTACACTGCTCATCAGTATGATGGCAGATCCCCTGGGTCTGAAACCAATCATGCCAAATTGATACATTGCAAGGCTATAATTGTTACATATTTATTTTTAGTTGGTCGGGTATTTTATGGACGCATTCAATATATTGTTTCGGTCCAAGCTAAAATGATTAGTAATAGACTCTTTTTTTTTTGCATGATTGTACCTGGCATGACTAGCTATAAAATGAACTGGGGACTGGACTTTTTGTGAGATGGAGTACATGTGAGTGAGTCTTCTCAGTGGATGCATGATAGCCTTGAAATGATGTATCAGAGAGTACATGAAGAGCATTTTCCCTATAGACTTTCAAGCTTGAGTGGCGTCAGGAACCCACAATCTGCAACGACTTGACACACAATCACCGAGCCAACAACTAATGGTTGGGTGCAAGTATGAGAAGAAGAAGAGTTGTTGTATATGAATGCTAGGCTTCAATGCGCGAGTATACGATGTTGAGAATAGCGATGCAATCGGTGCCACCGGGGGAGAGGAACAGGCGGCATCTATCATTAAAGTTATGTCTCGTGACTAACGAGTCCCATAGGAGAGGAAGAACTTCTAGAACATTTGGGAATGTTCCAGAACATTTAGAATTGTTGTGTAAAATATAAAGAAAGAATTGAAAAAAGAGCGAGCCGTGATTGCCTTCGCGCATGTGCCTGGTGTTCCTATGTGGCTGACCATGCCGCGGCCAGTGGCAGGACTTGCCCTTGCTGGTCTGCTGGGCTTATGCGATGACCCAGGCTCACTATGCAAGCAGGGAGCGGCGGCGGAAGGCAAGAATGTAGAGCAGGTGGACATGGTGCGTCAAGACTGGGCAGCAGTGGATCAAGCACAAGGTAACCCATATGAATCGGTTCGAAGTCAGAAAACCGATAAATAGCAAATGCAGGCCATGTATTTGTATATCAAGCATTCTTTTTATTTACTTTTCTATATTTTTTGTTAATACAGAAATGCTGGATACTATTTCCTTTGAAATCAGCACTGCATTAATTAGATATTTTCCTAATACAGAAATGGTGAATACTATTTTTTCCACTGATGCACTCTTTCTGAACCACTCGATTATCGATAAAGCAGTGTACTAGTGTGTATCCATAGACACCTCAGGCCACACCTGACGTACAACTTTGCATTGAAGCTCACGGCTACAGTTTTCTGGGATTGCATCCATAGCATGAACATCTGAATTGTATAATCCTATTAATTGCTGCAAGGAAACCAATGGCACATTTATACTTGTCTGGAAGACATCAAAGTAACTATTCACATAATTTATGTTTTTTCATTGTACAAGCATTTTTATCTTTTCTATCCCAGTAAAAAAATTGAAGGATATTAAGTTGAACTTACAATGTGAGAAGAGCAACTGACGCATGTTCGAAATTCAATTTTTAGGGGAAATCAAAACAAATAAAATATGTTAAATCCAATGAATGTTTATTGAAGTATAAATCCAACTAATAGCCATTCATTTATATTAGAATATCAAACCAAAAAAATATATGCAATTCCCAATTACTCGATGCATATAGCCACTACCGGAAAACCGAAAAATGCCGAGTGTCACGACGTTTGCCGAGTGCAAAACGTCGGGCACTCGGCAAAATCCTAATATGCCGTGTGCCCGGAGCAAAACACTCGGCATAGCCACGGCACTCGGCACAGGTGCGGTTTGCCGAGTGCTTTGCCAGGGACACTCGGCAAAGGCGAGGTTTGCCGAGTGTCAGGTGTTTGACACTCGGCAAACCTCCCACGGGCCCACGGGGTTGCCTCAGACGGCCAGCTGCCCTAACGGCCGTCGAGTGCCGTTATGGTTTGCCGAGTGCCCAAACCCTGGCACTCGGCAAACTGACCTTTTGCCGAGTGCCCCACCCCTGGCACTCGGCAAACGGCCCCTTTGCCGAGTGTTTTTTCTAACACTCGGCAAAGAGGACCTCTATATTTCATGTAAATCATTCCAAACTTTGCTTGTTGTTTCACATATGATACATTGCACTCCATGTTACTATTTCGGATTTTTGTCGGCCCGTTTGCTATATTCAATGCATTTTTCTTATTAGAATGAATTTGTTGGTTGAAGTCAAAATTTGAACTACAAGTGTTTCAAATAAGGGTACAGAGTTATTGGAAAATTGATATTCATGTTACTAACTCCATTGTGTGACATTTTCCATGCAATAGAAGTAAATTTGCAACTTGATTTTCACGAAACTAACTGAAAGTACGTGTGTCCAGTTTGTTTTTTAATTATAGAAAAATCAAATGAACTCTGTAATTCATGAAAATTGTCAGGAGCTCATGATATCATATGTGGAGTCTGTGGTAAAAAATATAGGACATTCTGAAAAAGTTTTCACATACGACGCTTGTAAACAGAACATCTCCACAGAAGTTTCGTTGAGTTCAAAAGATAGTTCATGATTTGGAGACAGAGTGACATGACAATTCGATTTTTACTTCAACACATTTTCCAATGGCAACATACTACTTAAAATGTTTTTTGTAAACTTTTGGTAAATTTTTGGATCTGTTTTATATTTTATAATTTTTTTACTACATATATTCAAAATCAAATGATATAAATGGATGTTGTTGAATAACCACATAAAATAATGGAACAATTCTTGTAGAATGATGAGATATGCATTGTACAGTACAGTTAACACGTTTTTTTCAAAATTCGTTGCACAAAATTTCGAAAAGAAGAAGTTATTCAAATTTTGTTTGGCTCTTTGCCGAGTGTCGCAAACCGGACACTCGGCAAATAGCTCTTTGCCGAGTGTCGCAGACGGGACACTCGGCAAATGGCCCCTTTGCCGAGTGCCAGATCCAGGGCACTCGGCAAAGGGGCAATTTGCCGAGTGCCCGATCCAGGACACTCGGCAAACGACCGGCTCCGACAAACTTAGCCGTTTCTTTCTTTGTTTCTTCCTCACTTCTTCTCTCATTCTGCCTTTCTTCTTCCTCGCTCAAAGCCCGCCCCCGCCGCCACTTGCCTCGCCGCCGCCGCCCACCTACGCCGCCGCCGCCCCCACCTGNCCCCCTCCCCCCCGGTGAGCTGCATTTCAAACTTGGATCCTTTTGTTACTGGAATTGATCCCATGCATTGCCCTGAACAACAAATTAAGCCTGTTTGTTATTGATTTGTTATTGTGTTGCATCCATTAGATAGAAATTGGACTGTACAAGAGTTTGTGCTGTAGTGGTGCTTTTGGACAGCTTTCTTTGTACACGCATTAGGTCCAATTGTGTGGACTTGATTCTGCACATGTTTTTGAGAAAACAGCCCATGGATCCAATCTAGATGCACTTTAATAGCCCATGGATCCAATCTAGATGCACTTTAATATGATGCTATTGAGAAAACAGAGTGTACTGTTATGCAACTTTTTTTTGGTACATGAGTAAAAAATATGTGTTTTGATCAAAGCAAAGCATTGGTCAACCCAAAAGTGTGTTATGCAATAAGAATAATTATTATTTTTTACTTCACAGATAAAACACCTTTGCTTCATGCTCTGTACAGTTCAAATTTGCTATCTAGCTGACTAGTTAGTTTATAATCCATTGAATATCCTGCAGTAGTAGTTTAGTTTTTTTATCAATGTACTTGAAATTGTTCCCGGCTTTTGTGCCGTTATGTGTATGTCGGCCATCGTGCCGTTATGTGTATATCGGCCATCGTGCCGTTCTTTTGTTGCAGGTTTTGAAACCTCACCGTGGAGGGGAGGTGCTGCCGAAAATTTGAACTGACGGCATAGCTTTGCGTGTTTTTCAGGGTCTCGTAGTCCCTCGTCAGCTACTTCACTATCCTCGTCGTGTCACCTCGTTGGATAGCAAGGTGAGGCATCAATTACTCGTCTTATTTCATATCATGTTCGTAGATCACGTAACCTAGTTAGGCGTCTCCCGTTCAAAAGAGATACGGTTGGAAGTATGCAGATCTCTGCATATGGATACCCGTATCTGTTTCGAATTGTCCACGTTATTTGGACAGCCCGAGGATGCGTAGATGGGTATAGTTTCCATGGTCTACTTCGATCCGAGGCAGCATTTCGGCATCATCTTCCTGTTGTTCTCCGGATACACAATCTCCTTGACCGGACGTGTATTTGGAGAACAGCGGGGAGATGCTGCCGAAATTCTGTCTCGGATAGGAGTAGACCATGGAAACTGTACCCATCTACGCATTCTCGGGTGGGATTAGGACCTATCTTTACCTATTAGGGAATGATAGACATTGTTTAGATATATTTGTTTTTAATATCACCCCCGCTGATGTTAAAGGATGGATGATGACCGTGAGTGGATGTACACGGGCCGCACAAATCTGAGTTCGTTGACCGATGAATGGATTGAGAAGACCGAGGCCTTTTTGAATGTAGCATTTGCCAAGGTTAAAGGTGGGGACAGCACGTGGTGTCCGTGCAACAAATGTGGAAACACACGCCGACAAACAAAGGATACCATGGGCAAACATCTTTGCAAGTTTGGATTCACGGCAAACTATACCAGGTGGATCTACCATGGTGAAAACGATCGTGTGCGAGGCGAGGTCGTGAGACAACGCATCGAGAATTATGATGCTGATGCCGGGGTAGCGGACATGTTGGATGACTATCATGAAGCACACTTTGATGATGCACCTAGTGAGGAAGAGCCAGAGCCCACCGCAAAGGCGTATTACCAGATGATGGATGCAGCACAGCAACCCCTTCACGGGCATACCAAAGTTTCTCAACTGGATGCCGTTGCGCGCCTCATGGCCGTAAAATCTCAGTTTGGCCTGAGTCGAGACGCTTTCGATTCAATGGTGACTGTTGTTGGCAGCCTGCTTCCGGTGGGTCACATTCTGCCAAAGAGCATGTACGAGGCACAGAAGCTCCTTCGTGCACTTAAGATGCCATATGAGCAGATACACACTTGTCCGAATGGATGCTTGTTATTTAGAAAAGAAAATGCGGAAGCAAAGTACTGTTCAAAGTGTGGTTCCTCTAGGTATTTGGAGGTAGAGTCAGGTGATGGTACTAAGAGGCAGCTCACAATCCCCGTGAAAATCCTACGGTACCTTCCCTTCATACCGAGAATCCAACGACTTTTCATGACAGAGGAATCCGCGAAACAGATGACATGGCACAAGCAAGGCCGTCGATACAATCCTGAGAAGCTGGTACATCCATCCGATGGTGACTCATGGACTAACTTCGATTCAATTCATAGTGACAAAGCTATAGAGGCTCGTAATGTCCGTGTTGCGCTGGCAACAGATGGGTTCAATCCTTACGGAATGACAGCTGCACCGTACACTTGTTGGCCCATGTTCGTTATCCCCCTCAATCTCCCCCCCGGTGTGCTCTTTCAACGACAGAACATATTCTTGTCGTTGATAATTCCGGGGTACCCGGGAAAAAATATGAGTGTGTACATGGAGCCCCTGATTGATGATTTGTTCCGTGCTTGGGAGGAAGGGGTATGGACATACGACCGAGCTACAAAGACAAACTTCAAAATGTATGTTTGGTTCCACTACTCTCTGCATGACCTGCCGGCGTATGCGTTGTTCTGTGGGTGGTGTGTTCATGGCAAGTTCCCATGTCCAATATGCAAGGCAGCTCTGAAGTTCATTTGGTTGGTGAAAGGTGGCAAGTATTCGTGTTTTGACAAACATCGACAGTTTCTCCCTCTTGACCATCCATTCAGACGGGACACCAAGAACTTTACGAAAGGCGTCGTTGTTAAAGACCCTCCACCAGCAATGTTGACAGGTGTGGATGTTCGTGCTCAGCTAGATGCTCTCGTGGTCAATGAAGAAGGTGGTTTTGTCGGATATGGTGAGCAACATGCCTGGACTCAAAAGTTGGGCTTGTGGAGGCTTCCCTATATGGAAGACCTTCTTCTGCCACATAACATTGATATGATGCACACAGAAAAGAATCTCGGTGAGGCACTTTTTGGTACAATCATGGACATGGTTGATAAGACAAAGGACAATGTTAAGGCTAGAGTGGATCAGGCGAGGTTATGCGATAGGCCAAAGCTAGACATACCGCCTCCGAAAGACGGCAAGTCATGGAGAAAGCCTAAGGCCGATTTCGTCTTGTCGAGGCCTCAAAGGAGGGAAGTTCTAGAATGGTTTCAAACGTTAATGTTTCCCGATGGCTATGCAGCGAATCTAAAGAGGGGAGTGAACTTATCTACTATGCGAATCAACGGGCTCAAGAGTCATGACTATCACATATGGCTAGAGCGACTTCTTCCGGTGATGGTTTGAGGATATGTCCCTGATCATGTCTGGCAAGTGCTGGCTGAGTTGAGCTTCTTCTTCCGCCAGCTGTGTGCTAAGAAAATATCTCGGTCCGTGATTGAAGAAATGGAAAGAATGGCACCTGTGTTGCTCTGTAAGTTGGAGAAGATCTTTCCACCCGGTTTTTTCAATCCAATGCAGCATTTGATTCTGCACCTCCCGTATGAGGCACGAATGGGGGGGCCTGTGCAGTCCCGTTGGTGCTATGCAATTGAGAGATGTCAGAAGGTTCTTCGAACCAAGTGCAAAAATAAATGCAAAATTGAAGCTTCCATTGCTGAGGCATACATTCTGGAGGAGGTTTCAAACTACACAACAAAATACTATCTTGACAACCTTCCAAACGTGCATAATCCACCCCCTCGTTACAATGCTCGTGAAGATGAATCGAACCTCAGCCTTTTCAGAGGGCAACTCGGAAGTGCAAGTGAAGGGTCATACAAAACCTTGAGGCATGAAGAGTGGCGCTCTATCATGCTTTATGTGTTGACCAACCTTGATGAGGTGGAGCCGTACTTGCGGTACGTACTCTTCAATTACCTCAGTCTTTTAACTCACAATTCTACATCCAACACCTTGTGTTTGTTGTTGATATAGGGAATTTCATCGTCTATTCTGGCGTCGTTCAAGGCAACCTACCCTGCAGGAAAGCGAGACCCTTCTTAGAGAGGGCGCGGGTGGACAAAAACCCGATTTCATTTCGTGGTTCAAACATAAGGTACCAACCCAATTACCTCGTGGGTTTTTCATCGTAGCGAATAATATAACGAACTATCATCCATGAACTTGCAGGGGCAAACTGATGCGTCTATGAGTGCCGAGTTGAGACAGGTTGCCGATGGTTGTGGCTATAGGGTGAGAACATTTAATGCTTATGACGTGAATGGATATCGCTTTCACACAACACGCCACGAGAAGAATCGGCCGAACCGAAGAACCACAAATTCAGGAGTTTTTACGCCGGGCATTGATGGGGTCGAGTACTATGGAAAAATTGAAGAAATATACGAACTCATTTTTCATGGATCCAAACCTCTAAATCCGGTCATATTCAAATGCCATTGGTTTGATCCCAAAGTAGTGAGACGAACTCCAAATCTTGGGCTAGTCGAAATTCGACAATCAACCGTCTTGCCAGGAGATGACGTATATATTGTGGCTCAACAGGCAACACAAGTTTACTATCTGTCGTACCCATGTAAAACCGACCCACGCCTTCGGGGGTGGGATGTTGTGTACAAGGTATCGCCACACGGTAAAATACCGGTTCCAAACAATGAAGATTACAACATTGACCCAAATACATATGTCGGGGAGTTTTTCCAAGAAGATGGGCTAGAAGGGAATTTTGAGATAGACTTAACCGAAGCGATCCAAATGGAAGTAGACAATGAAGAGAACGCTGGAGATGAGGTATGTGGTGTGAAGGACTTAGAGTTACTAGAGCGATTACAGTTAGGCGAGGACAGTGATGAGGACATTCCTCCGTTGGAGAATGAGTATGAAAATTTTGACAACCGTGATAGTGATGATGAGACTTATGATCCAGTGAATCCCAACCACGATGATTATTTCTAATATATGTATGTTCCGCATTTATTATTTGCAATACAATGTTATTTTCAATTTATGATTTGTTCAATTGCATTTATTTCTAAGTACATTTTGTTTATCTGTACTGATTGATTTTCTCTTTGTAATTGCAGATGGTGGGCGGTGTCACCAAGTCGTTAGCGGGGATTTTGAGACGGCTTCCCGGTGCAGGTGGAGGGTCCTCTGCCGGTGAGGGGTCCAGCAGGGGGACGGGTGGAGGTAGGGGTCGGGGGAAGGGTGGAGGCAAGGGTCGGGGGAGACAGGGTGGAGGCAGGGGGCGAGGGAGGCAGGCTCCAGCACCGTCTCCTGAGGCAGACTCGGAGTCTGAGTCTGAGTCTGAGGACGAGGTTTTACCTACACCGGAGGCGGCCTCTCCCGACCACGTCGTGGCACAGGATGGCCCGGACCAGGAGTGGCAGCAGGGGGAGGATTCTGCGGAGGAGGAGGAGGAGGAGGAGGAGGCTGCGGGCGGAGGAGGAGGAGGAGGAGTCGCAGCCATTTGGTTAAGAGGTCCCTCGCAGCTTCCCCAGCGACCCATACCGTTTGAGAGGCGGCTGATGATTCGGCCCATCGCTCCTAGGTAATATGGTTTATATTTGATCGTAACATTTTCATTTCATATTGTTATAACTTGATTGCAAACTTAAAATTTCTCTTAATCACTTATGCAGGAGTTGGATTATGGTCGCTCCTGGGGTTCACGACCGCCACGTCAACGGGATCCTGGGTGGTTTGTGCAGGTTGCACTTCCCAGGCTTCGTTGACAGAGGCGGAAGACAAGAGCCAGCCTACACGTTTGACCACTACATGGCCTTCCCCGACTCGATGGATCGGGACAACAGGATATTCCAGAACAAGGCGGCTCGTGTCACGGGCGAGCTGTGGGTAAGTCTTCCTCGCACTACACTGCTTAATTCGTTGCACATTCATTGGATATTTTCTTAAAATATTGAATGTCTACATCGCGTCTGTATGCAGGATTTCTACAGATGCGAACCGGGCTACGAGCAAGCGGCAAATGAGACGGCTCACAGAGCATGTTTCAAGCTTGTCAAGGACATGCACTACGAGGCACGCGTCCAGTCCGTCATCGTGTACTACGCTCAATTTCTCCAACAGAAGTGCTCTAAAACTGAAGCTCGAAACATTAGGCTCACCCGGGAACAATACTTGCAGGTACATATAGAAATTCAATACAAAACATTTAATTTGTTATTCTCATGTCCTAACCTTGATGATGTGTAGGCTCCTGTATGGTGGTGTGCACAACATCGGCAGTGCTGGGAGGTCATTGTCGACAAGTGGTTGTCGGAGGAGTGGGTCCAACAGCACGAAGCTTGCCGGGAGCGGCGTTTGCTGATGCCGGGTATACCACACCATCAGGGCAACCTTAGCCTGCCTCTGTACGCGAATAGATGGGTAAGAGATTCCATATCTTCATTAATATACTCAGTTGTCCATAATTTCTAATTACGTCGATCATTTTTTTTTGCAGTCGGGGGCCCATGGTGGTGAGTCTTGCTCGACGTTCAAGGCGTATGCTTTGTCCCACAAGGGCAAGGCGACGTCCGACGTCAACTACAACCCGGACGACCCGCCCTCGGCGTACAGCAATGCAAGCATCCACAGCCGCCTCAGTGACTACACATCGATGGCAAGAGAGATCCGTGGGCCAGAGTTCGATGTTGTCAACGAGAACCTCGACGGAGAAGTTGTCATGACGATGGGAGGAGGAAAGAAGCATGGACGCTTCTATATGGGTGACGGTTGCATCGACACGGCCAGTACTCCTACGCTTAACCAGATTAAAGCTAGGAGTACGGACTCCAGCCCCGCCATACGACCAAGGCCGACCGTAGCCCAGCACCAGATACAGGAGCTCCAGGTTGTTTCTGTTCTATTGATCGTTCATTGATATTTAAATACGTTTGATTTTCATTCTAACATTTGGATGGTATATTGTAGACCCAGATGCAGCAGATGTTAGAAGAGAGGTTGGCGGCCCAGCGGCAGCAGTTAGAGGCCGATTTCTAGATGCGGTGGACGGCCGAGCAGCAGAAGATGCAGCAGATGTACATGTGGATGCAGAGCATGGCCGCAAAGCAAGGTGTGCCGGGGCCAAACATCCAATTCTCTCCAACGCCGGCATATCCTGGATCACATACACCTGTGAGTCACTTCGGACAACCTTCAAGTTCAATTTCTTAGAGAACCTAGAAAATTTAGATAATTAGAGAACTTAGAAGACTTTAGAGAATTAGAGAACCTAGAAGATTTAGATAATTAGAGAACTTAGAAGAATTTAGAGAATTAGAGAACCTAGAAGATTTAGAGAATTGTGAGAATTCATATAGCAAATTACATTTAGAGAATTCAAAAAACATTCACAAATTAGAGAACTTAGAGAATTTAGTCCATTTATAAAACTTATATGTTCATCTCATGACTTCTGATGTATAACTTGTCTAACAAATGCATAATCTTGTCCTATGTGCAGAACCAGTCGGCGGGATCCAATGCGCCAAATGAGGACCAAGATTTGTCAAATCCGTCGCCGTGGTCACAGTGGCCTCCTTCTTAGAGTTTGTTATGTTGGTGTCAACTAAGGTGATGGATGTGATACTTCTAGATTGTGATGGATATTGTGATGGATTTGTGTTTGTGATGGATTTGTGTTTGTGATGGATATTGTGAGATATATTTGCGTTTGTGATGGATATTGTGATATATTCCTGTGCAATGTGATGTATATGTTATGCATATGATATTTGTGAGTTGGGGTTCTTTTAACGAGAGGAAACAGAAAAAAACCAGCTGTTTGGTCACTTTGCCGAGTGCATTTACCATAGCACTCGGCAAAGTGACCATGCTGGGACATTCTGTTAAGCCCCTTTGCCGAGTGCATTTACCATAGCACTCGGCAAAGGGCACATCTATTTGCCGAGTGTCAGGCCTGGACACTCGGCAAAGAGCATCTATTTGCCGAGTGTCACGCCTGGACACTCGGCAAAGAGCATCTGTTTGCCGAGTGTCAACCTTCGGACACTCGGCAAAGGGCGCCTGACGCCGTCTCTGGCCTTACGGCCGTTAGTCCCTTTTGCCGAGTGGTACCAGTCTTTGCCGTGTGCCAGGAGACACTCGGCAAAAGGTTTGCCGAGTGCCCGATGTTTGGCACTCGGCAAAGAGCTATTTGCCGTCACTTCTTTGCCGAGTGCGCGTTTGCCGTGGGCTACACTCGGCAAAGGGGTTTGCCGAGTGTATAAGTCCCTTTGCCGAGTGTACTTGACACTCGGCAAAGGGGGGGTTTCCCGTAGTGAGCAGCTTGAATGTGGCAGTACTACTGGAAAACTCTGGTTAAATATTTTCCTATGGTGAAACGACTTGTAAATATTATTTCCCTATTGAACTAACCATGACGGAAATTGATTTTGAATTTTTCCATATAGGAATGATAGCTCTTTCCTGATAGGAAAAAACTAAACCGTCAGGAATCTGCCGGTTTCTGGTAATGGAAATAGAGGAGTGTATATGATGAAATAAATCCTAATCTTCGAAAAAGTTACAATACCTTCAATATGTACAACATCTACTTTGTTGGATTATGTTGGGTTAAAAAAAGACTATGCGTAACTCTTGTGTATTTAGTCCGGGTTATTGAGCACGCATCTGCTGGAAACAAGTACCTTGCTGGGTCAGCCTGAAGAAAAATTGAGGAAGGTACGGTGATTGCTGCAAAGGGACTGTCAATCAACAAGTAGTATGGAAACTGTGACTTTGTCGTAAGCATAGAGTCTTTCAGAACACGAGCATATAAGTTGACCTCAGACCTCCCCACCTCCAACTCCGACGCCTCTTGGAGAGTGTAGAACTGGATTTGAGTTACATTTTATTTTAAAACGAAAAGGCAAGGGGAGGAGAGACAGGGAATGAGAGGTTTCTGGAAACAAGTTAACACTCTTCCGTTGAAGACATGCCTGTCATTTATCTTCTTGTGGATCTAAATGATCGCTTCTTGTGCAAAAAAGTGAAATGTCCCATCAAAATCAGACCTCCAGAGCATATGGTATTGGCTGACATGGTGTTGCCATGCCGGTTTCTGAGCATCCAGACTCCATGGAGGAGGAAGATACATTTGGCGTTGATGGTCCCATGCAATGGCTTTGAGTGAAAAGAAGTCAGCACAATAGATTACATCGCAAGCATCAGGCATGTATGCGACCAAAGTTAAATGATAGAGTGCAGGCGAATGTGGACCAGAATCATCTGGGGGAGCTTGGACTGATGGAACAAGAATTTAACAGGGCTACCAAAGGCAACAAGGAAGACCAACGCAACTGTTATGGTATACACTCCATGGAAGAACCTTTGGAAGGCGAGAAATCAACAAATTTTTTAGTCCCAAAGTGACCAACCGAGGCAGGTTTTCTGGAGGATCAAAGAGGAAATGTCCATGAGGGTGCACACTTGTGGAAGCCCAGCAGTCTTCTAGTAGCTAGTTTTAGCACAAATCTTTCAAAGTAAGTATAATACAATGTATGTTTAAGGAAGTATCCAAATGCAACTACTAGCTGTTCATGTATATCTCTTTGATCTTTGAAAACTTGACATCCCTCTGCTCGATAATTCTCAAAAGACTTGTTGCCTAGCAGTCTAGCAGCAACTTTTTTTGAGTGAGGCTTGCTCCGACCAAAACCTATATTATGCTTCACATCATGGCTACTTCATCCGATCCACAATGTGCTCACTAGAATCCATGTGTTTGATAGGTCAAGATTATTCAGTAAAATATCATGTGGCGATGCAGCAAATGCCTGTATATAGCTATATAATGAGTTTCATCTGTACTACCCATTTATCTGAAAGGAACCCAACCTATCGCAGTGCATTATAATTGTAAATGTTACTCCGTATGAAAGCTTATGCAATGACAGTGAATGCCCATACCTATATGTGTATATTATGGCAGCATGTGTGTTTGTATGCATTTTGAAGCATGGAAAGCTGCTCATTGATTCAAATAAAAAATCATAATAATGACCAGAAGTACATTGGAACCAATATTTTTCTTACTTTACAAAAAACACATATAGACATAAACACCTGTCAGATTTAGTGTCCGTCAAGTCAACCAGCGGGCTCCTGCGGTGCTAGATTCGTTTGGAGGGGGATTCCAGAACCTCGATCTCGAGGGTAACACAAGAACACAACGATTTATATAGGTTCAAGCAGCTCTATAGAGTAATATCATATGTCATGTGCTTTGGTGTTGGTTGTATTGGTGGGTTCGCAAGAACTAGGGGAGCTCTTGCGAAGATTACATGGCTAGGGCTGACAATATCCGCTGCTGGCCGACCTCCTGTCCTCCTCTCGTGAGCTTGTTTACAGATAGGTGGGAGTTGCATCACTTTTCTAGTGGCCTGTATCTACAGTGGGATTTAACTACAGTGATGGTGAAACAAACGGGATTTGCGGAATTTCGCTAGCCATTTACTACAAATTATGTTACAGATTGCCAGCCAAATACTGTCTCAGCTACTTACTATGTGAGGTATCTGATGTGGCACGTGGACTTTAGAAGACCACATAAGACATGCTAACACTACACCAAACTGGAAATTGCCTTGGCGGCCCAAAACCGCCAAGGTAATAGCCTTTGGCGGTTATAACCCATATAAACAATCTATCTAGTTCAGTGGTGCTATGAATCCAAACACACGAGCTCCAAAGGCATAGCTGCGGTTGGGACCCTGCTCATCAGTCATCAGTGTGGTGACTTGGTATATATTGGTCTCAAAACAATAATGTCAAAATGATACATTGCAAGCAATAATTTTTAAGTATTTATTTTTAGTAGGTTGGGTATTCTATGGATGCATTCAATATATAGTAGACTCAACATAATTTTCTCCATGATTTTACCACTAGCAATGATGTGTGTGTGTGTGTGTGTGTGTGTATATATACATATATATATATATACATATATATATATATATATACATATATGTATATATATATGTATATATATATGTATATATATATATATATGACCAGGCATGCCTGTTTACGAAATGATCTGTGCACTGCACTTTTTGTGAGATAGAGCTTATGATTGAGCGAGTTGACCACGTGAAGAAAAAACTGAGGAAGGTGACTGGTGTCAATGCACAAGTAGTACTGGCTATGTGACTCTTTCATAATAAGCACAGCAATCCTTCACATCCTGACTATATAAGTTGACCTCAGTACGTCCTCGTATATGACTCTAAAGTCGTGTGCCCACCTCCAACTACGCCGCCTCAGAGAGAGGATGGTGGAAGCAAAAACCAACGTTACCACTGAATCTCAGTTAATAAATTTTGATCAAGAAAAATGCAATAGGATGAGATGTGGAATATGGGAATGAGGGGCGTCTGGAAACCATTTAGCACAACAGTAGTTTCACAAACTACAGTAGTCATTGTGAAAGTGAAGACATGGCCTCAAACGGCTGCTACTAATCCATCTATAGGAATTCAGTTTGACATTGGACTCAGTAATATAACTTGGACAACAACGATATAGTCAAAGTACTGGCGGGACGACATCATCAACAATCAAGATCTCTATGATATGCAAGCAGCAAAAATCCTATTCAAACCCCTCCTATCCACCAGATGTTTGTATAAGGCTGAAGGAATGCTGTAGCCTTAGATACATTACTGGTGCTCACAACTAACTACTGGCAGATATACAGTAAGTTAGACGACAGTGACTTCCAAAACACTCAAACCATTCTAGCTCAAAAACACCATCTTTATTTACTTTCTGTAGCGAGACGAGCACAAGGACCCCAATCAGTTCATGACATTCTAGGCAGAGCTTCCCAATTACCTATAGTGCTAATTTGTTTCTGGACGACTCTCATTTCCGTTAGCTCCATGCATTCTTCTACTTCACAGAAATTTGAACAAACCTATCCAGGCTGTATATACTAGCTACCATCGGCACATAATCTAAGTTCGTTGTGTCAATGTTTCGGTATAGTGTTCACTTATGAATATTAAACAGTTCATTGTGTCAATGTTTCGGTATATTGGTCTGAAATTAAACATAATACCAAATTGATACATTGCAGTGCAATAATTGTAAAATATTTATCTTTTAATAGGTCAGATATTGTATGGATGCATTCAATGTACAGTTTGAGTCCATGCTAAAATCATTAGTAATAGACTATTTGTTTGCATGATTGTACTAGTAGTAATGATGTATACAGCCAGACATGCCTAGCTATAAAATGACATCTGCACTGCTCTTTCTGTGAGATGGAGCACATAAGCACATGAGTTTCAGTCTTCTCGATGAATAATATTTCGTGCTAGATTTGGATACTTAGTGGCCATGATTTCGAGCCAACAACATGATTATGTGGATACATAGAGACGTCGCAAAACTCAATCTATCAGCCCTGTAATATCTATTTTTGTTAGTCGATGCTATGAGTGGAACTTCTGGACCCCTTTAACTCCCATCAGTCTCGGCTGTGCTAATTTGTTTCCTGACGCCTCTCTATTCCGTCAGCTCTGATACATGCATTTCATTATTACAAAGAAAATGAGTCGAACAAACGTACCCAGACATCCAATTATATTGTCATCTACCTTAAGCATAGAGCTGAAGTTGTTCTATGTAACTTGAGAGCAATGATTCGTTGTGGTTTTCAGTTAGGAAGAAGACATGTTTCCATGGTTTAAATTGGTCGGAAAGAATCGAGCCCAATCGTTATATCCTTTCAGTTGCAAAACAGATGTTACTCCATTAGCCCGGCTTGTGACATAAACTGGGAACGAGGTTGGTTTCACTACCCGTTTTTCTCCGAGTGATATCAAAGTACAGGAAGTTATGATGCCAACTACCAGTGAAGCAACCAGTAGTACTGGCAGATATTAGGAGGCGGCACTGACGCACCCCAGTAGTGTATGATGCAACGAAGTGCCGTTGTAGCTAGCGTATAGAATTATATTTGCGATATTTACTGCTTGGGAACCACATCAAGGCCGATCATTCTGTCTCAAGCAACAGTAATATATGATGCATACAATCCGGCTTGCCAAGATATAAAATGACATGCTAACAGTGAGTTCGTGTTCTCAGAGGATACATCGATATCCTAGCTAAGAAATGATCGAGAGAAATGCAGCAATAGCATCTTGTCTACAGACATTCAGACTTAAGCGGCATCAAGAACCATGTGAGGATGAATAAGTGTTGATGAGCTCGGAAGGAATCAGCCTGCCGACGGAAATCCATCATCCAAAGTGGCATAGTATTGAAGCTACGAGGATCCATAATCCTCTATGGTGTAACAATGATCACTGAAAGGGACATAGTGTAACACCCCGGATTTTCCCCAAAAACCCGGAGGCTAACAAACACCAATAAAAGCACACGGGTCTGGACACTATTAAAAAATTTCAGCAGAACCTCCCCTGTAAACTAGGCATTTTTGGACAAACATTTCATAGAGAGTTCATACGAATAACATATAACTGAATAAATAAGCATCACAGCCCAAGCAACGACATTAAAACAAAACATGTCCACCAAACCCACTCAACAATGGCAAGTAGTTACGCAATTCAATTTAACCAATTACAGATCTAATAAACATGCGACTGAACTATATATATGTAAATATGGAGTGTGTGCTCAAGAAAAGGTGCTATCCCTGCTCCCCATGCATGCCGCAATCATTTGGTACCTAAAAACAAAATAAACACAAGGGTGAGTAATAATACTCAGCAAGCACATTTAGAACAGGAAGTGAATATTCAACACATGAATCCATGAACAACACTCGAAGAGAAACATCGGTGAAATAGTAGTTTCCGTCTTAAACAGACACAACCCGAAACATCATTAGCATTTACCGGTAAAGCCGAGCAAGTGGGGCCAGCACTTACTCACAGGAACATGAATAAAGAACCAAATTGCACATCCGGATCCACCGAAACATGAATTAAATGTAAAGGGAATAACATTCTTGAATCATGGAACCAGAACAAATCATGAAACTTGAATATCGTAAAAAAAATCACTGGATATCTCAATCCGACAGATTAGTATAAACATATGGCAAGCAACCAAGCCAATATGTATAAGTTCGTCATGCACTTGCCTTAACCTTGACGAGATCCTGGCGTCACACTCTCGGAACCGGTACTACCAAAACCTGTCGAGGAAATTAAACTTAGGAACTACACCACTATGATAACATGTCCATATATTGGAATACTCGAAGAACAAATCTTAACTAGCCAACTCTCACTTTTCTGAAAGTTTCGCCTAAAATACTGAGTTGCTCACTGTTTCAACCGTAAATTCTATTCCGGCTAACCAAATACAACAAATAAATACAGCTTGGATATCTAATCACAATTTCCTACAACTTTTCTGTGGATTCCAAGGACCAGTTCTGAACGTATCTGTGAGGAAAACTGAAAAACAGATTCCTGTGCCCAGTTTTTCCTAGCCGGACAGCAACACTAATTTGGCAATTACTCCTAGACTGCTGATCCGAATTAGCTGAAACCAGCGCCATTAGAAAAATGTGGATGAGACCTACAACTTTCTTATGAACCAGATGGTGAAATTTTGCGCGCATTAATACCAGATTTCGAATTTATCTTCTGCCCAACATTCAGACTATCAATAATGAAATTCAGGGATGAATCGAACTTCCAGGACTCATCTACAGACATCGAGGAACTGTTTGGGAATTACCTAGCAGCCAAGATCACGATTTGCCAAGGGATCAGATGAATTCCTCAAAGCCCTAACCTTTCCCGTTCTCCTTCTTCTACCTGTCCTCCCTTTTCTGCTTCTTTCTCGCCTGCGCTTGCCTGCTGGCTGCCTGCTCATAGTAGCATCTGCAACACGAGCAGCAGCAGTTCACGCACCCCACACGGGGAAGGCCAGGTGCATCAGGAAAACAAGGCAATAGGCAGCAGCAAAGGCTTACCAGTAGCCTGAACTAGGGCACGGAGATGACGAAGGGATCGCAGCGAAGGCACTATGGAGGAAAACCTACTGTGGCGTGCAGGAACTCGTAGGAAGGGGCGACATAGAGGCGGCGGCGGCGCTGGAAGTATCAAGGGAAAAGAAAAGCTCCGTATATATATATATAGACTGAAGGATAAAAGGAAAACCTAGCTCACATCCGAGGGCTCAGATTTATCGGCTCACAACGGACTCACTTGATTTCCAAACATGTCATGTGAGTAGTCAAACTGATTCGTTTCGACGAGCTCTACGCAGCCACGGTGCCTGATCGCCAATCCGAGTTATGGTTCAAAAAGTCAACTTTTTATCCACTCTAATTAATCTGGTCAACCTATGGTATTTATTTAATTTGGGGATGTTACATTCTCCCCGCCTTCAAAAGAATTCACCCTCGAATTCTTTATTTTAATTACTCATGAAAAATTTAATTAACTATACTTAAGGAAAGACTTAGTTACTCACCAAATGTGAACAACTCCGGATACTTTTCCCGCATTTGTGACTCAAGCTCCCAAGTCGCTTCACGCTCAGTCTGATTAGTCCAAAGAACTTTCACATACTTGAGTATCCGATGCCTTAGCACTCGCTCAGACTCCTCCAAAATCCGTACCGGACGAGACTCGAATGTTAAGTCTTGCTCAATGGTCACCGGCTCCAAAGTCATATGTTGTTCCGAATCTCTCAAATACTTCCGAAGCATAGAAACATGAAACACATTATGCACACCCTTCATCAATTCTGGCAATTCCAATTGGTATGCTAACTTTCCAATCCATGCAACTATGGAAAAAGGGCCAATATACCTCGGGCTAAGCTTCCCTTTGGTATCAAATCTCACAACACCCTTGGTGGGAGATACCTTCAAAAGTATTTGATCCCCAACCTGAAACTCCAAGCCACGCCTTCTAACATCAGCATAGCTCTTCTGCCTACTCTGGGCAGCTAGCATATGTTCTCGAATTTCAGCCACATGCTCAGTTGTCTCTAAACCCAATCTGGTCCTAGTACTGCTTTTTCACCCACTGCATCCCAGCAAAGTGGTGTTCTACACTTCCTACCATAAAGTGCTTCAAAAGGTGCGCAATGAATACTAGCATGATAACTATTATTGTAGGCAAACTCAACTAGGGGCAAATGATCTTCCCAACTGCCCTTCCATGATAGAACACATGACCTTAGCATATCCTCCAAAGTTTGAATTGTGCGCTCAGATTGACCATCTGTTTGAGGATGAAAAGCAGTGCTAAGTATCACATCAGTACCTAGGGCACCCTGTAAGCTCTCCCAGAACTTGGAAACAAACTTAGCATCTCTGTCAGAAACGATAGTATGAGGTACTCCGTGCAACCTCACAACTTCTCGCATATAAATAGGAGCTAAGTCACTTGCTGAATTTGTGGAGCGAATAGGAATAAAATGTGCGACCTTACTCAAGCGGTCTACGACAACCCAGATAGCATCCTTCCCCTTTGGGGTACGTGGTAAACCAACCACAAAATCCATAGTGACATCATCCCAGGGCCACAAAGGAACTTCTAGTGACTGTAATTTCCTGACAGGTCGCTTACGCTCTGCCTTAACTCATTGACACACACCACATGAAGCCACATACTTTGCCAAATCCACTTTCATCCGTTTCCACCAATAACTCTTCTTTAAATCTTGGTACATTTTATTTTCACTAGGATGTACCGTATAAGGTGAGCGGTGTGCCTCTCGAAGAATATCATCCTTGACCTGAACCTTTTGTGGAACGCAAAGACGACCATGAAACCGAATAGCTCCTGAAGCATCCACAGTGAATTCACCCACTTTGCCTTCATTAATGCGCTTCTTCACATCCTGCAATAATCGATCATGTTGTTGTGCTTCCAACACTCGCTCAGGTATAGCAGACTCAAGAATAACTCGTGATTCTGTTTCTGACACTCCAACATAACAGTAAGAAATATCCATCCGCTCAAATTCAGTTATCAAACAATTCAATGTAGGGGGCACCGCCTTGCGGCTCAATGCATCAGCCACAATGTTTGCCTTGCCTAGTGTATATTGGATAGTGATATCATAGTCTTTGATCAACTCTAGCCACCTACGTTGCCTCAAATTTAAATCCTTTTGAGTGAAGATGTACTTCAAACTCTTGTAATCAGTGAAAATGTCACAAGGCTCCCCATACAAGTAGTGCCTCCATATCTTTAGAGCAAACACTACCGCAGCAAGCTCTAAATCATGTGTAGGGTAATTCTCCTCATGCTTTCGTAACTGCCTCGATGCATAAGCAATTACCTTCTCATCCTGCATAAGGACACACCCAAGTCCTATTCGGGAAGCATCAGAATAAACTGTGAAGCACTTACCGGGCTCAGGAAGGGTGAGAATAGGAGCGGTCACTAGCTTCTCCTTCAATACTTGGAAACTATGCTCACACGCGTCGGTCCACTCGAATTTCACATTCTTATGTGTGAGCATAGACAAAGGCTTTGCAATGATGGAAAAATCCTTCACAAATCTTCGATAATAACCAGCCATGCCTAGAAAACTTCTCACCTCCTTGACATTAGATGGCCTTTCCCATTCTACCACTGTAGAAACCTTAACCGGGTCAACAGAAATACCGTCTTGGTTAATCACATGCCCCAGGAAACTAACTTCAGATAACCAGAACTCACACTTCTTCAGCTTGGCATAGAACTTATTATCCCTCAAGGTCTGAAGTACCCTTCGCAAATGCTGCTCATGCTCTCCCTCAGTCTTGGAGAAAATGAGTATGTCATCAATGAACACCACAACAAAATCATCAAATCGGTGTAGCATGTTGTTCATTGTCTCCATAAAGTAAGGAGTTGCATTAGTCAGTCCAAAAGACATAACTCTAAACTCATAATGCCCATACATAGTGGCAAATGCCGTCTTCTCGATGTCTTCCTCTCTAATTGGGATCTGATTATAACCTGACTGCAAATCAATCTTAGAAAACACCCTAGCACCTTTCAAACGATCAAATAACTCATCAATGCGGGGTA
>CM014271.1:70836852-70893096 GCA_004135705.1 Alloteropsis semialata | reverse complement strand
CCTGGTACCGTCGCCGGAGGTGGGCCGCCGCCTTCAGCTGTGCTGCCGCTCCTCGGGGCACTTCACCGGCCTAGGCATGCCGCCGTCCTTCACTGCCCCGGCCGGCACCGCTCCTCCTCCTCCCGGGGGGGGATCTGCTCTTCGTCCCGAGGGTGCCCCTCTCCGTGATACGGGCAAGCAGATCGTCTCCGACGGGGTCGCATCGGCGGATGCCGCCCTGGCTGCTGCCCTTCTCGCGGCGAAGACCGAGGCCGCTGCGGCACAGGAGCGTGTCCGCGCCGCGACCCTTGCCTGGGAGCGTGAGCGCACTGCGACGGATGCCGTTGCTCACCGGGTCGCTGAGGCGGAGCATTACCTCCTCATCGCCGCCGGTCAGCAGCCCGTCGTCCACTTCACCGACACTGCTGCTCTTCTTCTCACCAGGCTCCGCCCGCTGGTTCTAGTTCCCGGCTCGACGCGACCGATCCGATGGTCGCCCAGCTCCACCTCCAGGCCGTTGGGGTCCAGAACATCCGGGCCCTGGTCTCTGTCGTCCTTGACCCCATGTCCTCCTCCTACGGGCGCTGGCGGGACCAGGTCCTCCTCGCCCTCCGTCGCTACGCTCTCGATGATCACGTCCTCATCGACACGCCTGTTGCGGTGCGGGACGTGATCTGGCTGCGCCTCGACAGCGTCGCCATGTCCTGGATCTTTGGGACCATCTCCCTAGATCTCCAGGACATCGTCAGGACTCACGGCGGCACCGCGCGCCAGGCCTGGCTGGCACTCGAGGGCCAGTTCCTTGGCAACGCCGAGGCCCGCGCTCTTCAGCTCGACGCGTTGTTCCGCACCTTCGAGCAGGGGGACCTCTCCGTTGGCGAGTACTGCAGGAAGATGAAGGGCATGGCTGATGCCCTTCACGACCTCGGCTGCCCGGTGAGCGACCGGATCCTGGTGCTCAATGTCCTGCGGGGTCTCAACGGCAACTACGACCTCCTGCGGACATGGATCCCCCGCCAGCAGCCCTTCCCCTCCTTCCTGCAGGTCCGGGACAACCTCGTCCTGGATGAGATCACCCGGGTCTCATGCCTGGATCGTCCTCCTCGTCCTCCTCCACCGCGCTCGTGGCTGCACCACCGGCCTCCTCTGCCCCGCCTGCCACCTCTCTCCTTGGCGCTCCTCCCCCCGGGCCGAGCGAGGGTGGGGTGCGTCGTCACTGGGGGGGGACGTGGTGGTGGCTCTGGTGGAGGGCGTTGGGGTACACCTGCTCCTTCTCCTGGAGGTGCAACCTGGCCATACTTCAGCAACCCATGGTCAGGGCACATCTCGATGTGGCCGTTTCAGGGTCAGGGGGGCCTCGTCCCCAGCACCAGCCCGCGGCCATGTTCACTGGCCCTGCTTCCTCGTGCGTGACGTCCTGGACTCCACCTGTTCCGCCCAGCCAGCCTCCGGCCTGGCCTGGGGGATGGACTCCGCCCGTTCAGCCCAGCCAACCTCCGACCTGGCCTGGGGGATGGGACCAGGCTGCGCTGGCACAGTCCTTCAGCACCATGGGGCTGACACCGCCGGTCAGCACCGAGTGGATCGTCGACTCGGGCGCCTCGTTCCACACCACGCCTGATGCTGGTATTCTTTCTTCTGTCCACCCACCTCATCCCTCTTGTCCTTCCTCTATCATGGTTGGCAATGGTTCTTGTCTTCCTGTCACCTCTGTGGGTACTGCTCTTGGTTCATTTCGTCTTTCCAATGTTCTCGTTGCTCCTCAGATGGTTCATAATTCTCTTTCCATTCGCCAATTTACCGCTGACAATTCCTGTTCTATCGAATTTGACTCTTCTGGTCTTACTGTGAAGGATTTGGCTTCCCAGCGTCCACTCCTCCGATGTGACAGCACGGGGCCCCTTTACACCCTTCGCCTTCCTCCTTCCACTACTCCACCTTCGACTTCACCTTCGTCAGCTGCTTTCGCCACCACTTCTTCTTCCACTACTTGGCACCGCCGGCTTGGTCATCCCAGCCACGATGTTTTGGATCAGCTCAGTCGTCGTGCAGATGTTCCTTGTACTAGGACCCCTGATGAGAACCTCTATCATGCGTGCCAGTTGGGTCGTCATGTTAGACTTCCTTTTTCTTCTTCTTCTTCTCATGCGAGTCATGCCTTTGATCTTGTTCACTGTGATCTGTGGACATCTCCTGTACTCAGTATTTCTGGCTACAAATACTATCTGGTGGTAGTTGATGATTTCTCTCATTACTCTTGGACTTTTCCTTTGCGCACTAAGTCTGAAACGTTCCCCACACTCCTCCACTTCTTTGCCTAGGTTTCCACTCAGTTCGGCCTCACCATTAAGGCCGTCCAGTGTGACAATGGTCGTGAGTTCGATAACAACACTTCCCGTGCCTTCTTCCTCTCTCGGGGTGTTCAGCTGCGCATGTCTTGTCCGTATACCTCTCCTCAGAACGGCAAGGCTGAGCGGATGATTCGCACCACGAATGATGTCATGCGCACCCTTCTACTCCAGGCCTCCCTCCCTCCCCGCTTCTGGGCCGAGGGGCTCCACACTGCCACCTACTTGCTCAACCGTCTTCCTTCCACTGCTTCTCCTGCTCCCACTCCACACCACGCTCTCTTCGGTACACCTCCTCGCTATGTTCTCCTTCGTGTCTTCGGGTGTGCCTGCCATCCTAACATCTCCGCCACCTCTCCTCACAAGTTGGCGCCTCGGTCGACTCGCTGTGTGTTTCTTGGCTACTCCCCTGACCACAAGGGGTACCGCTGCTTCGATCTCACCTCGTCGCGTCCTCATCTCCCGACACGTTGTGTTTGACGAGTCGGATTTCCCCTACTCCACCTCCCCTACACCTTCTCCCGACCCAGAGCTGGAGTCCATGTCTTCGACTGACCCGTGGTTCAGCCACCTGTTTCTGTATATCCTTTTCCGGCAGGTTTTCCTGGTACGCCGACACCGCTTCCAGCGATCTCCGCTGCGTCACGCGCGGCCCCAACACCTTCTATCGCGCCACGCGCGGCCCCGACACCTTCTGTCGCGCCATGTGCGGCCCCGGAGACTACTGTCGCGCCACGCACGGCCCCGGAGCCTTCTGCGCCACGCGCGGCACCGGTGCCCCCGCCTGCGCCACGCGCGGCCACGGGGTTTCCTGCGCGCTACGCCCAGCCCATGCAGGTCTACCGGCGCCGTTCGGTGCCGGCACCGGAGCCGGCGCCCCGGCCTCTGTCCCCGACTCCACCGGAGCCGTCACCACCGCCGCCTTCACCAGAGCCGTCGGTCCACACTCGGGCCCGCTCTCGTCTTGATCAGGCAGTATACCACCCGCCTGTCATCCATCGGGATCCTGGCCACATTCATCCCATGGTGACACGGCGGGCGGCGGGCGTTCTCCGGCCTGCGACTCTCTCCGCCACCGAGGGAGAGCCGGGGATCTCTCCGGTACCCTCCTCTGTCCGTGACGCCCTGGCAGATCCTCACTGGCGTCGGGCGATGGAGGAGGAGTACGCGGCCCTTCTTGCCAACCAGACGTGGGACCTCGTGCCGCGTCCGTCTGGTTGCAATGTGGTCACGGGCAAGTGGATCTGGACGCATAAGCGTCGGGCTGATGGTTCTCTGGATCGCTACAAGGCTCGTTGGGTTCTCCGGGGATTCACGCAGCGGCCTGGTGTGGACTATGATGAGACTTTCAGTCCAGTGGTGAAGCCTGCCACAGTGCGCACGGTTCTCTCCATTGCTCTCTCTCGCTCCTGGCCCGTGCATCAGCTGGATGTGAAGAATGCGTTTCTCCATGGCACTCTGTCAGAGACAGTCTACTGCAGCCAGCCAGCGGGATTTGTGGATTCCAGTCGTCCGGACCTGGTCTGCCGCCTCAACAAGTCTCTCTATGGTCTGAAGCAGGCTCCTCGGGCTTGGTACTCTCGGTTTGCCACGTTCTTGATCTCGTTGGGATTCACTGAGTGCAAGTCTGACACTTCTCTGTTCGTCTACCGCCGTGGCTCTGAGACTGCATATCTCCTGCTCTATGTTGATGACATTATCCTCGTCGCGTCCAGCCAGGCCTTGCTTCAGCGCATCATCGAGTCACTGCAGCAGGAGTTTTCCATGAAAGATCTGGGTGTGCTCCACCACTTCTTGGGTGTCACTGTTGAGCCTCGTCCTTCTGGCCTCTTTCTTCACCAGCGGCAGTATGCACTTGATATTCTGGAGCGGGCCGGGATGACTGACTGCAAGCCGTGTTCCACTCCGGTTGACACTCAGGCCAAGCTCTCTGCAGATATGGGTGATCCTGTTGCTGACCCGACTGCCTACCGGAGTCTTGCTGGTGCTTTGCAGTACCTCACCTTCACCAGGCCGGACATCGCATATGCTGTTCAGTAGGTCTGTCTCCATATGCATGATCCTCGGGAGTCACACCTCACTGCTTTGAAGCGTCTCCTACGCTACATCCGTGGCACCGTTGACTACGGCCTTGTTCTTCACCAGTCTCCCTCCACTGAGCTCATCGTCTACACCGACGCTGACTGGGCTGTACTCGACGGTCCACTTCTGGCTATGCCGTCTTCCTCGGCGGCAACCTTGTCTACTGGTCGTCCAAGCGACAACCGGTTGTCTCCCGCTCCAGTGCCGAGGCGGAGTACCGGGCGGTTGCTAACGGCGTGGCTGAGGCGTCCTGGCTACGACAGCTCTTGGCGGAGCTTCACAGCCCGCTCGTCAAGAGCACTCTCGTCTACTGCGACAACGTCAGCGCCGTGTACCTCTCCACCAACCCAGTTCAGCATCAGCGGACGAAGCATGTGGAGATCGACCTGCACTTCGTCCGCGACCGGGTTGCTATTGGCCATGTTCGGGTTCTCCATGTCCCGACCACCTCCCAGTTCGCTGACATCTTCACCAAGGGTCTCCCCTCCTCGACCTTCTCGGAGTTTCGCTCCAGTCTCAACATAGCCGGTGGCTAGTTGTGACTGCGGGGGGGTGTGTGTACTTCTTTGTGTGTACTTCTTTTCCTGTCCAGTCTTGAACTCCGCTGCGCCGGTAAGTTCAGATTGCAGGTTCCTGTCCAGTCCTGAACTCCGCTGCGCCGGTAGTTCAGACTGCGGGGGGGTGTTGGTGTATATATGTGGCCCTTATGGCCCATGTGTTAGGCCCATCTAGAGGCCCATGTACAGCTACTATATATCCCACCCTTCTAGGGTTTGGAGGAATCAATTGAGGATATTTCCTCTAACACAGAGGTGGGCAATGTGAGGATGTTGGATTATGTCTACGGTGACCGCTAGCATATCGCTAACACCTGCCTCAGTCACTTATATCAATGCAGAGACTGGCCTGTTCTGACATATATAGTTTATCTATTGCTGTAATGATGCACGTATTCTTACATAGTTTAAGTCCATGCGAAAGAAGACTAAATCTTGCTTTAAAGTTATCCAAATCGATTTGTAATTAAAATGAAAAAAAATAATTAGGGAACCGAGAAGAGGAACTTTGAAAAATTAAACATAAAACATACACAACAATCACCAATATCGATCCCCCGTAGTTTGTAAAATACTGTTTCCAAAGGTGGCTATATGATTCATTTATATGGGTGCTTAGCAATCCGCCATTGACAGAAAACATATGAAAACATATCCTTTTTACAGGAGCAAAATAGACCTTGTGTGAGACTTGTTACCACAAGTGGTCCCACTTACAGGTATCTCATGTGGAGCCAGCATTTTTCTTGGATTTATTTTCGGAGTGAGAAGGGGCTGCGAAAAATTAAGTCTTCCTGCAGAGGGTCCTGGGCATTTATTACACAATTCTCTGATAAACACGTTTGTCACTAAATGTAGGAAATAGCAGTAAAATTGATATATACTGAGAAAATAGCACATTGTGTGTGTTCATGTGAAAGCAACTACCTAGGGTGCCCAGTGCATGTACAGCTGTTGTGTCGCCAGTATATTTGTGGACTAAAAGGTCGCAAATGGCATTTTAGTTGCTTCATTATCACTGTGGATGCATTTGGATTGGGGGTTGGGACTGGGAGGAACAGGGAATTAATTACAAGATGCTACAAATACATCTCAAACGGCCATCACGATGCAGGAACACGTTATGATCAGTAATTCCGAGGTTTGTGGAAGTACTTAGTAGGCTGCACAACATGATCAGTGCATCAAGACCTCATTCACCCGCATGGAGGATGGGTGTTCATAATCGCATCCTGATGATATCCAGCCACAGCCCTCCAGAAGAACCATTAATTGAGCTTGTTCGTGTATTTGTTCAGCCTCATAAAAATCACTCAGTTTAAATATCATTCAAATCATCACAACTTTTGGTAAGAATGATGTTGGTCCTGGAAAGCAGTATCAAATACATAGCTCATGAAACTGAAGTACAGAAAGGGAATCAATCAGTTGTGACGATGGGATGTTACTTTCTTGTAATAATTTTTCCAGCAAAAAAAGTTCTTGACACTTCAAAGGGTAATAATATGCAAATATATTCCAGAATATACTAGAGTGTGGTGAAAGAAAATAAACTCAGGATTTAGTTACTGAAGTCATCAGCATCGCAAACTGCAGAGTCTTGGAGATCATATGTATGTTACGGAACTGCTTACTACACTTCGCGAATGCTGCAACAATGTGCTGTAGCATGTGTGAAGAGCATGTGCTTCCTTCTGTCTTAAGTCTACGTTTTGCATTTATTATTACTAGTTCAATCGTTACTTACATGATTTTGCCAATAAAAATCTGTTTACACGATCGATCAAGAATGCCCGATTAAATGTCTTATATAAGCTCAAGCGCCAATAGTGTCGTTTCAGGATCGTTAGGTTATTACTTCTCTCTTCTCTGTGAGAGCACACATCAACGAGTTACTCTGCTAGGATGTTGCATACTTGCATGCAACTGAGGAAACGCTAAACCAGAATGCAGCAAAGAATGTTCAGAATTTTGGGGCATCAGCGGAACCACTGGGTATCCTCTGTCCTGTGACTTCCACACCTCAGTGGAAATGAGGGCCAGCACAAGGAACACTAGATTTGGTACATACAAGGAACTAATCAGTAGTAGATTACTCAATAGTCAGGAGTAGTATAAGCCGGTGCTTCTACCAACAGGGTAAACATTACATACCAGTATAGATCCGCGGCCATACATTTCAGTAAATGAACCGGTTCAGTTTGGCACCTATTCAGTTAATGGTAATATTGTAATCGGTTTGAAACTCCACTAATTATTTTGGACTCTGAAACTAACAGCTTTGACTTTGGTCCGATTCGTGTCGGTGTGAACTCGGTTTGTGCGCGATGAAGTGGAGTTTTAATTTATTGTTTAATATTCATAACTAATTCCTCTTAACTATTTAAAATATGAAACCACGTTTATTATTGATATTTGTGCGCTTGTCTCGTACTAAGAAATAGGCCCAATGGAGGAAGAACCCTGTGCTATACCCAAGGTGCTGAAAACCATATCATCTTCACTTATACTTCACTGATGAACCATTCCCTTATATGCCAAAATTTGCCCCTAAAAATCATTCCATTTCTACCGGCGTTGTCAAAAGCATTGACATGTGGAAACACATGCGGTCTCAACATTTCTACAGCCTGAAGGATATGTTCCATTTCTAGAGGTGTTGTCTTGAGCAACCATGGTGTTTTTGTATCCACAAATTGATAAATAAACCAGCACAGCTCATCACATGTGCTCCCTATGTCCTCCTGAGTTCAGAGTTATGAATTACTTTTGGTCATACTCGACACATTTATTTGCATCGTTGCTCTGATAATATTGATGTATTCTATCAGGCAATCCAATTAATGACCGGCCTCTACAAAAGCTCAAGCATGAGATGTGTATGAAGGCACATGCGTGAGTTATTCTGATAGGAGGCTGCATGCATGCAAGACAGGAAATTATTATGATCCGAATTGCAGCAATAAACCTTCGGGATTGAGTGGCATCAGGAACCCACAATGCTCAACAAAGTATCATGTCCGACAACTACCACATCTCTGCAACAGTGCGAGGCACACTAGCTAACGTTTGTATGTACAGTACCAGTTACCAGCCCTGCTGAGATACCACTAATAATGACTTGAACAAGCTCAGAGACCGACAGATTAGGCTGCTTACCTGATATGCACGAAATAATGATGAAGCAAATTCCAGCAAGGTTGCAAGAGTACCGTCATTCAGGCTTGAGGGGCATCAGGAACCCAAAATGCGCAACTGAGTGTCCATCTAGTCCCCCCATTCTGAATTTGCTAAGTGCACAGAGTTCTACAAGATTTCTCCAAAACCAGTGGGTTACACCGTTGATGCCCTGGAGTGAGATCACTGGCGGTGGGCATAGTTGTCATGGGGCTGCCTAGGCGACAGCCTAGTCGGCAGGCGAGGGAACGCGCGGAAGGAGCGAGGGGCGATGATCAGCCAGCCACTCGATCAAATTCATAGAACTAATTTGAGCCTACATCATTTTCTTGCCCCATTTCTGGAGCCAGCAATTACGTGCATAACTACCATAGCAAAGGACAATTCTCGTGCCTACAACTTGATTTGTTTCACCTCATCATGAACAACCACAGTTTTATCTATTCTTCAAATGATGCAAACACTTTACCTTGGTTGATGCAAGTGTCAATTAAAATATAAATGACTTCTCATCAATGGCAAGATATTGAACCAAAAAGGATTCAATCTTAGCTATCACACATGTTGAGCATCACATTAACATTCCATTATGATAACTCCTATGAGTCCTAACTTTTTTGATATCAAATTAAACAACCACCACAATAAGTCTGAAATAAAAATGATGTGACCATAGAAATGTCTACGTCATGCATCAGATCAAATTTTGAACACAGAAATTGTAGATACTTTCCTTGTTAGGGCAATGGGGAGTTCTTATTGTGTAGGTCAAAAGGCAAATTATCTCGGCTCGAAATTAGCTTCAATCTCGAGGCCTCAAGCTACCAACTAATAGTAAGGCTACTATTGGGGTTAGGACATGAGAGAGTGGACCCAGGGTCTCCAGGGTTGGAGACTTTTTGTTCCATTGTTAGAGATAGGGTGGGCTGGTTTTGCCTGTTCACTACCGGAATCGGCCCCTTTGCCATGTGCCAGGGGCACACGGCAAAGGCCAAAATACACACGGCGAACCTTTAGCCGTGCGCGGCCCACGGCGAAGCACGCACGGCAGCCAGGGCGACGGCAAAGTCGGCTTTGCCGTGGGCCTTCTATCGGGCACACGGCAAAGGACCTTTGCCGTGTGTCCTATTTTGGGCACACGGCAAAGGACCTTCTTTGCCGTGTGCCACATCACACGGCGAAGTTTTATTCTGCCGAACGAAAATATTCCGAAACAAATAGTAAAAAAATTTATTCCAATGTGGGAAGACCTCCAACCATCCAAGCCATCTTGAGAAGTTATACAACTTTGTACTTCAAAACTTTTTAATTTGAATTGATTTACTACTTCAAAATATAGTTTGAATTATGGCTTTGCCGTTTGCCCCAGCATGGCCTGATTGAACAATGGCAGGTCGCGAAAGCCCATTCCGCCATCCCCCTTGGCCCTAGAAAGCTTTGACCATCTCTGCCAGTGAATCTTATGATTGTCAATTGAGCTGCCCCACCAGTAGTTGGTAATATATTGCTTCATCTTTTTGCAGGTTGTCGCTGGCAACTTGAAGCAACTCATCGGATACGTTGGCATGGCCTGTGCATTAGCTTTGATCAGCACCTCCCGGCCTGCACAACTCAGCAGCTGCCCTGCCCAGCCATGAATGAAATTTCTAATCCGATCAGACACATAATCGAAAGTACCATCAGACGCATTTCCAACTGCTGTCAGGAGACCCAAATATTTCTCTCCCAGAGCTTCAGTAGGTATTTGAAGGGCATGATGCACTTCCTGCTTCGTCCCTTGGTCACAGTTCTCACTGAAAAATACCGCTGATTTACTCTTATTGACCAACTGACCCGATCCTCGATTATAATCATGCAAAATGTAGCATTCCGTGTTGTAAAATTGTGGATTTACAAATTTTTGTTTGAATTGTTTGCTTAAACCTAGAAGTGCGATCTCTCTCTCCTCTAATAACAAACTCTTAGTAATTAAATTGAGCTTTTAATTTGTAATTAGGAATAATAATTGATTGTGTGATTTGGCTTTGTTTGGTTTCTATTTGTTGTGTGTGAATTTGTATTTGAAATCCTATTTCAAATACAAATTCAAATGCTAAACTAACCTAAACCAACTTGGACCCAAATCCTCCAATCTCTGAAATCAGCCCGGCCCAATCTCTCTACCTCCTTTTCTTTAATCCCTGTGTCGGCCCGATCCATCTGCCCTCTTTCCCTCTTCCTTTATCTGCGCCGGCCCACAACCGCGGCCCATCAGGCCGGCCCGCCGGAGTCCCTCTCCTTTTCCCCTCTTGTTCCACTGCCGCGTGGGCCCCCTCTACAGCTTCTTCTTCCTCACGCCACTCCCGCACGCGCGCCGCATCGCCCCCAACCGCCGCCCGCGCCCACGTGCTCGCGCCCGCCCGCTCTCCCTTGGCCACCAAGCCGCGCGCCCACGGCATCTCCCGCTCCAGCCTGGCCAGGCCCCACCTCTCTTCCTCCTTCCCCACGCAAACTCCCCCATATAATCCCCATCTCTCTCCCTGTGATTTCATTCTCTATCTCGGGCGGAAGCCCTGCTCCACTGCTTTGCCGGCCAAATTGGAGCAGCAAGGTGGAGGAGGAGATGCCGGTGGAGCCATCCGTGGAAGGAATCGAACAAGGAGGAGTCTCCCCGCCCGGAATTGCCGCGCCATCAAGCTCATCGTCGCCGCCTCACTGACAAGGACGCCGCCGTCGCCGAAGCTGTACCGCGAGCCCTTTCCCCACGCCGGCCACCGTTGTCTTCGTCTTCTACCTGTGAGCCTTCCCCCTCACCTTGCTCTACTCCGACGGCTGGCCGCCGAGCCGCCATGGAAGCCCCTGGGAGCTTTGTTCCTTTTGATTTTGCCTGTCCGGCCTTCGAGCCGCGCCCGTCTCTCTCTCTGCAGGTCACGCTCGCCCGCTCTCTCTCTCTCCCTCTCATGCTCTCTGCTTCTCCTTCGCGCGAACACGAATCGGCCGCGTGCAGGAGGCCGCGCCACCGCGACGCGCGGCCGCGCCAGGAGGGTCGCCGCCGTCGTAAAAGCGTTCGCGTCCATGCCTTGCAGCTCGCCACGGAGAAGCCACACGCCCCAATGCCTCTCTGCATCTCCACTACCACACCAGCTTACCCACAAACTCGTACACGCTCACAACCGCGCCGCTCTGCTCTCGTCACCGCGCGACGTCGTTCATCTGCTCCGACGCATCCGCGCTTTGCAACTCCCTCCAGTCGCGTCCTCGTTCTGCTCGCGATGCACACCGTGGACAGGGGGTCCAGGCCGTGCTCGTGAGAACTCGCTGCTACCTTGATCTCTCACCGCCTTGCTCGTCACTTCTCATCTTGCGGAGTTCATCGCCGGCTCGTCGCCGTTCCGACCGACATCGAGCACACGGAAGACCACACGCACACGTTGCCGCACAAACCGCAGTTGATCCCATCTCCTCTATCTCTCTGGCCAGTGGGCCCGCCTCGTCAGAGCCTCTCTGTTTCCCGTCCGCATCGACAAAACGGCCGTGGGCCGAGCCCTCGCGGCCCATAAACCTTTCTTCCCTTTCCGGGCCGAAATCACCAACAAGTCTACAAAAGCCCCCTTGACCAGTTGTGGCCCGCAAACAGAATCAGCCCAAAAACAGCCCGGTTCCATCCCTTCTCTTTTTCTCCATCTGACAAGCCGGCCCCACCTGTCATCCTCTCTATCTCACTGACATGTGGACCCCACCTGACAGTTGACCGCTGACCTGTTGACCCGGTCAACGTTGACCGTTGACTTGGTCAACGCTGACGTCATCAGAGGCGGACCCCGCTGCTGACGTCATGATGACGTCATCACTGCCACGTGTCACGCCTCGGTGTTGCCACGTGTCAGCCCTTTTCTTTTTCTTTTTCGGAATTTCAGAATTAGGTTTTATCTAAGAAAATTCATAATAAATTCATCCTAGCTCAGAAAATTATGAAACCAGTTTCATAATTCTTCTAAAATCATGATCTACGCGTTAGTGTAGGAGTTGAGTGCTTTTGGCTCTTCTTTAGTTCTTATTTGGAGTTTATTTGTAGCTAGCTTATCGTTTATTTATCCGATTATTAGGATTCCCGGAAGATTTGGACGACTTCGTCGACTACGACCACGACGATCGTGACTTCATCAAGAAAGTGAAAGAGAAGGACTTTGCTCCAGGTTCACGCCCATTCCGACTTTGAATCCCATTAGGCATTGCTAATAGAATTGCTAGCGCTCCATTTCATGTTGATGATGTTAAACCCGTGCATAGCCTTTGATTATTACCTGATATCCTTGTATACCTACATACACTGTTATATTCGTGCTATGCTTGCATGTGTGGGATTAGTTGTGATCTTGATCTTCTTGGCGTGAGTTTTGGCTTGGGATAAAACTGAAGAGTTTCGAACCCCCGGCTGGAGTGAGCAGACATTAACCGACCTTCCGGTCGGGGCTCGGGAGGTGTGTTGGGCACTTCCTACGGAGTACCTATGGCGGGTACATTTGTTGTGGATTTTTGGAGGAGTTGGTGGATATTACCTGTAATGGGTAGACGGGCGGACCGCGGAGTCGGATGGCCCAGTTTGGAGGCTTGCTTGCTCTGGCTTAGGCCGAGTCAGTTGGACCTGGTGACGGGACTTTGTCAAACGTGCACACCACTTATCCTCATGGGGAGGATTCCAGCCATTTCTAGCTAGGCGGTACCAGATCTGTGGAGAAGTGTGTATAGGATTGGGTTGGCCGAACACCGGGATGTTCGGGACCCGGCTATTCTAGCCCTAGTTTCCGAGACTCTCGACACCACCGTGGCCAGGTTAGAGACTCACGATCCCGGGTCCCAAGCCTGGGAATACAGTATGGTACCGTTCTGGTTAGGAAGTTATGGCTGTGGGTTGTGTCTCAAGACGGTTGCGCAGCCGTCTGCAACCCGAGTGGGTCCAGGTGTACACACTCTGCAGAGTTAAAACTATACGTATAGCCGCGTCCTCGGTCATGGACACCCCTCGATCCGGCTTCTTCTGATTAGTGTTTTGGGATATTCTACCTCTCCCCTTTCTCATAGCCTTGGGCTGGTTGAGAGCTGATAGTGCGGATTCCGGCTTATAGCCGCTGAGATGGGAAGAGTGGGAGTCTTCCCATCGACTCGTGAGGAGCAGGAGGTGAGAATGCGACGGGACCCTGGTGTGCTAGGGTTGACCGTGGAGATGATAGCTTGGGGAGTTGTTGGAGATCTTTATTTCTTTGCTGCTGCTGCTGCATAGGAAACCCTCAGCTTTATTTCTTGATATATTTGTTATACTAGAATTAGGCCACCTTAAAGCTGCATACGGATGGTGACGTGGACCTGTCCCATTCCTTGGGGACAGTTCATGAGCTTGCAGGTTTACACTTGGATTCCGAGTTCAGTCGTCGGATGCTACTTTGAAGGGTTGTGATGCTTCGCTCAAGGTTGCCTGTGGCGAAGACTGGAGATGAAGACTGGAAGACCTAGCTACCGCTTCGTAGGCTTTCTTCTTGTCGTTTAGCCCAAAGGGCTTGTATCAGCTACGTTTCCATATTATCCTTGTAATAATTGTACTCTGATTCGAAGTATGGATATGATATTATGCTGAAATGAGTTCTGTACGTGATAGCAGTTGATTCTGGGACTATCACAATGGTACAGGGAGTCGGATTCTCCGATTTGGAAATCCGGGTCGTTTCACAAAATCTCTGAAATTCTTTCGGCCCCCCCCCCTCTTCGATGCTTGTGTGAAGATCAGACAATCATCAGCGAAAAGGAGGTGAGAAATCCAAGGGGCATTGCGGCTTACCCTTACTCCTCTTGAAATAAACTGAGGGCCTCTAGCTTTCAACATGTAGGTTAAGCCTTCTGAACATAGTAGGAAGAGATACGGGGAAATTGGATCCCCTTGCCGTATAACTCTTGTAGGGCTAAAGGAGGGTGACAGAACACCATTCACCCTGACAGAGAAAGTCACTGATGTAACGCATTTCATCACCAAGTTGCACCAGCTTGTTGGAAAACCCATAGCAATCATGACATCATGAAGATAATTCCACTCCACTCTATCATAAGCCTTGGCCATATCCAGTTTTATAGCACATGCACCTGTCTTCCCTTTCTTATTTCTCAGATAGTGAATGCACTCATACGCAATCAATACATTGTCAGTAATGAGCCGCCCCGGGACAAATGCACTTTGTTCCTCCGACACAATCTCATCCAGAATCAACCTGAGTCTATTAGCCATCACTTTGGAGCACAGCTTATAAATGACATTACATAGTGAGATCGGTCGGAACTTAGTTAACTCATCAGGATTAGCAACCTTTGGTATTAAAACCAGAATAGTTTGATTGATTACCTCAGGCATATCACCTCCATTCAGAAAACCAATCACAGCCTCTATCACACAGTTCTTCACCAATGACCAGTGCTTCTGGAAGAAGCCGGCAGTAAAACCGTCGGCCCCCGGAGCTTTACTTGGGCCCATCTGGAAAAGGGCCGTCTCCACCTCCTTAGCCGTGTAGGCCACATCCAGGGTCTCTTTCATCTGGGCCGTCACCTTGTGCGGGACATATTGACAGACCAGATCCGGTTGCAAGTTCTCCTGGGCCGTAAACAAAGTGTTGTAGAACTCCGACGCCATTGCCTCGAGACCTTCCTGTTCCGTCTCTTCTGACCCACCAGCCCGCTTAAGTGCCCGGATCCGGTTTGTGCGAGCCCGTGCCTTGGCCTTTGCTTGGAAGAAACCTGTATTCCTGTCCCCAGACTTGAGCCGATCTGCTCTGGAACATTGCCTTTCCATCTCCTCTTCTCTTGCCAAGGTTTCTGCCAGTTCTCTCATCAATTCGCGTTCTCGTGCAGTTGGGCCCTGATACAGAGTATGGCTCCTCTCCTTCTCAAGCTCCTCTCTCAGGGAACGCCGCTTCTGTCGAACGGAGCTGAAGACATCCCTGTCCCACACGCTAAGAGAGGTTTGCAGCTTGGACAGGGAAGCCGTCAAGGAATGAAGGTTCCCAGCTCCTGTCCCTGGGTCCCAGGATTGATTCACAAATTCCACGTAATCCTCATGCCTTTGCCACATCTCCTCATATCTGAAGGGCTTTGACCGGCGCCCCCTCCTACCTCCATTGACGGTCCCTTCCTTTATTTCAATGAGCAATGCTGCATGATCCAAAAAGACCGTCGGTAGATTGGTGACTGCCGTGCCACCCATGGAACTCAAGAACCCGTGATCTCCCAGCGCCCGGTCCAAACGAACCTTGACATTGTGATCACCGTCTTGCCTGTTATCCCAAGTATACTGTAAGCCACTGAAGCCAAGATCTAGCAGGCCGCAATCCACTACAGCTTCTTGGAAACCAGCCATCTACCATTGTTCCCTATCATGCACTCCGAAGTGCTCCGCCGCCGACAACACCTCGTTAAAATCTCCTGCACAAAGCCATGGGAGGTCAAGCTGGGCACGGAGGAAGCGCAACAAGTACGAGCTGTTCTTCCTCCGTTCTCTCTTCGGTTCTCCGTAAAACCCCGTGAAAAGCCATTGCCTTGTTCTCAGGTTAACACAAGAAAGAATGACGTCAATGTGTGATCAAGATTTACTTTGTAGCGACACCACGACATCCCTCCTCCAGAACAGCGCTAAACCCCCACTCAGGCCAGCCGCCGCTACCACCTCCCCATTGGGAAAGCCTAAGGCATGTTGTAGTCCCAAAGTTCTCTCCTCCGACATCCTTGTTTCCATCAAGAACACCACCGCGGGCTTCCGCGTCTCTATGAGGAGACGCAATTCCTGAACTGCCTCGGACTGCCCATAGCTCCGACAGTTCACACACAGGCAATTCATTGTGCCCAGCGGGGGCTGCCTCCCGTAGCCGCTGCCGATTTCGCCTTAGTTTGAGTGTTAACTCTTTTCTGCTTCTTCGTCAACTCATCCGAAGCAGCAGCGAGGGATTCAGAGCCCCCTCCAACTCCATGCATCTATTCAACCAATGAAGAAACCAGCCCAACCGGGACAACGGTCAAGGACTCCAATGCTGGAACATTAAGATCCGGCGTCAGAGAGGAGCCAGGGCTGGGAGTATTTGATTTCCTCTTCCTTGGCACCCGTGGCGTTTCATCCTTCCCGCCCTGGAACAGCTGCCTGCTTGCACTTGCATTTTGCTTTGCCGATTCTTTTCAGGTTGTTTCATAGGGGAGGAGACCTCATCATCCATCTCCTTATCCGAACCAGTATACTTCCCTGCTGACCGGCGGCCATCGGACAAGTTCGCTGATCCCTTTGGCTGCTTCGAGGAGGACGACGACGCACTCCCAAAAGTTTCGGCAGCTGCTTCGGAAAAACTCTGAAGCTTCTTCCTTTTTGGGTCATGCACTCTGAGTTGTACATCATATGGCAGCTTGCCTTCCACATTACGGATAAGTGGCTTGTCACACTCCAGATGCGAATGCCCCATGACACCGCACGACGAGCAGTAATACGGGAGCTTCTCGTACTGGATGTCAAACCACTCAGGGGGTGTATCCTTTTTTGTTTTCAACAAAACACCTCTACGAACTGGTTTTGCCACCTCAATGGCTACGCGAGCACGTAGGTAAGGGCCACTGGCCTTGCCATCCTTGTCCACATCCATCTTCTTCACGTCGCCAATTAGACCCATGGCCCTTTCTCCTCTATTCTTGTTCATCCACCCCAATGGAAGATCCATGATCCGAGCCCAGATGTCCATGCGATCAAAATGGATCTCCGATGGTTTAAGGCTCTCATCGTAGTCACGCAGTATCACCGCGTGCTTCCCCACCAACCATGGAGAACCGCCTAAAGCTCTCTCCATGTCTTGTTGGAATTCGAGCTCCGCCACAAAGAGATTATCTCCCTTCCTCCCGATCGTCCTGATCTTCAGGCCGGCAGGATTTCCCCATGCCGGCTTCATCGCGCCCTGGATCGCTGCAGCGTGCATCATCGTCGGCGAGAGAACCTTACCAACAAGTGCCCACTCCACTGTAGGGCTGGAGTCATCATCCTCATCATCAATGAAAGCCACGACCACCTCCTCCTCAGCAGTTAGATTTAGGTTCTTCAGCAAGTCAGCGATGTTGGCATCTGGATTAACCGGCTCTCCACTACCGATCGACGCCATGGCCGTGGATTGGGTGGAAACAGGGGATGTGTTGCGCTACTAGACGTAGGCGCACACACTAGAGTTATCCTGACCTAGGGTTCCTAAGCGGCGCACCCCTAGCAGGAAGAAAGACTGTGGTCAACGGCGCCGGAACGGCTAACCATTGATCTGCGGTGGCCACCGCCGGCTGGGAGCCGGTGGGCGGGGCATGGGCACCGGGACCGGGTGGTCGTCGGCGTTGCAGTGATCTAGATCGCCGGTGAGACGGTCTAGCTCGGGGTCGGGATCGCCTTCCGCGTCGCCTGCTCGGGGCGTCCGGGAATTACGGGCATTCTTTCCGCTTAGAGAAATAATCTTATGTGGTACGTGGGGTTTAGAAGACGCATATGGCCTTGAAGTCAAGCTATAAAGAGGTGGTAGGAATCCAACAATACTCTATGAAGAACCTATGGACGCCTTTGTTTTTTCACTAGAGGCTCATGGTGCTTTTCTCGACAAATGCACATCTTGATGTTGAATCACCTTTACTGGAAAATGCTTCTGATGGTGTTTTTCTGCCATTTCCAGCACTCGTCGAATATACTTCTGCAAAAAGCTCGTGTCCTCATTGCGTCGAAGTGGAATGACCATAGCCAGCAACAAACAGTATAAATATTTGGAAAAGAATTAACAATATGAGAAAATCATTGTATTTATTAATTAATATACAAACAACCTTAGATCCAAAACCCTACTGATGCATTCAGCATATAGTTTCAATCCGTGCTAAAATAATTGATAAAATTATGACGATAGCTAGCAGTGAAACATATATACAGTAAGTATGACTTTGTTCGGACATACAAACTTTCTCAAGCACACCATCTTGAGTCACTTTTTGTAGTGATGAGAGACGTGTTTCAGGACACCTTAACAGCCAGCTCCCGAAAATCTAGGCAGAGCTTCACACCTAGTGGTATTTTGTTTCTGGACACCTCACATTTCTGTTAGCTCCATGCATTCTTCTACTTCACAGAACTTGAACAAACGTATATACCCTAGCATTAGTCTAAGTTCTTTGCGAGTGATGAAGGGTGCAGTGTTTACTTATGAAAAAATGGTGCCTTGCTATATATTTGTCAGAAAATAATCAAGTCCAATTAATACATTCCAATGCAAAATACTAATTGTTACGTACTTATTTTTAGTAGGTCAGGAATTGTACGGATGCAATCATTAATTATATATTTTTGGTCCATGCTAAATGATTAGTAATAGAATTTAGATTGTACTGGTAGTAGGCCAGGCATGCCTAGCTATAAAATGTCATGTATATGGCACTTTCTGTGAGATAGAGCACATGAGCGAGTTAGTCTTCTCAGCAGATGCATGCTAGCAAAATACTCGTAGTAAGGAAAGGACGAAGCAGAATACAGCAAAGCATCTTCCCTAGAGACATTCACACTCGAGCGGCATCAGGAATGCACAATCCCCAAGCACCATAAAACTTTGTTGCACGCAACTACTGGTTGATGACGCCTTTTCTGCCAAAGCACTGCGATGGTGTGATTTTTGACAAGTTTGAGGTCCAAGTCAACCTTGTGGACATTGTCGATGGATAGGATGATCTTAACTCTTAAGAGTACGCAGCAGAATCATAAGTGTTTATATTATTTTCTTGCAAAGTTTCCAACAACATACAACCAAACATAGCTGTCTAGAATGGTTTGTAGTATAGAATATGTGAATGGCTCTTCGATTGTGATTGTAACACACACCACAATGAGGTTTTAGCTGCAACAGATTAATACACAGCAGATGATTAATTCAAGGCACGATGACAATTATCTTCTCAAGTTTACATCTTTGTAGTAGATGAATTGATTTTTGTGATGTTATTATAGCCTTATTAGCCCACATCTTATTTTGCATTTGCATCCATCATGACCTGATCAACAATGTTATTTTGGATAAACCTGTTTGTAATAATTGTTGTTATGTTCTAGCTTTAGGTGTCCGTAACAACACAAAGGTCTTTATCTATTTTGTTCAAAATTTGTATGCTTGTAGCATAGCACGGGCCTTCACCTAGTATGTTATAAAACAATTGTAGTGCATGCCCTAGAGGAATATATAGCAGGACTGGGAATGCCTCAAGATTGGATTATACAACAAGGCACGCCTATAAAACGATCTGTACAGGCCAAAGTACCAACAGTGTAGCTACAGGACCATTTTGTTGCACCAAGACACTGAACATTGCATCGTGTGATAGCACATAAAACAGTTATGTACACTGCTAATATATTACATGCTAGCCACGAATTGAGGAGAACACAAAATGTAACAAGAGCATCTTCGCCAGTCATTCAGGCTTGAGCGGCATCAGGAAACCACAGTGCCCATTCTGAGAGTATACTTGTACATCGAGGAACGAAAAAGCACGCTGTGCACAATCATTTCAATTGTACACGAGGTTGGCGTCAGCAATGACTATCGGAAATACAAGTTTGTATTGAGTTCCTTGTGTGACACTACGTGAAAACCTCAAATAGGTAACGTGGGATTGGTAACGGACCTTTTTGGCCCGTTACAAAAGCAAACAAAGGTAATGGACTTCATTAATGTCCGTTACTAAAAAGGCCTCGAAGGCCCAACTAAGCCAAAGCCATAATAATGCCCGTTACCTTTAACTTGTGAAGGTAACGGGCATAAACGAGGCCCGTTACCAATGTTATCGGTAACGGACTTTAACGTATGTCCGTTACTAGCCGTGAGTACGCGGACCCGAAAAAATGATTGAATCTAGTTAAATTTGCTTCCCTCGCGTCCGCAGCCTTATCCACTCCCCCCACCCCCCGCGAGGCAGAGCACGCGTTCCCCACTGCCCGCCTCCTTCTCACCAGGCACCACCGTGCCCCAGGCCGGGAGCCGCCGCGCCCGCGAGCTCCCGCACCGGGGCGCGCCACCCTCGCGCCCTCCACCTCCTGCCGCCGCAGCTTCTCCCCCCGTCCTTCTCTCTCTACCTCCACTCCCTCCCCTACACCCCCATCCTTCATCTTCGCATGCCGGCGCGACTGGCGGCGCACCGCGCGAGCCTCAGGAGCAGTGGACCACGCAAACGAGGATGGCATGAGGCGGGGGCTGGCGGTACGGCGCCACCGCTCAGCCGGTGCAGGGGCTAGGTGGCCGACCCGCACACCTCCGCGCACCGCCGCCAGGACAGGAGATGGGGATCCTCTCTTCCGTGGTGGATGGAGGTACAAACTCTTCCATCTCTCCCTCCCCTATCTCCTCCTCCGCATCAAACCTACGCTTCTTCTTCTAACTACCCCCTCCATCTAGATCTGTGGATCGATGGTGGCACGATCCCAAGCTATAGTACAGCAACGAGCATGGGTTGGCGAGTGATACGCTCCACCAGCGAGGCGATCCAACTACCAGCGAGCGAATTCGGTGGCGCCGGCATGGATCCACTCCCACCGACGAGCAGGTTAGGATTTCAATCGATTCCCCATCCTTCCCACCCTCTATTCCTTTGATTTTTCACAAAATTTGAAATGGAATTCGTAGCATGACTAACCCTAGGTAAAGACCCACCCATTCGAACATCGGAATTCATTGTTAGTTTCTATTTGTGTCTGGTTCTACTTTCAGTTCCTGGGGCGATTTGGATAGGTATGCATTCTTCATATTGTTGGACCAGCACATATCGTTGATTTTATTCTATTGGAAATATACTCGTTTCACATAATCTCTTATCTAAATGCTAAACAACTAAAGCACAGATCCTTGTCTACTACTAATCTTGCCTGGTAGTTACATCATTTTAATGAAGAAATCAGGCATGGAGGCTTTGATAGTGGCGTGCTGGCATGTTTGTTGGTTCAGAACTAACTTTTTAAGTTTTGCCTCCCTTGTGCAGCGAGTCCAATATGCAAAAACAAAGTCTAACTGTATTGCAAAAGAAGATGGTACTTATGTTCCTAAGGAGAAAAGGAAGAAGCAGGAGGAGAAAGGTAACTCTAATTTCATGCTTCAGACATCATATGAGACTATACAATGTTCTTTAATGAGACTAAATTTTATTATCTTCTATTTTGGTGTTTTGGAAAAATGTGCACTCACTATGTTTTCAACTTGCCTCTTGTTTTCCTTTTAGCTGCTGAGAAAAAACGACGAACAGAAGAGGCACATGCTTCTGCTGCCCAAAGCAATGGAACTGTAAGTTTGCTTGCTTTACAAGCCCTATTTCCTTTTATCTGTTACTTTGTTGTTTAACCAAGCTCAGAGCTTGTACAACAGTTGTGTCCCTGGACCACAGAATTTTGTCTACCCTACCAGGCTACCAGTCCATCCTTTGTTAAGCCTCATTTTTTTTGTTTGTGTTTTGGATAAAAAAGTATATATTTTTTGTGCTTGTATTATTCTGTTTTGTGCCATCTACACACGAAGGTCTACACGGATTTTCAATATGTGAGTTGTTACTGTTATGCTTATAATATAAAAGGATGCAAATTTGTCATAAGTCGCAATGGTCATGTGTCAACTTTCTTTGAATTTGACCTTGAGGATTGTTTGCTATTGCTTCCTTGTCTAAAATTTGAATCCAGAAAGGTTCTTTGATCATATATAGCTCAGGCATTCTGTAGTCTTTGTCACTTTGAGGTACTAGTTCTGTTTACGCTCACTCAGAACTGCATTAGTTTTTGTATACTAACAAGAGGAAGTGCATAACCAATTCAAACTGTTCCCATGAGTGCTGTAGAAATTTAGTTGGTACTCACTGAATATGTTTTTGTTTCATTTTTCCTGATTCCTAGTCGCGCTTACCCTCCTACTGGATTCGGCTCATCTAATGTAGGGTCTTTGATATTATATGAATAGCTCTGGCTGCCTGTGCAATTGTATTGGACTGCTAGGGGATCTGCTTATGCTTGATGCTCTGCTTGTGCAATTGTATTGGACTGCTAGGGGCTCTGCTTGTGCTTGATGCTATGCTGTTAATCTGCTATTAGTAGGCAGCTTTGTGTGGTGGTACCGAACTGCACTAAGCTAGTAACTTTGTCTTTGTCATATATGTACAGATTTTGGTAGACAGATTTTTGTGAATTAGCGTTTGATGCAAGATTTTGGTTGCAGGATGTATTTGATTGCTAGATTGAGCCACTGTTAGCTGCCAATGCAATAGCAACAGTATTGGGCAATTGTGCACTGAAGGTTTTCGATGGAAACAAGTTAAGTTGCAGTGATTTTGTTATATTCATCCTTTGTACTACACTCAATTTTCCAAGCACCTAATATGGTTCAGACCTAATTAGAAGAGAACTCACTTTGTTGTGCTGCTCTAAAGCTTCTTTCATATAATTTCAAGACTCCACTACTAACATTTGAGCTAGGCACATTTCTGTGATCTGATCTGAATTTTGGTAGTACCATAATGTGACTGTAAAGTCAGTCCTCGTTTTGGTCTAATTCAAGTACACTGCTGTTGGGTTACAAGCCAAAGCCAATAAGCCCAGACAATAGCTAAGACAGAGAAACAGTGACAAGCAATAATATATTACTCATCAACAGTGTTCTCAGGAATCAGCCCTTTATACGTTGGCCCGGGGTCTCCTTTTATAGGGAGGCCAAAGGGCACTTTTTACATTCCCCTTGTACCCCTGGAAATCAGGCATCATTCCCTAGACTATACAACTTGAACATTCCAGGGACATAATTGTACATTCGCAATCAACAGTGTGAATGCGTAGACTAGTTACACCGTATTTGACTTGGTTTGGACTTGGTCTCTGTTGGCTTCGTTGGCGTGTATGGAGGCGCAATCAGCTTCGTCGCTTGCTTCTGACTCAGCCACCGAGAAATCCTTGATCCTCCGTTATCCGAAGCTGTTAGCTTCACATCAATCCTGCATTAAAGCCACCGAAGAAGCTGACCAGAGTCTTGGCCATCACTTTTAGCACTCGACAATATCTTTGTTTTATCAAAATAACTACAGAAGCCATTTTACATTTGTATTTAATGTTACACCCATTCTCGTACATGATGCCGTTCTCGCGGTGGCATTCAGGGACGAAGCCAAAAATAGGCTCCTCTTAATAGACGAAGCCAATGTGTTCAACATGTTGCTAAAAATTTATTAGAAGGTGTTTCTTGGCAGGCCAATCCCCCAACAGTAGCCCCTCGCGGACGAGGGCTTTCTTCAACAGGCCGAGCTCCATGAAACTTGGATTGCCTACCTGCCTAAGAAACGCCTCCTCCCGTTGGAGTAAAGCCCGAGTGGGTATTTTGTTTTGATTCTTTGTCCTGGCTTTGACGCTTTTTTTTGTTGCTCAGAAATTTGCTTCGTTTTATTCGAACTGGTGGGATGGTTTGGTTATTGAGGCAACGGTCGCATTTTTTACCGTTGCTTGCGTTTGCCTTCGTCGCGTTTTGAATTTCTGTGATGGTCCGTTTACCGACACGGTTAACGGTCAGATTTTTCACCCGCCTATAAATAGGACCCAAGGGGGGGTAACTTTACTTGCTTCGCTTTCAAGCTTTCTGCGATAGCTTGCTGCTGACGCTTTTGTTGCTTCGCAAGCTTTAGCTTTTCAGGGTTTTTCCTGCTTCGGTCACAAGTAAGTAAACCGCTTCGTTTCTTTGTTTAGTTTTCATTTTTCTGCTTCGTTTGCTTATTTTTGTTTTTGACTTTGGACAGTGGCTCGCACGAAGCAGACTGCTCGTTTGATCGGGGCTTCTGATTCAGAAGCAGAAGTTTCTCACAGTCCAGTGAACATGACTGACGACGAAGCTGTTGCTTTTGCCGCTCAACTTGAGGGTAGTGGCAGTAATATGGGTGTTGATCCTAGGGGCAAGGCCCCTGCAGAGGAAGCTGGAACTACGGATGAGGAGAATCTTGACGATGCTGAGTCTTTAGCTGATGAAGCTCTTGAAGATGTTGAGGCTGACATATCAGATATAGTGGATGTAAGGAAGAAACCTCGCACTACTGTGTTCGCGAAATCCTTCGTTACTGATGCTTTGGTGAAATTCTATGAAGAAAAAGGCTATTTCGCTGTTGGTGAAGGCCGAGCCCCTAGCGATGAGGTGACTCCTGCTCCTCGATTGGACGAAGCTGTTGTTTTTCGTGATTTCTTCACTGCTGGGCTTCGGATGCCGATTCATAACATCATCGCAGAGATGCTTGGGAGGTTCGATATTCAACTCTATCATCTTACTCCTAATGGTATCACTCATCTTCTTTGATTCTTTTGGGCGGTTAAGACCAATGGTTCTGATGTTGACGTGGATGGCTTCGTCCACTATTTTGAGGGCCATCGTCAAACGAAAGGCGTTGAAATTGATGGCGTTGAATACGAACCTGATTACAGCAGCATCAGCTTCTATGCCCGCCGTCGTCTTACTGAGTTGGAGAAGGTGGAGCTCACCTTTAGTCAGAAGAATGGTTGGGACCGAAACTGGCGTAAGTACTGGTTGTATGTAAAGGTGCCTTCGGTGGAGACCACTTTGGAGGATGGCACGAAGCAAATAAGCTTTCCTCTGCATGGCCAAGTCCTTCCGAGCAATTTCATTTCATGTCCCCCGTTTGATCCGAAGGCGCCCAATTATAGTCGCTGCGAGTCAGCTTTTTTCAAGGTGAGTCAGATTAGTAGCAGTCGTGACCTTATCGAAGAAGGTCTTGCTATGGGGGTCAACTTTCTTTCGTCTAGCTGGAAGCCATTTGTGGTTGATGTGAAGCCGTGCCGGGGGCTTCAGCATGTGTGCTTTCCTCGTTTTGGGGCCAAGAAGCCCCATCATATGTCAGATTATGCTTTTGTTCAGCCCATCGAGCTGATGGCTGACATAATTCTGGGGAGATATACATCGAAGGAACATGATAGTTGCGTTGCTCTGTTGGGTGGGCATCGCTTTAACAGAGTTTTCGAGGAGATGAAAGTTAACTATCCTTAGCGTGTTGCTCCCCCCAAGCCCGGCAAGAAGATGACGGCCGTTGACCACCGTGGCTCCTACTACGAAGCTGGGTCGCGGCCGTGGGAAGAAAGGTCGTGGCTCCGGTCGTGCCACAGGCGGTGGTTCTGATGAGGGCGGGGACGAAGGCGGTGGCAGCAGGGCCATTGCCCCTTCTAGGCGTGGAGGTCAGGCCAGGGGTCGTGGCACTAAGGCTATTCCTTCCAAGAAAAGGTCGTCGACCCCCTCGCTTGAGGCTTCGAAGCGACAGCGTTTAAGCCAGGCTTTGCCTGTTGTGCCTATTTCAAGTGCGCCTCCGCCCCCGTTGGCTTCGTCTGTTCCCCCTAGTGCTGATGCTATCCCAGCGCCTGCTTTGGCGGTGGTTTCTTCTGGTGTGTCTGCTACCACTGCTGCTTTTTTTGCTTCTGCAACTTTGGCAATGCCTTTTTCTGGCGCTGCTTCAGGCTTCGGATGCAATGGATTTTACCTTTGGAGGTTAGTTGTTTTTGTTTTGTTTTGCTTTTACTTTAATTCTTTTGTAACTTGCGGTTTTTGTCCACAGTTAAGCCTTCTGTTGGTCCCTTCCTTCGGGTTCGGATCCCTGGTTGTGTTGATGAAGAAGAGGATGATGTTAGCTATAGTCGGCTTCTGCGTGAGGATGAGACTAAGGACCTTGAAGTTTCTTCGGTCCCTGTCATGCCTTCTTCGCTGGATGTTCTGGCGGCGGCATCGGCTAAGTCTCCTCTCGAGACTGTTCACGAAGCTACAGAGCATCCTGTTGCCGGTGCTGGTGGTGATTCGGAGGATGCCTTGCAACGAACCGTTGCATCGCCTGTTGTTCTTACTGATGACGTTGAAGCCGAACCCGCTGCCAGCCCGGTTCATGTAGATTCAGGGCCTTCCAATGCGGAAGGTAAAAGTTTGTTCGTGGCTTCGTTTAGCTTTTGTTTGACCCGATTTTTGCCGGAGAATTTACTGTTTGTGAATTATTTCAGGTGCTGCTGGTATTGACGTTGGATCGTTTGTCGATCGCCTTCGTCGTGATGGGCTTCGCTCCATGAGCGATTTTCCTGATTTTTCTCCAGATGGTAACATCACTCTTCTAGCTTTCTACTCAGCCAAGTTATTGATTGTGTGGTTTCGTCTTTGTTATTGATTGTGTGGTTTCACTTTGTAGCGTTTGGAAATGAGGTTAAGACTTTTGATCTGGACGCTCTTGCTGGGACGTGTATTACTAACAACATGAAGGTAACTTTACCTTACCTTTGTTTTGTATATGTATATTTTTGAATTTTCGATACTTGGATTCGTTATTGATAAAGCCCTTGTTTTCAGTCCATGATTTCGCTTCAAGAGATGTGCGCCCGCCTTCCTCTTCGGCTCAATGATATTGAGGGCGAGAGAGCAGAGCTAGAGGTTTTGCGAAAAGAGCGAGAAAAATGGGCTTCTGAGCAAGCCGATATTGCCAGGCTCAAAGAAGCTCTTAGGGTTGAAAAGGAACAGCTTCGTTTGCAGCGGGAAGGTGTTCATACAGAAATCTCTGCGCTAAAGGACCAAGTGGCTAGTCTTCAAGCCGAGCGTACTCGCAATGCTGATACTATTGAAGGGCTTCGTACCAAAGTTTGTGATGATGCTACTTTGGTCCATGAGTTGAAAAACTAGATAAAGAGCTTGGAAGGCGCAAAGGCAAAGTTCTCTGCTAATGCTGAGAAATTCAAGAAAGATCTTCTCGTGGTGGTTGATTTGAAGAACTCCCTGAGCGACAAAACTAACAGGCACAAGGCCACTATTAAGAAGCTTCGTACTGAAAAAGAGAAAATGGAAGATGAGATCTATTGTCGTGGTTCTAAGGTTTATCGGGGGTACGAAGCGGCTCCCAAGGAGTATGGTGGAGAGCCCCTTCCCTTTCCGAATCAAGATTATAGCTTCGAGAAGCTTTTTGATTGGCTTGATGATGAGTTCAAATTCCTTCCGGACGTTTTGTCTAAGGTTGGGGATTACGCTGCTCGTGCATGCATAACCAATGCCTTCAAAATGCTTTCGGACCAGGGTTGTTCTCATTTTAAGAACTTCTTGAGGAGGGATTATCAGTTTCCTGCTGCACTCAATCTAGACCAGAAAGATTTGTTTAGCGAAGCTGTTCTTGCTACTCGGGGAGTCTTTTTGAAGAAATTTTGGTCTGCCACTGGTCGAGAGTGTGCACGTCGCACGGCTCATGATCGGCTTGCCAATGTTAGCTTCGTTTGGCTTGCTTCTTATTTTTGTTTATTTTTTCATCAACACTTGCTGTTATGTTCTTCTGATAGCTTATTTTGTCTCAGGCTAAGGAGCTTTTCGCGATAGAGATGCGGCAGAAGGCTGAAGCCAAAGCTGCTGCCGCTGCTGCTGGGGCGTCTACTTCAGGTGCTGGTACCGAAGCTAGTCAAGGTGGAGCTGAAGCCGGAGGCTCCGATGCTGACCCAAAGTTTTAGCTTCATTAGAGCTGATGACTTTGATACTTTTGTTGAGGGATTTTAAACTTTGTAAATTTGTATATACTCAGATCCCTGATGAGGGAGGTGTTCTTGAACTTGCACCCTTGGCCATGCGTGATGGTCCTCTGTGCGTGTCTGGCTTCGCATGGGAAGAATTTTGACAACGTTACCCAAATTCGTGCCTTAGTGACTTTTGGGAGTTCTGCCATGAGTTCTATCGTCATAGCGAATTTGAAATTTTTGATTTTTTTACTTCGTTCATTGCTAAGCGCTCGGAGCACGTCGATCTTGCCAGGAAGAGGAATGCCGAAGCCGTTACTTCACTCCCTGCGAAACTTGAACTAATAGACCTTAGCAATGGCCTTGAAGATTTTGCTTGTGTCTTTAATGCTCCTAGATTTAGGAGATCTGGCCAATAGTTTGATGGCTATATTTTTGAGATGTTTTAATCATCTCTATAAACGATTTTGTAATTGGCTTTTAACAAATGTATGTTTTGATTGAGTTTGTGAATGAATGTAAACTCGATTTGCCTTCGTTTCGGGAGAAACACCTCCTCCCCTCGAAGCGAGTTTTTATTCATTCATTCGCATATATTTGTTTATTATTAATTTTTTCGCATATAGAAATGTTTTATATGTCGAAGCTTCTTTTACTCCTCCGAGTAAGCATTTTATGCAAAATAAGTATTTGAATGAGCCAAAGCCCCTTTTACTCCTTAGAGTAAGCAATTTATGCAAAATAAATATTTGAATGAGCTGAAGCCCCTTTTACTCCTTAGAGTAAGCAATTTATGCGAAATAAATATTTAAATGAGCCGAAGCCCCTTTTACTCCTTAGAGTAAGCAATTTTAGATCTAAATTGGCCTTACCTTTCTGTTAGGGTCAATTTAGTTCTACTTGTGTTGTTGAATATCAGCGATTCGGTCGAAGCCGATCGCTTTCGATGCAGTTTTTGGGGAATATTTCATTCATATATTTTGCACGAGTTACACTTAGCACCGCCTCGTTAAAAACCTCACCCCTTGGTTAGGGTTCCTCTGTGAGGAAAAGAGTATGGGCTTTTTGAAAGGAGAAAAAGAATCTACTCTACTAATTGACTTTGTTTATAGTTTACGAAGCCAATTTTACAATCTCTTCACAGGTAGTACCTTCGCTAGCTGTCCACATTCCATGAGTGCGGCAGCTCATTGCCTTCTTCGTCGCCTAAGCGAAACGATCCAGGCCTGTTGCTTTTTAGAACCAGGAATGGGCCTTCCCACTTGTTTTGTAGCTTCCCTTGGGGCGCGCTTGGATTTTTCCTTAGTACCCAGTCGCCTACTTTGATGTCCTTCCTTACTACCTTTTTGTCACGCCACTTCTTTGTTTCAGCTTGATATTTGGAGATGTTTTTGGCTGCCCGTAGCCTATAGATTTCGACGAGGTCCTTATCAATAGCTTCGCTAGCTTTGGGAGCTTCTTGTTGAGTGCAAAGCCCTTCATGGAGTATTTCTTCTGGACATACTGCTTCTTCACCATATAGCAGTTAAAGGGGTAAACTGGGTCGCTCTTGAGGTGGATGTGTTGTGCGCCCAGATCACCTTCGGCAACTCCTCTACCCATTTTCCTTTTTTCTTGCAATTTGCTAAGCACTTTCGGATGGCTGTAAAGATCAGGCCATTTGCTCTTTCGACTGCCCCATTGGTCTGCGGGTGATATACCGATGCAAATTTTGCCTTCGTTCCAATCGTCAAACAGTATTGCCTGAATTCATCGCAATCAAACTGCTTCCCATTGTCGACCGTGATTTCCCTTGGAACTCCGAATCTGCACACTATTTGCTGCCAGAAAAACTTGATTACTGTTTTTGCTGTGATATTGGCCAATGGCCTGGCTTCGATCCACTTTGTGAAATACTCAACTGCTACTATGCCATATTTGAGATTTTCTTGAGCTGTTGGAAGAGGACCCACCAGATCGATGCCCCATCGCTGCAGTGGCCAGGTTGGAGTTAATAGTTGTGACAACTCTGAAGGTGATTTTCTTGTTGCTGCACATTTTTGACATTCATCACAAGTCTTGACGGTGTTGGTTGCGTCGTTGATAATCGAAGGAGAATAGAATCCTTGTCTCATTGCCTTCCCCACAATTGCTCTTGCCCCGAAATGAGCGCCGCATAAGCCGCTGTGTATCTCTTGGATTAGCTCCTTGCCTTCGCTATATGAAATGCACCGAAGCCAAGGTGCGACAACCCCCTTCTTGTATAGGACATCATCAATTAGCTGATAGCACCTTGCTCTTTGCTGCATGGATTTTAGATCGTCCTCATTAGTTGGCTCATAGAATCCCCGAAGGTAAGCCATTATTGGCGATCGCCAATCTTCTGAGCTTATTGCACTGATCAGCCTTGGCTATTCATCTATCTCCTTTATCGATGGTGTTGTTAGTGTTTGAAAGAATACATCTGGTGGAAGCTTGTCCCCTTTTGCACCTGCCTTAGCCAGTGCATCTGCTTCTTCATTCTTTGCTCTTGGTATGTATTCTATTGTGAAGCCTCTGAATTTCTTCTCCATTGATCTCACTGTACTCAAGTATTTGATGAGCTCAGGTTGCTTCGCAACACTTTCTTTTTCGATGTGGTCTGCCACCACCTTCAAATCTGTTTTCACTATGAATCGCTGAGCGCCAAATGCCTTTGCCTTCCTTAGTCCCAATAGTACTGCTTCGTACTCAGCAACATTGTTTGTGCTTCTGTCGCTGTTTCTGCAAAACTCTAGGTTTGCTGCATATCTCATTTTCACGCCCGAAGGCGATTGTACTACTGCTGCAATGCCAGCCCCTTTGTCCCCCCAAGCGCCATCACAGTGTATAAGCCAGCTTTCCTCTCTTGTCAGGTTTTGTGCCCAAGGCGATGTCCATTCTGCTATGAAATCTGCCAAGACTTGTGATTTAATCGCTGTTCTTCGTTTCGAAATCCACAACATATTCTGACAGCTCTGCAGCCCATTGTCGTATTCTTACCGAAGCTTCTTTGTTGCTTAGGAGCTCTTTTATTGGTTGATCTGTGAGCACCTTGATGTTGTGCCCCTCAAAATAGTGCCTTAGCTTTCTAGATGCCATCACCACGGCGTATATCATTTTCTCAATCTCAGTGTAGAATAGCTTCGACCCAGCCAATGCCTCGGACACATAATATACTGGTTGTTGTGTCCTTTGGCCATGTACCAGCTTCTCTGCAATAAGCGCAGCACTGACGGCTGATTGCGAAGCTGCGATGTACAGCAGTAAAGGTGCCATCGGGTCAGGTATTGTTAGCTTCGTGAGCTGCATCAAATATTGCCTTAGCTCATGAAATGCCTTTGATTGCTTTTCTCTCCATTCCAATTTTGCTGCATTTCTAAGTGTTGCAAAAAAGGGTAAACTTCGTTCAGCTGCTTTTGCGATAAATCTGTTAAGCGCTGCAATTCTGCCAGAGAGTTTCTGAACATCTCTTATGCATTTTGGCTCTTCCATGTCGAGAATTGCATTTATCTTATCTGGGTTGGCTTCGATCTCGTTTGCTGACACTAGACAACCGAGAATCTTCCCTTTTGTTACTCCGAAGACACATTTCTCCGGGTTGAGCTTGAGACCAGCTTGTCTCATGCGTGCGAAGGCAACTGCCAGATCTGAGATGTGTTCTTGTCTTTTGGCACTCTTGACCAAGATGTCGTTAACATATGCAAGTATAGTTTTAAACAGTTCGTCTTTGAATACTATACTTGACATACGGCAGAAGGTAGTTCCTGCATTCCGAAGCCCCTTGGGCATCCTGACGAAGCAAAATGTGCCAACCGGGGTAATGAAGCTGGTCTTCTCTTCATCTTCTTTTTTCATCCAGATTTGGTGGTAGCCAGAGAAGCAATCTAAGAGGGACATCATCTCACGTGCTGCGGCTTGATCAACGATTTTGTCAATCCTTGGGAGTGGGAAGTCATCCTTTGGGCAAGCTTTCTTGAGGTCGGTGAAGTTGATGCACATTCTCCATTTGCCATTTTTCTTCTGAACTGGCACAGTGTTAGCCAACCAGGTTGGGTATTCTACTTCACGTATGACATTGGCATCCAGCAATCTTTGCACTTTAGCTTTTACAGCATTTACTTTTTTCTCAGACATTTTTCTTAGCTTCTGCTTCTTCGGCCTCATATTAGGGCTGATTGAGAGCTTGTGTTCAATTAGGCTTCTGTCAACACCTGGCAGGTCCTTGCTTGACCATGCGAAGACATCTTTGTTGTTTCTCAAAAACTCTATGAGTCTGTCTTCTTCGTCCGGCTCCAAATCTGAGCCAATAATCACTTTTCTATCAAAGACGTCAGGCTGTAACTGCACCTGCTTCGTCTGTATTGCTTCCTGCATTCCTTTGCTATCTTTCTCAATATTTGGCTTTTCTTCTGGGTAGAACGGGTCCTTTTCTTCGAGCAAATGCACATTTCGTTGTCCTGGTGCTCTGGCTCTCTCAATGTTTCTGGCTTCCCTCTAGTCACTATATACAGTGATGACTTCTTTTAGCGCTGGCATCTTCATGCATAAGAATGATTGCCTTATGATTATATCGAAGGCGTTTATAACTCCTCTTCCAAAAATGACATTGTAATCAAATATCATATCCACGACATCAAATGATGTACTCGGTTCTTGCATTGGATGTGTCACCAAAGGATACTTGTAATGAAATTTTGCCCAGTGTTTGTTTGCGCTTCCCCCCGAAGCCAACTAGTGGAGTGTCTGATGGCTCCAAATTATCTGGGTTGATATTGGTCATGTTTCTGAGTGTTCTTGCTAGGATGATGTCAGTGGAGCTTTCTGTGTCCACTAGCACCTTTCCAATAGTCCAGCCAGCGATATTGGCTTCTATTGACATTGCATCATTGTTTGGGAAGTTATGAAGCTTCAGATCATCTTCGGTGAACGTGATTGGCATATGAGACCACACTGATTTTTTGTAGGGACTGTCAACTGAAATGTTGTTGACTTGACGGAAGTAGCTTTTTCTTTGTTTTTTGGTTTTTTGGGTAGAATGTGTCCATAACTAGGGAGTGGGTTAGGTTGTTCTTGTGTTTGGGGTTTTTGTGGTGGTGGTGGTGGTAGCTCCTCAACCTTGATGTTTTGCGAAGCTATTTGCTGGGAGGTTTGAGGGTATAGGTGTGGGTATGTGGTTTGTGGGTAGTAATGCTGAAATGTTTGCGAAGGCGCGTACTGAGTCGCCATTGCTGTTGTTGGATGTACAACACTTAAATTCAGGGATGGGTATATTGGGCAATATGGCTGGATAGCATGGGTTTGTGCCTGGATAGCATGGGTTTGGGTTTGGGTGTTGGTATGCGAAGCCAAGGATCGCTTCGTTTGGGTTGCTTGAATTTTTTTCTGCTTTTAGCTTCTCAATGGTTTTTTTGATGTCTCAGCACTGCTCTGTGCCATGTGTGTGGTTTTTGCCGTGATATTGACAAAAGAGCTCCGGTCCCGAAGGTGGACCTCTTCCTCTTCCTCGGCCTCTGCCGGCTCTTCCACCCCTTTGAGTGGGCTCATTTCTTTGGCTGTGGGATTGGCTTTCTGGGTAATTGGTTTTGTTCTCTTGGAACGAAGGCGGACTCTCAACATTCATGATGGTTTGATGGGAGTAGTTTTGGTAGTTATGCTGGTTGTGGTGGTGAGGCCTGTTTTGGGGTTCATGTTGGTTTCTCAGAATGGCTTCTCTGGCTAATCGCATTCAGTTATCATTGTCGGATCGACAATATTTTTTGAATTCTTTGTACAGAGCTCTGAGGGTGGCTGGTGTTTCTCTGGCGATATGTTGTGCGAATGGACCTGGACGAAGGCCTTGGATAGCTGTGAACTTGGCAGCTTCGTCAGGGATATGAGGAGCCTGAGCCCTTAGCCCAACAAATCTCTGAAAGTAGTCCTCTAGTGGCTCCTTCGGCTGCTGGTGTAGTGTGAGTTCGGCATATGAGAGTGTTTGGTCTCCCATGATGCTGAAATTTTTGATGAGCTCTCTTTTCAAGTCATACCAGGTGTTGATGGATAGGCCTGGTAGCTTCGTGTACCAGTTCATTGCTGTGCCATTGCAAACAATGATGAAAGATTTTGCCAGCACTACATCATCTCCCCCTGCCGAAGCTATTGCAGCTTCATAGCTCATGAGGAATTGCTTGGGGTCGGTGAGGCCATTGTATCTTGGTAGGGAAATGGGCTTGTATGAAGGCGGCCATCTTGCTAGTTGCAGGCTTTCTGATAGAGGCATATGTGATCGATGGGACGTGTATGCAGCACTTGGAAGCCGGTTTCCGATGTGGAGACATGATTTGGCTCGTTGAGTTCTGCTTGAAGCTGAGCGACTTGTTTCTTGGCTTTTTCGAGTTCTTCTCTGAGCTTCGCAGCTCTAGAGTTGTGGTGTTCAATCTTCTTTGCTTGGCTTGCCTCAATTCCTCCAACTGCTTCTTCACTTGCAGCAGTTGGCGTTGTTGTTCTTCTTCTTCTTCCTGCATTTGCTGTTGGAGCTCAAGTTGAGCGGCTTCAAGTTCTTTCTGCTGCTCCAGACGGCGAAGGCGGAGCCTCTCCTCCACCCTGCGCAGCTTGTCATTGGTGGTTAATGTTTCCTCATTGGCTTCTGTTTCGTCAGTGACGGTGTCAGCTATGGGTGGTGGGGTAATATGTGGGATTATGGCTTGGGGATCAGCTTCGTGAGCTGAAGTCGTGCTTTGATTAATGGTGGTTGATTTTGCTGCTGCTTTTTTTGGTGGCATAGTGGTATTCGTGGGTTTCCTTCGTGCACAGCACAAACGGTGGGCGCCAATTGTTGGGTTACAAGCCGAAGCCAATAAGCCCAGACAATAGCTAAGACAGAGAAACAGTGACAAGCAATAATATATTACTCATCAACAGTGTTCTCAGGAATCAGCCCTTTACACGTTGGCACGGGGTCTCCTTTTATAGGGAGGCCAAAGGGCACTTTTTACATTCCCCTTGTACCCCTGGAAATCAGGCATCATTCCCTAGACTATACAACTTGAACATTCCAGGGACATAATTGTACATTCGCAATCAACAGTGTGAATGCGTAGACTAGTTACACCGTATTTGACTTGGTTTGGACTTGGTCTCTGTTGGCTTTGTTGGCATGTATGGAGGCGCAATCAGCTTCGTCGCTTGCTTCTGACTCAGCCACCGAGATATCCTTGATCCTCCGTTATCCGAAGCTGTTAGCTTCACATCAATCCTGCATTAAAGCCACAGAAGAAGCTGACCAGAGTCTTGGCCATCACTTTTAGCACTCGACAATATCTTTGTTTTATCAAAATAACTACAGAAGCCATTTTACGTTTGTATTTAATGTTACACCCATTCTCGTACATGAAGCTGTTCTTGCGGTGGCATTCAGGGACGAAGCCAAAAATAGGCTCCCCTTTATAGACGAAGCCAACATGTTGCTAAAAATTTATTAGAAGGTGTTTCTTAACAGGCCAATCTCCCAACAACTGCTAACATTTTTTCCTTTGTTTTCATTGTCACAACAGAGGTTCAGACTATGGTACAGGACACAGTAAGAGATTATATGCTTTAGATAGTTAGACATTATTGCTCAATGTGAACTTGAATCTGCCTATGTATCTATATTGTGTATGGACACCTTTGAATTGAGTATACTGTGCATGTAAAATAAAGAAAAATACTATTTGCAATTTCTTTTTTTTGTTTTTTAATTCCACATTGGTAACGGGCATAGACTGATGCCCGTTACCAATAACATGTCATTGGTAACGGGCATATGCCCGTTACCAATGACTATGTTATTGGTAACGGGCATCAGTCTATGCCCGTTACCAATGACTCGTTATTGGTAACGGGCATCAGTCTATGCCCGTTACCAATGACTCGTTATTGGTAACGGGCAAATGCCTGTTACCTTTAACCTATTATTAGTAACCCAAAAAGGGTAACGGGTGCTATGCCCGTTACCAATGTCGATCTATGCCCATTACTAATCTTCTCACGTAGTNCCATCTACTTCGAGTGGAAGCAGCACATACAAGCCGCATGTCCAAAAGGTAGGAGAGCGTAGTATTAAGCAAAGTGGTTACCCGGACTCAGTGCAAACTTGTATAGCGCCAATTGCAAATCAATAAATTTCAGTTGTTTCGGTATAAAGTTGTACCAATAATACTGGGATTATATGGCAATGCATGGCTATAAAATGACTTGTACATGCTCAAAGACCAACAATGTAGTTTGAGTATCGTTAGGTTTTCTACCAAGGCACCGCACATTGCCTTGTGTGAGAGCACACAGAGGAGATACATACTCTGATAGGAGGCTACATACCAGCTTTCCATGAAATGATGAAGCAAAATGTAGCAAGAGTATTTTTGCCAAAGTTATCTAGGTTTGAGCGGCATCAGGAACCTACAATACCAAAGTTTAAGTCTATTGATTCCTACAGCGTACGTGTTAAGTGTACGGAATCATACTAGCTTGTAGCATCTTTGTATCATTTTCAGATGCAAAAAAGCAAGAGTGCATTTTAAAATCTCTCTATCAAAACCACGCATCAAGGACACATAAATGGATTGTGGCTGCAAGGACCCACCAGCTGAAGGCATGCAAGTGGGACGCCAAGAGCAGACCCCTGATTTGTTGTTGCACTGGCTATATTACTCTGTCATCCTTCCTACGATGTAGCTGGACTTCATTATAACCCTACACAAAGTTATATTATGATCACACAATTTCTAGTAGTTCTAAATAGCTTTGAACATGTATGGAGCCTACGTGATTCATGCATGGTTGATAAATAAATAACCCATCCATATCAATGGTACGAGCCCATATGGTGTGCAAGTAGCGGGAGGCCATGTTTCCCAAGGTTAAAATCCAGCGAACGTCGTACCATAGTTATCAATGTCTCGTGCCATACATTCATACCCACCATTGCTCTATGTAGTGAACGTTTCACCAGGCATGCCAATAAAAATGTCTTGTACAAGCTCAAGCATCAGAAGTTCGTTTCAGGATCTTGTGTACTCAGCTAGGAGGGTGCATATATATTTACCTTGTAAATTATTTTCAGGCAAAATGCAGCCGAAGGCAGTCAGGAATCAGAGACATCTGGAACCCACAATAACCTTATGAGTATCCTGTGACACCCACATAACTATACAGCACTGCAACCTTTGTGAGGCATTTGGTACCAAGTACCAGCCTATCATTGATGGCTTCAGAGTGGCACTGAAGCTGGATTCAGAGGCAGAAAGATATTGGCTCTGGGCCTGAAGGCCTCAGCATCCATGCCATATGATTTGGTCGATGGAGTTACAGAGTCCCACTGGGCTTTGTCGTTTCCATGTGATTGCTCACATAGATTTTGCCAAAGTGGCCAAACCACACCCTTCTTTGGTCCATTTGTACAACCATGCATGGATGTATTCCAATACTCCACGGGTCAGGCGCAGATATAACTTTTTAGTTTGGGATTTCTTGTCATGAAATGTTCAATCCAAACATATAGAGATAAACAATATATGAATTGAAATAATTGTTTGCATACGTCCATTGAAATTAAAGATTTAAGATCACCCATTATAATTGAGTTCATCTTCATTGTGATTTTCACCCTATCACTAGCTGCATAAAAACGTACAGACCTCATGGTTTTATTTGAACTTTCGAGGATATAATAATTATTGGTTGCTTACTTTGGGATTTTTCCTCATGCTTTCCTTGATTTATTTATTAGAAAAAAACTATAGTCATTCTTTCAATGATATGTGACAAGCCAATGAGGCATTGAGATGCCTATTGTGACTTCGTCAATATCGAGATCTACCAAACTAGTATGCATGCCTGCCTGGAAACCATATGGAGAATGTGGCAAGAGTGTGTTCTATAGAGGCAACACTACTACAGACACCATCATCCCCAGCACTCCCTTCACCAGCGGTTCTGACCGAACCGCTGGTGAAGACTCATCAGCAGCGGTTTGTAAGCATCGGGCCCCGCTAGCTGTTGGAACCGCTGGTGATAGGTACCCTTCACCAACCGCTGGTGAAGCGGGCCGGAACCTTCACCAGCGGTTCGTATTACGAACCGCTGGTGAAGGTCCCGCACAGTATAAAGCCCCTCTCTCCTTCTTCTCCAACCCGACGGGGCACCATTTCTTTCACCATTTTTCACCCAATTTCGCTTGGAAGCTGCCATATTTCAAGGTATGGACCTCACCCACTTATTTTGAGGTTGCACTACCAGAAAGCAGAATTTCCTTGGCGGTCAACAGTTTCCTTAGGGGCTAAAATCAAACAGTCAAGGAATACATCATTTCCTTTGCGATGTTAGTGAACCGCCAAGTAAATTTATATACCTTGGCAGGTGACATCAACCTCCAAGGAAATTGTATATTTGCTTGGCGGTTTTGCTAAGCTGCCAACCAAATTTGATATTTCCTTGGCTGTTTTGTAGAACCACCAAGGAAATCGCATGTTTTCTTGGCTGTTTTGCTCAACGCCCAAGGAAAATTGGATATATTCTTGGGGGTTAACAGCCAAGGAAAATGCACAATCATCAAGTAAATGCTTGTTTTCACTTAAATATATTCCTTACATATATATGTTTAAGTATCTATGTCTTAGTAAGGCATGTGTTTATGTCTTGTTAAGTGAACCAACAAAATGACCAAACTCACAGGAAAATTTGCTTTTCCTTGTCGGTGTTTACAATACACACAGGAAAATTTACAAAACACACAGGGAAATCACTAATTTTCTTGTGGGTTTGGTAAAACACACAGGGAAATTCGCAAACCACACAAAAAAATTAAAACACATGGAATTACTCATTTCATTATGGCAAGTATCTAAGTTTATGATTTTCGCATGAAAACTTAACGTAACCTTGGTTTGGTGTATGACTGTTGCTTACACTAATTTAGTTATATATTTTATGCGTAATATATTTTTATAATTAAATGTACTTCTACCTATTTATTGGAATTACTTCACCTTTAAACACATGTGAGTTTGGAAGGCAAAGCTTAATATTTGTATAGTTTTCACACTAGTTATCATAATCACTTTGTAGTTTTTAAAATTTAATTATAACTAAAGTTCTTAGAAAATTCAAAACTTTGGTTACGGAAGACAATACATTCTTACAACTCCAACAAAAAAAATATTTACTAGAAATTTCAAATTAACATAACAGTTTGTTTCATTTGGTGTTCATTTGAGAGCACATGTTTATGTAAACTCTTAGCTCTCTATAGAGATTCAAGATGATCAGTAGATAATTTGGACTTTGTTGCATGAAAATTTAATTTGACATTGTTTTAATGTGTTTTCTCATGAAAACAATTTAATTATAATTTTATAAAATAATGTATCCTTCTAAGAATTTGATACAATAGTTATTATATCTATACTTAAGTAATTATAACAATAGTTAAATTTGTTAAATGGGCTTTTTTTGGCCCTCCCGCATGGCCAGCATGGCCCAATTTGTCTTGGCCGTCCATCTATTCAATCCGACGGCCGTCTGACTCCCAAAACCCTAGGTACTCGACCTTATCCACACGGCACAGGCTCTTCTCCTTCCCTCTCCTTCGAGCCTCCACGCCGCCCGCCCCGTGCCTCCACTGCCCCCGGCCCCGCACCTCTACGGCTCCACCCGGCGTCCACCCTGCCGGCGACCCCGTGCCTACACGCCGCCCCGGAGCTGCTCGGGCATGCAGCCCCAATCCAGGCTGCCTGCTCTCGCCACAGCGCCGCTGGCCCTGCTTCTTTCGCTGCAGCGCCGCCGCCCCTGCACCTCGCCGCCGGCCCTGCTTCTCTCGCTACAGCCATTGAAGATACCTGAATGGAAGTGGGAGGAGATTAATATGGATTTCATAGTTGGTTTGCCACGTACTCGTTCTGGTTATGATTCCATATGGGTGATTGTTGATCATTTGATGAAGGTTGCTCACTTTATCCCAGTGAAGACCACCTATAATGGAGCTTAGCTTGCAGAGTTATATTTTTGCCAGGATTGTGTGTTATCACGGTGTGCCTAAGAAGATAGTGTCTGACAGAGGTACCCAGTTCACTTCTAGGTTCTGGCACTAGTTGCATGAGTCTATGGACACTCTTCTTAATTTTAGCTCTGCATATCATCCCCAGACTGATGGTCAGACTGAAAGAACCAATCAGATATTAGAAGACATGTTGAGGGCATGTGCATTGAAGTATGGTAAGAGTTGGGATAAGAGTTTGCCATATGCTGAGTTTTCTTATAATAATAGCTATCAGGCAAGTCTGAAGATGGCCCCTTTTTAGGCATTGCATGGGAGGAAGTGTAGAACTCCATTGTTTTGGAGTGAGATTGGAGAGAGGCAAGTGTTTGGGCTAGATGTTATTAAGGATGCAGAAAGACAAGTGCAGATCATTAGGGAGAATTTGAGGAGAGCTCAGTCTAGGCAGAAAAGCTATGCCGACACTAGGAGAAGAGAGTTGGCTTTCGATGTTGGTGATTATGTGTACTTGAAAGTGTCTCCAATTAGGGGGTTGCATAGGTTTAAAGTCAAAGGAAAGCTTGCACCTCGCTACATTGGGCCTTTCAAGATTTTGGAAAGGAAGGGAGAAGTGGCTTATCAGTTAGAATTGCTAGCTCAGTTGTCAGATGTGCATGATGTATTTCATATATCTCAGCTCAAGAAGTGCCTTAGAGTGCCAGAAGAACAGTTGTCATTGGATGGTCTGAGTGTGCAGGATGATTTGTCTTATTCTGAGTACCCAGTTAGGATACTAGAGAGAGCTGATAGAGTTACTAGAAATAAGGTAATTAAGATGTGCAAGGTGCAATGGAGCCATCATGGAGAGGATGAAGCTACATGGGAGAGGGAGGATGAGTTGATGGCAGAATTTCCCAATCTCTTCGCAAGTTCATCCAAATCTCGAGGACGAGATTCACTTTAAGGGGGGTAGGTTTGTAACACCCTAAATTTCATCACAATAAATCTTAGCAACCCTTGCAGAATTTTCTATGATTTATTTAAGGCTCTAATAAATTTCTAGGAATTAATTGGAATTTATTAGGATTTTATTCAAGTAAATAATTAATTATTAGTCAATAAGGTTTCGTCACCACAAGCCCATCCCAGCAGCACACGAGGATCTACGGAATCTCGGCGAGGCGACGGTGAAATCTCGACTCTGCAGTTGACCTGCACCCTGAGCATCCGCTACAGAGGCGGCCATCCCTGCCCTTCCTCATCGGCGGCGAGTTCCTGCATCTGCCGGCGCCCCCACCATGCTGCGACGAGCAACCACCAGGTAGCTAACGTAATGTAACACCCTAAATTTCATCACAATAAATCTTAGCAACCCTTGCAGAATTTTCTAGGATTTATTTGAATTAATTGGAATTTATTAGGATTTTATTGAAGTAAATAATTAATTATTAGTCAATAAGTTTTTGTTGCATTCATGCTGGTGCATAGTGTTTTGTATTGTTTGCAGGTCAAGGAGAGTTTAAATTTATTTGAATTCGAATTGGTTTGCATTTGATTTGAGTAGGTTTGGTTCTGTTTAGATTAAGTCTGATAGACCTCCCTTAGCTTTTTCTTTAGTCTGAGTTTAACCCCTGGTTTCCTCCAAAGTCCGGTTATCCTCCTTCCCCTTTTAAACCATCGCCGGCCATCCTCACCCCCTTTCCGGCCCGGCCCATTTCCACGCGCGGCCGTCTCCGCCGTCGCACCTGGTGACGTCGAAGACGCCCCGCCGCAGTCCGCCTTCGGCCGTCCCTCGGCGTCTCGTTGACCGTGGGTCCCGCGTGTCGGAATCGTCGTCTCCACGGACTCGACCTCGACCGAGTCAAGTCCGACTCTGTTTTCCCCCGCGCTGCAGCCGTATCCCAACGGACTCCGCGAGACCCGGCCTCCCTAGCCCCTATTTAGCTACGCCGCCGAATCCCGCGTGCGCCCCAAAGAACCCTAGCTGCCCTCGCATCTCGCTCGCGCGGTCGCCGCCACCTCTCGAGCAGAAGCTTCGCCGCCGCCCTCGGAATCGAGCCCCCTATTATGAGCGGCACCATAAGTGCTCAGGTTGGCCTTACGAAGGCGCTCAGCGAAGACTTGGATGCTACTCATTCAGAGTTGGAAGTGGCATATGCTAGACTTGATGCAGCCCATCATAGGATTGAGGAGCTAGAGGCAGAGCGCAGAGGAGAGGCTCAACCGCCTGAAGATGAGTACCACGCCCATGTTCAGTCCCCGGAGCGCAAGAGGATGCGCTATGGTTCTTCGTCTTGCAGGACCATCATTAGGGATCCTTAGGATGATAGGAGTTCGGTCTTGTTCAGGTCTTGTAATAAACGATAGTTCGATTAATTAGTGGTGTGTTAGATTTTGCTTAGGTGTGAGATTGGTTTGCTGTGTGCTAAACTTGGTGTTTTGGAATTTTGTAATGATTGTGGTGTTTTGTGGAGTGATGACCACACGACATCAGTTACATTAAATCAATAAATTTAGTTAGTTTGGGTCATATCTTGGGTTCTGTTCTTAGCATTTAATTAATCTCTTTATCAATCATTATCTTATTTGAGCTTTTATCATGCCATATTTAAATCTGTTCTCGTCATTATCTGACACTATTGTACTGTTTGAATTATATCTGAAGCTATAGAACTCCGATTGACATGAAACCAGTTGGGTTAGATCCAGAATTTGATAAGTTATTTTCTGGCAAAATCTTACGATTTTCGGATTTTCTGGTAGAGAGATACCTGCGTTTTATTGGAGTATACAGAATCTATCTAGAGCCTCTGACACAGCCAGAATGTTTCTTTAATATCTTTAGTTCCCGAATTCCAAATGAGTTGATTCCTATTGGGTTGGATTCATAATTTCATACTCTCTGTTCTATCAAAAATCTACTATTTTTGGATGTTCTGTTTAAGAGTTATATCTGTTTTAGTGGGACTAACAGAATCTGTCTAAATCTGGAAATGAGTTTTAGCCTTTATCTTCATAATCTTTGTCAATTATATGGTATTCATGTTGTAAAGCTTGCTTATACAAGTAATTACACCTGGTATTTATATCTTTGTACATTCTTTATTCATCTATCTTATTCAGTTCGTCTATCAATATCTAAATCTCTTGTTCTAACGCTCAGATGGTGAACACCAGGTCTGGTTCAGGAGTTGATCAGCCAGCTGTTTCTCACCACGGTCACCAGCAGCCTCCTCCAGCACCACAGCCGCCTCCAGTGCCACCGCCAGCAATGGATCAACAGTTTGTTGCTGCTCAGATGGCGCTTCTGCAGAACATGACGGCTGCTATGACCAACATGCAGAATCAGTTGAACCAGCATGGTGGACAGGGGAATCAGCCACGGGACAAGCACTGTGAGTTCATGAGCCATCACCCACCTAGCTTCTCCCATTGTGCTGATCCTCTTGATGCCGATGATTGGATCAAGAACATTGAGAAGAAGCTGGAGATCACGCAGTGTAATGACAGGGAGAAGGTCTTGTACGCTTCAGGACGACTTGAGGGTGCCGCAGCAGATTGGTGGGACTCCTACACTGCTGCAGCTGCGGATCGTAATGCCATCACCTGGGATCAGTTCAGGACCAGCTTCAGAGCTCATCACATTCCTGCAGGCGTGATGAAGATCAAGAAGAAGGAGTTCCTTGCCTTGAAGCAGGGAAACATGTCAGTGGCTGAGTACAGGGACAGGTTCACACAGCTGTCTCGCTATGCTCTAGAGGAGGTGGATAGTGAAGAGAAGAGGCAGGATCACTTTCTGGAGGGTCTCAGTCCTCCCATTCGCTATCAGTTGATGGTGCACACGTTCCCTACCTTCCAGCAGCTGGTCGATAAGGCCATTGGTGTGGAGTACACACGCCGTGAGATGGGTGATCACAAGAGGAAGCTCATCCAGCAGGGTCAGTCAGGCAGCAGCACTCGCCCCCGCTACTTCCAGTCGCAGGCTCAGGGTACGCCGTACCGTTCAGGAGGACAGGGTGGACAGCCTCAGCAGTTTCAGCAGCCTCAGCGCCCCGCTCCACAGTTCCAGCGCTCCAGCCAGCAGGGCTAGGGCACTCCAGCTGGCACACCTGTGAGAGGTGCTACCCCTAGCACACCGCCCGTTCGCGCTTGCTACAAGTGCGGGGAGGTTGGCCATTATGCCAACAACTGCCCCAAGGGCCCTGGTCAGTCTCCACAGGGTCAGGGCAGCAGCACTCCCAGACAGGTTCAGCAGTCCCAGCAGAGGAATGGGAACCAGACTCCACAGGGCAGCAGAGGACAGCAGAGGTTCACCCAGGGCAGGGTGAATCATGTTGCAGCAGAGACAGCTCAGGAGGCTCAGGACGTAGTACTTGGTATGTTCTTTGTCAACTCCGCCCCCGCTTCTGTTTTATTTGATTCTGGAGCATCCCATTCTTTTATCACTGCCCAGTTCATAGCTAAGCATAACATACCCATGTCCACAATGAGAAGAGACTTGCTAGTTAGTTCACCAGGGGGAACATGAAAACCTCTTATAGATGCCATAATGTTAACTTGAGGATTATGGATAGAGATTTCTTGGTTCATCCTATAGTGCTAGAGTCAACTGGGATTGATGTTATCCTCAGAATGGGATGGTTAGCCAAGTATGATGCAGTAATTCAGTGTGCCAAGAGATCAGTGCTTCTCACCAGTCCGGATGGGGAAAGGATTGAGGTAGATGCTGCCATACCATCGCCAGCAGAAGGTGCAGTTCATCAGTTGAAGGGCGTTTGCTTGGAGGATATCAGAGTTGTCTGTGACTATCCAGATGTCTTTCCTAATGATTTGCCAGGTATGCCACCTGACCGTGACATTGAGTTTATTATTGAGCTTTTACCTGGCACTGCTCCTATTGCTAAGAGACCTTATAGAATGGCTGTTGATGAATTAGAAGAACTTAAGAAACAATTAAAAGAATTGTCAGATAAGGGTTTTATTCATCCTAGTTCATCACCTTGGGGAGCACCTGTTATTTTTGTGGAGAAGAAGGATGGCACATAGAGGGTGTGTGTTGATTATAGGTCGCTTAATGAGGTAACTATTAAGAATAAGTACCCGTTGCCTAGAATTGAGGACCTATTTGATCCGTTGAGGGGAGCTAAGGTGTTTTCCAAGATCGATTTGAGATCAGGCTACCATCAGCTTAAGATCAGATCATCAGACATTCCTAAGATAGCTTTTACCACCAGGTATGGGTTGTATGAGTACACAGTCATGTCTTTTGGTTTGACTAATGCTCCTGCCTACTTCATGTACCTGATGAACAAGGTCTTCATGGAGTATTTGGACAAGTTCATGGTGGTGTTCATCGATGACATTCTGATTTATTCCAAGAATGAAGAGGAGCATGAGGAGCATTTGAGGCTAGTGATGGAGAAGCTGAGAGAGCATCAGTTGTATGCTAAATTTAGCAAATGTGAGTTCTGGCTGAAGGAGATGTCGTTTCTTGGGCATGTTATCACAGATGGTGGCATCGCAGTTGATCCAGGCAAGGTCAGTGAAGTGCTAGATTGGGAGCCACCGAAGAGTGTGTCCGAGATCAGGAGCTTTCTGGGTTTGGCAGGCTATTATAGGAGATTCATTGAGAGATTCTCTAAGTTAGCAAAGCCTCTCACCTCGCTCTTAAGGAGTTCGTGTGGATAGACGCTTGTCAGGCCAGCTTTGAGGAGCTCAAGAAGAGGTTGACGACAGCTCCAGTGTTGGTAATGCCAAACATTACTAAGAGTTTTGATATATACTGTGATGCATCTAGACATGGTTTGGGATGTGTTCTTATGCAGGAAGGCCGAGTCATCGCTTATGCATCTAGACAGTTGAGGAAGCATGAGGTGAATTATCCCACTCATGATCTGGAGTAAGCAGTGGTTGTTCATGCTCTGAAGATCTGGAGGCACTACATGTTGGGCAACAAGTGCAGGATTTATACAGATCACAAGAGCTTGAAATATATCTTTACTCAGAAGGATCTCAATTTGAGGCAGCGATGTTGGCTAGAGTTGATCAAGGACTATGATATGGAGATTCATTATCACCCGGGGAAGGCCAATGTAGTTGCAGATGCATTGAGTAGAAAGGGGCATGCTAATACCCTTCTGACTCATGAGATGCCTGATGAGTTGTGTGAGGAGTTCCAGAAACTAAATCTTGGTTTTGTTGCTCATGCCAAGGCAGTAACTCTGGAAGTGGACCCTACATTAGAACTGGAGATCAGGAAAGGCCAGCTTGATGATGCTAAGATTAAGGAGATCAAGCGGCTTATGATAGAAGGAGGAGCCCCAGGGTACAGGCTAGATGAGCAAGACACACTTTGGCTGGGAGATAGGATTTGTGTGCCTGCTTTTGATTCTCTTAGAAAGTTGATATTGAGAGAAGCGCATGATTCAGCTTACTCTATTCATCCTGGGTGTACCAAGATGTATCAGGATTTGAAGGAGAGGTATTGGTGGTACGGTATGAAGAGAGATGTAGCAGAATATGTGGCCATTTGTGACACTTGTCAGAGGGTGAAGGCAGAGCATCAGAGGCCAGCAGGACTGCTACAGGCATTGAACATACCTGAATGAAAGTGGGAGGAGATTAACATGGATTTCATAGTTGGTTTGCCTCGTACTCGTTCTGTTTATGATTCCATATGGGTGATTGTTGATCGTTTGACGAAGGTTGCTCACTTTATCCCAGTGAAGACCACCTATAATAGAGCTTAGCTTGCAGAGTTATATTTTTGCCAGGATTGTGTGTTATCACGGTGTGCCTAAGAAGATAGTGTCTGACAGAGGTACCCAGTTCACTTCTAGGTTCTGGCACCAGTTGCATGAGTCTATGGACACTTTTCTTAATTTTAGCTCTGCATATCATCCCCAGACTGATGGTCAGACTGAGAGAACCAATCAGATATTAGAAGACATGTTGAGGGCATGTGCATTGAAGTATGGTAAGAGTTGGGATAAGAGTTTGCCATATGCTGAGTTTTCTTATAATAATAGCTATCAGGCAAGTCTGAAGATGGCCCCTTTTTAGGCATTGTATGGGAGGAAGTGTAGAACTCCATTGTTTTGGAGTGAGATTGGAGACAGGCAAGTGTTTAGGCTAGATGTTATTAAGGATGCAGAAAGACAAGTGCAGATCATTAGGGAGAATTTGAGGAGAGCTCAGTCCAGGCAGAAAAGCTATGCTGACACTAGGAGAAGAGAGTTGGCTTTCGATGTTGGTGATTATGTGTACTTGAAAGTGTCTCCAATTAGGGGGTTGCATAGGTTTAAAGTCAAAGGAAAGCTTGCACCTCGCTACATTGGGCCTTTCAAGATTTTGGAAAGGAAGGGAGAAGTGGCTTATCAGTTAGAATTGCCAGCTCAGTTGTCAGATGTGCATGATGTATTCCATATATCTCAGCTCAAGAAGTGCCTTAGAGTGCCAGAAGAACAGTTGTCATTGGATGGTCTGAGTGTGCAGGATGATTTGTCTTATTCTGAGCACCCAGTTAGGATACTAGAGAGAGCTGATAGAGTTACTAGAAATAAGGTAATTAAGATGTGCAAGGTGCAATGGAGCCATCATGGAGAGGATGAAGCTACATGGGAGAGGAGGATGAGTTGATGGCAGAATTTCCCAATCTCTTCGCAAGTTCATCCGAATCTCGAGGACGAGATTCACTTTAAGGGGGTAGGTTTGTAACACCCTAAATTTCATCACAATAAATCTTAGCAACCCTTGCAGAATTTTCTAGGATTTATTTAAGGCTCTAATAAATTTCTAGGAATTAATTGGAATTTATTAGGATTTTATTCAAGAAAATAATTAATTATTAGTCAATAAGTTTTTGTTGCATTCATGCTGGTGCATAGTGTTTTGTATTGTTTGTAGGTCAAGGAGAGTTTAAATTTATTTGAGTTCGAATTGGTTTGCACTTGATTTGAGTAGGTTTGGTTCTGTTTAGATTAAGTCTGATAGACCTCCCTTAGCTTTTTCTTTAGTCTGAGTTTAACCCCTGGTTTCCTCCAAAGTCCGGTTATCCTCCTTCCCCTTTTAAACCATCGCCGGCCATCCTCACCCCCTTTCCGGCCCGGCCCATTTCCACGCGCGGCCGTCTCCCCGCCGTCGCACCTGGTGACGTCGAAGACGCCCCGCCGCAGTCCACCTTCGGCCGTCCCTCGGCGTCTCGTTGACCGTGGGTCCCGCGTGTCGGAATCGTCGTCTCCACGGACTCGACCTCGACCGAGTCAAGTCCGACTCTGTTTTCCCCCGCGCTGCAGCCGTATCCCAACGGACTCCGCGAGACCCGGCCTCCCTAGCCCCTATTTAGCTACGCCGCCGAATCCCGCGTGCGCCCCAAAGAACCCTAGCTGCCCTCGCATCTCGCTCGCGCGGTCGCCGCCACCTCTCGAGCAGAAGCTTCGCCGCCGCCCTCGGAATCGAGCCCCCGCCGCCGTTCCGTTGCCAAGAACACCTCCCGGAGCTCGGTACAGACGTAAGGAAGCTTCCTAGCCCATCTTTGTCCGTGTTGGTGCTCGATTTCAGTCGCTAATCCCTCGCCGCCATTGAACAGAACCGCCGGACCGTCCTCGTCGCCGTTTTGTCACCACCAGCGCCCAATCCTCGTTCACTTCACCTTGGGTGGGTGCGCCATGTCCCGCTCGATCTTTTGGTTCAACCCGCGCTCGATTTCATGCTCTGTAGCCTCGGTTTCGCGTAGCTCTGGCGAGCCCCGCCGTTGCCGCCGCTTTGCGCCGCCGCCGGCGATGCCGAAGCACCTGAGCCGTCCGATCTGCAGCCTACGGCCTTAGATCTAGGTCAACTGGTTGGATACCGTTCAGCCATGGCATTTTTCTTTAAGAGCCCCTCTGTTTATTAGGATTTAACCCGCGGTCCTTTCTTAGTTCAAAGTAATTACGAGTTAGTCCTGTTTTCTTATGTTTAGAACCCCGAGCTTTTAAATATTAGTGGACGCCATCCAGCGCTGTTCTTTTATGTTGTAGACCTTAGGTTTTATACGTATTTATGTTTATGCCCTCAGAATCTTGCTGTCTAGCCCTTAGCAAGTTCTGGTAATCGCAGATTAGCCCTAGAACCTTGTTTTAGCCATATCTTATTCGTTTTAGCTCCAAATTAAGCGATTCTTTCGCTCACGTGATCCTTAGGACGTGTACAGTAGTTTATTCTGCTGTTTTGTTCTGTTATCAATGTTTGGTGTATTGTTCTTATTTTGTTGTATTGCTTTCTTGTATGTGTTCGTGTGACGCGTTTAGAAGGAGAGCAGTTTGAGGAGGAGCAGGAGCATTACTTTGAAGACTCTGAGCAGCAGGAGCCTTTAGCAGAGGGCAAGTGTCCTTGATCATGCTTATCCCAAGGATAATCATACTATTATCACCTTTACTTTTATGTCATGCATGGTTATAATATTGATGGGACCTATTTTAGGGATGTGCCTAGTTCTTGTTTACCTTAATTCCTTGCATAACCTGGGTATTTATTTATTGTTGGGTAGCATTGCTTAGTTGCTCTACGTTTGGGTTATGGAGAACATTAATGCTGAACTTATGAATATGTGATATGCTCATTGGACGGTAAACAAGATCATACTTTTAATTGGAACATGGAGTGACCACCCGAGAAAACAGTGCAACCACATAACTAACGGGCTCTGGTCATGGCTAATTAATTAGAAGAGTTAACTTGTAATAATCTTACCGAAAGGGCAAGAGGGGAAGCATAGATGGGGTATAGCCCGGTCCTCTTGGGAGTATGCTTTGCTAAGTAACTCGGCGATTAGGGAGGGTTATGCTTTGCTGTGGCTTGAAACCTTAGCGGGTTGTTTCATGTTAATAATTCTTTGTAAAGGTCATGTAATGTTTCTCTGGCCCTCACCTAAGAAAGTGTTGAAGAGATTCATGACCTCAGGCCATATGAGAATACATTGTGTGTGGGGAAAGTGTACAACCTCTGCAGAGTGTAAAACTGATATATCAGCCGTGCTCACGGTTACGAGCGGCTTGGACCCTCTCATGATAATTAAACTTGAAGTTGAATTAAATCATGGTTGCTTTATTAGCATTTATTTCTGTATTATATTTGGATTGGTATAAACTTGTACTTAGTTAAGCTTGCTAATTAAAACTTGACCAATTAAAATTGCTTAATGCTTATAGCCTTTTGCCATCCTTCATTAAAGCCTTGCATGTCATATTTATTGTTACTCTACTTTGCTGAGTACCAACCATAAGTGTACTCAAACTTGTTTATCTGCGGCTCAGAGGGTGATACTTGTGGAGATTACATCGAGGAGGTTGACGAGTTCTAGGTGTGCGTTCCACCAGTCGACTGCTTGTGGATGGAGTTTATTCAGTCATTAGTTGAGACGTTTATTATTTTTGTTAAGGATATTATTTGTGGCTTGTAATAATGTTACTTAACTCTCTTTTGGTACGTTATACATTGGTTTGTTACGGCTAAGGATGTCATCATATGTGTGTGAACGGATCCTGGCGCACATGTGATTTACTTGGTTTTATTCTTCAAAACCGGGTGTGACATGTAAAACTCTAAAAGTGGTTTGGTCATGGATGTAGATTAGCTAAGCTAGTCCCCACTCCTGGTAGAACTAGCATATACGTGTGTTTGTCTGAAAAATGCGTAGATCTGAACTCAGATATGCTATCTTGTTCCTTGTTTCGATGTTTACGGTCCTTGATATCTCCAATACGTTTTGCAGTAGTCCATCATTGAACTTGTATATGCTTGTCCATTTGTTCCTTAAATATGCGTGTTATTAGCTGGACATCAGGAATTGAGTACTTGTTGGGTAGTGTAGCTGCTTGCTCATATGATCTGTGCATGCTTTATCCACTTAGGTATACAGAAATAAATTCAGTGTACTAGTAGTTATTTTAATCTCTGGGTTATTTCTAAGTGTACTATTACTTAATTTAACCAATGGTCAGTGAGCTCCTTTTCATTTAACTGCAGAAATATTGGGACCACAATTGTAGGTTGTGTTCCTTGTATTGTGGTTACTCTATGCAATGACTGATGAAGGTTTGATTCACGGTTGGTTACTAGCTCAAGTTGCCTTTTCAGGTTCTCCCTTTGTGTGATCATGGTTCTCCCTTTGTGTGATCATCCAGCTCTCTTGTACAAAGAGATCAAGCTATGTATATCTCCAGCACTGGAACCAAGCTATGTATATCTCCATGCAAAAAATTTTGGATAACACTTAAATTATTAATGCACTGATTCAGATTCTTATGTTGCAGAACACAAGTGTTTTTTTATCAAAAGTTGCTTCAAATATGTGATACTGCCTTTTAGCACTACAAGAAAATGTGAGTACTTCAAATGAAACACTCAGATGTTTGTGCTCTACCATTTGCTTCTCTTATATATGCATGTATATTGCTTCAATACCAAAAGGCTTGGAGTGGGCTACCAGAAGGCCAAATGGCAAGAGCAGCAGATGTTTTTCATCCACCTGAGTATGTATTTTTCTTCTTGCTAGTTTGCATTTGGTAAAATGTTTGATTTACTATGTGTCATGCTATTAGTTAGCTCTTGTACTAATTGTTCCCCTATATTTTTTAGACTGCGAGGAATTCTATGGCTCACATTGTAGACTGATAGTGCATTATGTATTGTGACTCTGCTTGTGTAAGTGACATGAGATTAAACTGGAGTCTATGGCTCACATTGTAGACTGATAGTACATTATGTATTGTGATGCATGGGGTTTAATTGAGGCCTATAGGGTAAATGTACTTGTAATTGTCTTAAAGTTGTGTGAATATACTGTATGGTTGAATTATGAACTTGTGTTTGAACCATGAACTTGTGGTTCAGTTATGTGGTTGAATTATGAACTTGTGTTTGAATCATGAACTTGTGTTGATGTAATAATTATTATGTTTCTGGATATGTGCTGTTGAAATATTATTGCTGTTGCTGGAAAATTTATTAATTGCAGCTGGAATTTTTTTTGGCTGTTAAACACTTATCACCGCCGGTTCGTGGCACGAACCGCTGGTATTGCCCACAGCATCACCAGCGGTTTGTGGCACGAACTGCTGGTGATGTTAGGGGCATCACAAGCGGTTTGTTAAAACCGGCGGTGAAGCCCAGGGTCTTCACAAGCGCTTTTTCAGCAGCACTTTCAAAACCGGCGGTGAAGGCCCCTTACGAACTGCTGCTGATGCCCCTGGCTGTAGTAGTGCAACAAGGTTGAGGGGTACCAGGAACCCACATTGCCCTATTGTTAGTATTCAAACCATTGTTCAAATACCAGACAGCAAAGTAAGCTTTGACTCGAAAGCCGTAGGTAAAGGAGAATAAAGGCACGTAGTGCACAAGCAAGTCTCACAACTGAGCCAATAAGATAATTTTATCCAAAAAACCTAGCGTTTACACTGAAGGGGTGGTCCTCCATTTATAGGGGGAGATCTAGATGCACTTTGACTGCTGATTTCGCGCTCATAAAATCAGCATGTTACCTATGAACCCATGTATTTAAAGTTTCAAATGTTCAACAAAAATCTCTAAGAAATAATAGAAGGAACTATAAATAAAGTTTGGGGATCAAGAGGCACATTCACTACCGATCATATATGATGCCTGGAGCCATGTTACATATCCGTTTTAGTGAGCAACGTTCAGGGATTGTGAAACCAGGGATAGTTTAACCAATTAAAAGAAAAGGGGGAGTCCTCTACCCTATGTGATGCTGACCAGGAAGGACAAAACCGAATGAAATTCATATGTGTGCCAGGATCAAGTTTTCACACATATGAGACTTCATCAGTGATAAACAATAGCAGTGTCGAGGTTGTACTCGGCAGATATTTGTCCGGCAGGCACCCCGCTTCGTGCGAAGATTGATCACGGAAGATGAACACAGAGACTCGGGATTTTATACTAGTTCGGGCCCTCGAGATCAAGTAATAACCTGACGTCCAGTTGTTTGCTTGTATTATCTCGACGAGTACAGATTACAATGGTGTAACAAATACTCTCGGACGGATTGATTAAGATTGGGGATACCCTCTACGTGCAAGACCCCCCACTATTTATATCCAGGGAGACGTGCCTTATAAGACAAAATAGACCTAGACCTAATAGGACTCTAACTATCATCGGGCTTTTCTTCTGCGATCCGGACATCGTGTCTTGTTCGGAGCCTTCTTCGTTCGGAGTCGGTAGTCGGTAATCCTCGTGGTCAGGCACCTAGGTATTATGGCCTCAAAAATAGCCTCCGAGCTTATCTTGTTCAGAAAAGGTTGATCCTTAAGTAGCCTTCTGGTCTTTTTAGCTCTTCGAGTGATTTTAGGATATGCAGATATCTCGACCATCACTCTAAAGTGAGAGCTGGAAAAAGATCCCGAACTCTTGAATGGAGAAACCTGCATCTGAATGATAAGGTCAGAGAAAATATCAGCCATAATATAGTAAATAAAGAATGTTCCATCTTGGAAACTGAAACGCCAAGGCTTGATGTAGCCAGCCCCGTGCATTTAAAACCCACCCCGCACGTCTCCCGAAACTCTAGCAGCGCACGCGGCATAAATTACGGCACTATTCCAGTTCCTCGATTCTTGTGCGAAGCGTCGCCTCAGGGTCTTTAAATATCGAATCCCTTGGATAGATCTGCACTTGAACTTTCCTCTCTAGGCCTTCTCCCTCCCCACACCATGGGAAAGAAAAAGCTCAGCCGCAAGTTCAAGTTGCCTCGCCTCCTTTTCGGAGACTCTCCCCGCAGCTCCGCCGAACCGCCGTCCGACAAGCCGGAGGACCCGCCGGCGACAACACCACCTCCTGCTCCTCTTCCAGCTCCCCTCCTAGCTCTCCCTGGCATGGGGATGAAGGAGTCGAGGTCGAGCCACCTCCTCCGACGATGGCGTCCTCAAGCCCGGAGGCTGCTCCGTCGAGCATTGCCGCCGGGAAACGCCCTGCGCCTCCTTCCCCAGCCCCGGCATCTCCCATCTTCCTCTCCTCCGACAACGAGCCGGTACAAGGAGGGAGCGGAGCTCAGCTGAAGCCGGAGCCCTCGCGCGCAGGCGCATCTTCGTCTTCTGCTCCGGTCGACACCAGCGGCGACGAGGATTCGCCCGACGCCTCTTCGTCTCCCTGAACCGCGAGCTGATCGGGATCCCTGGGAGATGGAGCGCTCGTGGACCTCTTCAGTGACTCCGAAGAGGAGGACGCGGAGGAGGCTCCACCGCCTGGTGCCACATCGCACTGATCCTCGCGGACGACATTAGTCGGGCGAGGATCGTTATTTTGAATTTTTAGTTTCAGGATAGTTATCGATCCCCTGTGAAATGTACTCCCTTTTGGATTGATGAAGAAATTTCACTTGAGAGATGTAACAATAGTCCTTTTTCTATGTTCAAAAACTTTCGCGTTAATCTGTTTGTGAAACTGCTTGTCCAGAGAATAAAATCCCCCGAACAAGAGCTCTTTCCAAACAGATCAACTATTTTAGCATGTTCGGGAAATTTGATCCCAGTCAATGATGATTGGGCTATTTTCTCTGGACATACCAAGTGTTCGATCATTTAGAATTGGTAGCTTCCTAGGTAAGCTACCAATCCCAAATGCATTGAATTTGACTTGCACAGTTTTTGAAACGATGCCTACCACAAAGAAAGGAAAGAATCTTTTTGACCCAACAGAGACTGCGGATTGCGTGGCTCGAGGCCAGTTTTCTTGGGGTTTGTGCTCCCTCGTGAAACCATGAAGCCCCCAGGCGCAGCCGCTTGGACTCCATTTGGGCCTTCGTCTTCCTCACCTACATCCACAAACGCTCGCCATTCCGCATCCGCTCTTTGCCCTTCATCCTCTTGCTCCTCCAACCATTCGACCCGGCTTTCCGCCATCATGGCCTCCTTACACCAATCCTCATCCGGTGGTGAATATTCGGAGGATCAGAGCAGCACCACCGTCGGATGGGAGCTGCGCAGTGGATCCACGATCTGCACCACGGACAAATACTGGGACAAATCCACCACCACGGCGAAACAACTGCAACAGCTGGAGAACCTCGGATTGCTCCCGGACACCAACATCTTTCCTCGTCGTCATGCCAAAGGTCAGGTTTATCCGACCCCTAATACTCTTGAGTTGGTGGCATTCCTGGAGTTCTTTCACTGCAGGTTTGGGGTCTACCCATCGAATTTCTTTCACAGTGTCTGCGACTATTACCAGATTGAGCATGTGCACATCAAGCCAGGCGCCATAGCTATGCTTAGCATTTTTGCATTTCTGTGCGAAGCTTGGTTAGGGATTAAGCCATCTCTTAATTTGTGGAGATATTATTATGCCCCTGCATTTTACAAAGAACAACTCATGATCGGGTCGATTGGATTTTCCTTGAGAGATCGGGAGATTTATATTCCCTTTCCAGTGAAAGATTCCTGGAAGGGTTATCAAAATCATTGATTTTACATCATGTCGGGGGTAGACCCCCAGGGGTACCCAGCAGGCGGATTGGCCCAACCAGCAAGGGGCGGCCCAATCCGAGTACAACTGGGCCGGTTTGTCAGACTGGGTGGCCCACCACTCGGGAGGCCCACCAGTCGGACGAACCGGATGGGCGCGACGACGCGCGCGGCAAGGAAAGCACACGGCGTATCCCGCAAGAAGCTCGGAGATCAGGATAAACTAGCCGGAATTGTAGGGAAAGATATCTGTAATCGTTATAGGATCAAATCCTTGTAATTCGGGTAGGTTACGATCTCTGGCCGACTTGTAACTCAAGGCAGCCGGACTATATAAGGCGCCTTGAGACCCCCCTCCAGAGCATCAACATCCACGAACATCTACGCTACAACCCACGATCATACAACCCTAGGACAGAACCCAACTACGGAGATCCTTCAGGAACTTCATACACAGCAATACAATCACCGCCAACACAGGACGTAGGGTGTTACGTCATCTCGACGGCCCGAACCTGTTCAATCCTTGCGTCTTGTGTTACCATCGACTTCTGATCCTCGATCTGTCCTCAACAAATCAACCACGTAGGCTACCCTGTGTGGACTGCCGGGTCCAAACATCCGACAGTTGGCGCGCCAGGTAGGGGTTGATCGACGAGATCAATCTGAAAGCTCGATGGCATTCACTTCCGCCGTCATCACGCCGGCGACCATGAAGATTTCCATCACCGAGGGGGCTATGTTCTTCTTCGGATCCATGGTCTTCACCGCTGGACCCGAGGGAGAGCTCTCCTTCACCCGTGACGCCACCCCGGAGGAGACAGCGCCACGACTGACGCTACGCCAGACGGGATCGTCACCATCACCACCCCGTCGCCAACCATTGCCAACAACTCGGCGACCGCGACGGCCGGCATCGTTCTCCCGCCATCCGGGGGGAACACGCCCTCTCCTACATCGCCGACTGCTTCGTCCACTCCGCCTCGGCCACCCAGGGTGCAGGAGACGCCCGAACAACGAAGGCGCCGATGGGCTGCACGCCAACGCCAGTTCGAGGCGGACATGGATCACGCCATCGCCTCCATCGGTGAATGCATTGAGCTCACCGAATCCGCTC
>CM014271.1:70820047-70835852 GCA_004135705.1 Alloteropsis semialata | reverse complement strand
GATCATCGAAATAAACCCACACTAGGGGAAGGGATCTTGTCAGTCTTCGGGACAGCGCCGGCAGCAAACTTCTTCCTCCCCGCCATGGATCTTACGGCAGGGGTCTTGGAACGCATCAGCGAGGCTACACTCCCCGTGGTGGTTAAGATCGCGCTAAGGACTTGCGAGCGCGGGGAGCTTTGGTGGCGGCGGGATGAAGAGCGAAGAACGGGGAGAGCGGATCTGGAAATGGGAAGGTTTCCCCTCCGGGTTTAATCCTCGCCTTTTATAGCGCGCCTTGATGCCCGAAATTACCGCGAGATCGCGCGATTAGCGGGGGCGGGCGAAACGGTACAAAGAGCCGTTGGGCGCTTCAACTTCCGTTACACGCCGGGCGCCAACGGTAAAAAATAACTCCGGAGCACTCAAGCAAGACAGAGCAGTCGGCGTGCCGCTAAGGCTCGAACAGCTTCCACGCTCGGGGGCTGGCGCCGTGATCAAGTCAGTGTGCCTCTCGGGCTCGATTGGCCCCGAACCACTCGGGAGTCAACACTGCGAACTCAGTGGCGTGCCGCTAAGGCTCGAGCAGCTCCCATCCTCGGGGGCTGGCGCCACGATCAAGTCAGTGCGCCTCTCGGGCTCGATTGGCCCCGAACCACTCGGGAGTCAACACTGCAAACTTAGTGGTGTGCCGCTAAGGCTCGAGCGGCTCCCACGCTCGGGGGCTGGCGCCACGATCAAGTCAGTGCGCCTCTCGGGCTCGATTGGCCCCGAACCACTCGGGAGTCAACACTGCAAACTTAGTGGTGTGCCGCTAAGGCTCGAGCGGCTCCCACGCTCGGGGGCTGGCGCCACAATCAAGCCAGTGTGCCTCTCGGGCTCGATTGGCCCCGAACCACTCGGGAGTCAACACTGCAAACCAAGTTGGCGTGCCGCTAAGGCTCGGACAGCTCCCACTATCGGGGGCTGGCGCCATGATCAAGTCAGTGTGCCTCTCGGGCTCGAATGGCCCCGAACCACTCGGGAGCCAACACTGCAAACCTAGTGGTGTGCTGCAAAGGCTCGAACGGCTCTCACGCTCGGGGGCTGGCGCCACGATCAAGCAATGCAATTCTTTTTGCAGGAAATACAGTTACAACGGAGCCGGACTTGCGCCGGTTACAAACATCAAACACAATAACCGCCAAGATGGCGGCCTGGGGCACTGGTCCCTGCGCTCAGTGCTACATCCGAAGCAAGCTTGGCCCACATGAGCTCCTCGCAAGCTCTCTTGTAGCACCACTGCAGCCGTCGACGGGACAGCACCGGTGGAGGGTTGATGGCGGATGCCTTCGGCGATCCCTGGCTCTACAAAGCATTTCACCCCACATGGCCCTCGTCACATGGGAATGCGGGGGTGAACAGGGCAGCACTCACACACCGATCAACGCCTCAGATCCCTCGCAAGCACTCTTCTAGCACCACGCCGTGATGACTCCATGAGCTCTCCCCGGTGGATGAACCCAACGATGAACCTCCGGCATGTTGACTACAAGGATCCTATGTCTACTCGCTCTTGGGTGGCAGCTCAGGCTCCCCGACGGGTATTTATAGCCCCTGGTCACCGGAGGACGGAATATTTTCTCCATTATCACGAGCGCGAGCTCCACGCCACGCGTCCTTTCCTCCAGCCTGAAGCGCACAGGTCGCCCTTATCTCCTTTGGCTCCACTCGGCCACGGGAGCGCCCTGTGCAATCACGGGAATACTATTCCTGACGTCGCCTAGCCTGCCTCTCCTTGGCATATCCTGCGAAGAAGGAATCCTCCGGGACTCGAACCTCTCGCTAAGATAAGTTTCATTTGATTATTTTCGCCAATTCCGCGAGCTTTAAAACAAGTTGCTAAAGTACTCGGGCAGCACACGCCTTGATCCGTGAAACCTCGGCTCTTCCGTACGCCTACCCTCCTACGCGTGCACGCGGCCCAGCTCCCTGCGCTATGGACTACGGCTATCGGGGACCAGGTGCATAAACGTAACAGGCTAACTACCCGAGGAAATTAAAAGACTTGAAAGCAGGAAGCGGAGTTCATTAGTATTTGTATCGCCGAATATTTTCTCCTCGAGTTTTTACCTTGTTACAGGGTACTGACGACCACTCGGCGTGCTCAGCCCTCACGCTCGGGGGCTGGCGCCGGGACGACTACTCGGCGTGCTCAGCCCTCACGCTCGGGGGCTGGCGCCGGGACAACCACTCGGCGTGCTCAGCCCTCACGCTCGGGGGCTGGCGCCGGGACGACTACTCGGCGTGCTCAGCCCTCACGCTCGGGGGCTGGCGCCGGGACAACCACTCGGCGTGTCTCGCAGGACTCCGCTGGCCCTCACGCTCGGGGGCTGGACGCCGAAATTAACGTCGGATGATTTAGCCAGATGCTCCTTGACTAACCCTTGGACCGATTCCTTCGGAATCGCTTCAAGGCTCGGGGGCTACGGCCAACGGACGCACCTCGCGGCGCATCCGTTGATTGTCTGACGACTTCAGAACAAGGCTACTAACCCTTGGACCGATTCCTTCGGAATCGCTTCAAGGCTCGGGGGCTACGTCCAACGGACGCACCTCGCGGCGCATCCGTTGGGTAAACGGCTTTTTTCTCCAGTATCACGCGGTTTCGCTTCCAAATGCAGCGCGCTCGACGCTCATCGGACAGCACGACCTCGCCGACTTGTCTCTCAACCACGTACTACTCGGGGGCTTGTCGGGGGTAGACCCCCAGGGGTACCCAGCAGGCGGATTGGCCCAACCAGCAAGGGGCGGCCCAATCCGAGTACAACTGGGCCGGTTTGTCAGACTGGGTGGCCCACCACTCGGGAGGCCCACCAGTCGGACGAACCGGATGGGCGCGACGACGCGCGCGGCAAGGAAAGCACACGGCGTATCCCGCAAGAAGCTCGGAGATCAGGATAAACTAGCCGGAATTGTAGGGAAAGATATCTGTAATCGTTATAGGATCAAATCCTTGTAATTCGGGTAGGTTACGATCTCTGGCCGACTTGTAACTCAAGGCAGCCGGACTATATAAGGCGCCTTGAGACCCCCCTCCAGAGCATCAACATCCACGAACATCTACGCTACAACCCACGATCATACAACCCTAGGACAGAACCCAACTACGGAGATCCTTCCAGGAACTTCATACACAGCAATACAATCGCCGCCAACACAGGACGTAGGGTGTTACGTCATCTCGACGGCCCGAACCTGTTCAATCCTTGCGTCTTGTGTTACCATCGACTTCTGATCCTCGATCTGTCCCTCAACAAATCAACCACGTAGGCTACCCTGTGTGGACTGCCGGGTCCAAACATCCGACACATCACCCTTCCCCAAGCCTCAGTAGCAAAAGGGAAGCATTTGATGCCCTATCTTAAGGAAGAAACAAAGGTCCTGCCAAGAATTACCCCTGAGATGTAGAAGCATATGGATCGGATCTTAAATCTCCGTGATGCCGACCTGACAGCGGTTCATGTAGCGGAGATCTTCATTAGATGGAGATTTATCCAGCTCATGACTCATGACCGCTACACCTGGTCGTTCAGGGGTGACAACGACCCGAATAGAATGAAGCCTGATGGTAAGCCCTTGTCTTTCTGTTCGGTACTTTTTCTAAGTTTGTTCGGTCATTTGAGATGCCATGCCTCTTAACTTAACAGTTGTCCTAGAATCGGAAGTGGCCGCTCGCTTAAAGAAAATGTTTGGCGCCAGCATCCCGGACTGGACAGGCGTCCCAGCACCTTACAGCGCTGACAACCCTCCTCTAGAGGTAAACTGCTTCTTAGAAAATTTAATTTCTTGATTAATGTTCAGATGAGATAATTCTTTTTCCCGAATAGGCCCCACCTGTTGTTGATGCACCCGCTCAGAGCGGAGCCATCAATGTTGAGGAGGAGGTGAAACCGCCCATTGATCAAGGTGCCAAGACCCCGACCGTGGAACTGCCGAGCCACCGCCTGCTGTGGAGAAAAAGAACCTGAGCAGCCCCAAGACGACTGTTCCCTGAACCCGCAAGTGTGGAGAGGACGACTCCGGGTTCGGGATCTCTTGGTGTGCCCGGAATTAGTGAACTGCCACCCGGTCGTGATCCACCTCGTCCCGATGACCAGGTACCAAGCATGGTCGTGTTCGGGCATTTATTTGCAGCCTTTGATCGCACAACCAAAGCTAAATGTGTTCAGGAGATTTCTCGTCAGGAAACTCGTCTAGCCCCACCACAATCGAAGCCTCCCTCTGGCGCCAAGAAGTTCAAAGTCACACTCCCGACGTCCAAGTAAGGGCTCTGACTTGTTTGGTTTTGCTTGATTACTTCTCACAGGAGAATATTTTTAACTGCGTGGTTTGTTCGGGAAATATAGGCCCTCCAAGCCTGCAGCCTCTCCTCCCACCAGGGCATCAAAAAAAAGGGAAAACTCCCGAGCCTGACTCGGTAGCACAGCCCGATGGTGTAGAGAAGAGCGCAGAGGCCACGAGACCTATCCCGACACCCTTGGGCCCGATCATTACTTCGCTCTCTGCAGCTGACGAGCAATGGTGTTCGCTAGACGCTCGTGCCTCTGTGCGGAAGCGTCTATGACCAGATTGGAGGCCCAAGTTGCCATTCTCCTGTCCGAGAAGGACGGTATTTGTCTTATGTTACCATGTCTGTTTTTGGTCCTTTATCCGCGAACTTTTGTTTATGCACTGCCTCTGATTCTGTAGCCAACTCCAAGAGCATCGAGGTGCTCAAGAAGAAAAACTCGGATCTGGAAGGCCGGCTTGCTGTTCGAGACAAGGACGTTGCTGATCTCACCACCCGACTTGAAACTTCAGAGAAGCGCAGCTCGTCCTTGGAAACCAGGCTCTTTGAAGGTGCTCCAAAGGCTTCAAGTGTTCGTCAGCAGAGGCTCAGGTACTATTTGATAGTCTCGCCCCGCTAGTGGAACCTTTTGTTAAGAAACTTGGTCTCCATTTGAGTGATTCTGAGGACTCGTCTTAAACTCTGTGATTGAATCCTGTAATAGGGCAAAACTTGAAGGTTTAGCATGCGACATTTATTTTGCGAAACATATGCTTGCATGTTTTTGCTTAAGTTTTTAGAACTGATCAGTCATTTTGTGGAACTTTTTAACTGATAGCTTTGTCACGGCCAAAGGTCCCGTTATCATGAGCTATTTTGGAATTGTTTAGTCGCTGAGACATGAGCGGTCTTCTGAACTGTGTAATTCCTTGTAGTCATGATGTTCAGTATTTTAGCGCAGCCTAGCTTTCTTGATTTAAAAAGCCCAACTCTTGCGTGGTAGTAGTACCATAGTAGCCCCCGGGCTCTTTTGTAGCATGTAAACATGCTAGAAAAGAGTCTAGAAGTACTAACCACAAGAATTTCCCGATCATATGGGGAGCCCCCGAGCGTTGCGCTTGGGATGCGTAGAATAGGTCTGAAAAAACTTTCAGCGTGGTAGTCCTCAGCTCTTTGTTAGTATATGCAGTATGGTAACAAAGAGTAGAAACAGAATGGAAAAATAACACCCAGCCCCCGAGCGTAAAAGCGAGGGTGAGTAAAGTGTATAGAACTTATCTTTTTTTTTGTTGGCGCTGGAGGTGACGCAGATGACGGCTTTATCTGCCAAACTTGCTGGAGAGGCTTGAACTTACTTGATTACCTTTGTTTAGGCGTAAAATCTACGTAGTTGATCCATGTTCCACGTGTTTGGCAGTATATCTCCATCTATCTCCGCGATCCTGTAAGGCTCCTGGTCGGGCGATGTCTACTACAATGTAAGGCCCTTGCCAAGGAGAGGACAATTTGTTTTTGTCCTTGGTGCATTGATCTAGTTTGAGCACCATGTCACCAATGCATAGGCTTCTCTTGCGAACATTAGCATCGTAGTATTGTCGCAGCTTTTGCTGATACTGGGCCACTCTGAAAGCGGCTGCATCGCGAGCCTCCTCAAGGAGGATTAGCTCATCGGTGCGTCTGTTAGGTTCTTCAGTCTCTGAAAACATTGCCACGCGTGGGGCTTGTAGTCGGATATCGGATGGTAGAATTTCTTTGGCTCCATATACCAAGAAAAAGGGGGTTTCGCCTGTTGCACGGTTCATAGTGGTCCTCATTGACCATAGTACTTGTTGGGTTACAAGCCGAAGCCAATGAGCCCAGACAATAGCCAAGACAGAGAAATAGTGATGAGCAACAATATATTACTTATCAACAGTGTTCTCAGAAATCAGCCCTTTATGCGTTGGTAGGGGGTCTCCTTTTATAGGGAGGCCAAAGGGCATCTTTACATTCCCCTTATACCCCTGGAAATCAGGCATCATCCTCTAGACTGTATAGCTTAGATGTTCTAGGGATACAACTGTACATTTACATCTCTCAATGTGAATGCATAGACCAAAGACACCGTGTTCGAGTCGGCTTGGACTTGGTCTTCCTTGGCTTCGTCAGCGTGTAAGGGGGATGCAGCCATCTTTGCAGCTTGCTTCGGTCCAAAAATAGCGACGACGATCCTCCGCCACACCGAAGCCGTTAGCTCATCACTAAATCTGCGTCAAAACCAGGAACGAAGCAGACCAGAGCCCTGCCCATCACATTTAGCACTTAACGCTATCTCTGTTTCATCAAAATAGCTTCTGAAACCATTCTACGATCATGTTTTGGTGTTGCACTCGCTTCCAGTACGAAGCCATTCTTGTGCAGATATGTTAGGCGAAGCCGTTCTTATGGCTTTGGTCATGTACGAAGCCAAATGCGGTCAATCTTTTTGATAGACGAAGGTAATATACCTAGAATAATTCTTAAAATTCATCAGAGGAGTTCCTTGGCAGGCCAATCCCCCAACAGTAGCCCCTCGCGGACGAGGGCTTTCTTCAACAGGTCGAGCTCCTCGAAACAAGGATTGCCTTCGCCTGTCCGAGAAACGCCTCCTCTTGTTGGAGAATTGCCCGAGTAAGTATTTTGTTTTGATTCTTTGCTTTGGCTTCATTTGCCTTTGTTGCCAACTAAGATTGGCTTCATTTGTTTTGAACTTGTTGGGACGGTTTAGTTTTTTGGCAAGCAACGGTCATATTTTTTACCATTGATTTTTATTTGCCTTCGTCGAATTTGAATTTCTACGATGGCTCATTTACCGAGATGGTTTAACGGTCACATTTTTCACCCCCCCTATAAATAGGACCGAAGGCGGGGTAACTTTACTTGCTTCATTTTCAAGTTTTCCGCGATAGCTTGCTGCTAACGCTTTTTGCCTGCTTCGCAAGTCTTAGCTTTTCGTTGTTTTCTTCGTTTCGGTCACAAGTAAGTGTAATTTTTATGAGTTTCCTGTTTATCTGCTTCATTTATGTTTTATTTTTATTTATTTGCTTCGTTTGGTTGTCGTTGTTTTTGCCTTTTGTAGCGGCTCGCACAAAGCAGACCGCTTGGTTGATTGGGGCCTCTGACTCTGAGGAAGGGGATTCTCACAGTCCAGTAAAAATGACTGATGGCGAAGCTGCTACTTTTGCCGCTCAGCTTGAAGGGGGTGGTAGCAACATGGGGGTTGATCCAAGGGGCAAGGCCCCTGCAGAGGAAGCTGGAAATTCAGATGATGAAAACCTCGACGATGCTGAGTCTCTAGCTAACGAAGCTCTTGAAGATGTTGAGGCTGATGTGTCAGATATAGTGGATCCACGGGAGAAGCCCCGCACCACTATATTTGGTAACTCTTTCGTGACTGATGCCTTAATCAAGTTTTATGAGGAGAAGGGATATTTCCCCGTTGGTGGTTGGTGAGCTCCTGGTAACGAGGTCACTCCTGCCCCTCACCCTGACGAAGCTGTTGTTTTCTGGGATTTTTTTACTGCTGGCCTTCGGATGCCAGTTCACAACATCATTGCAGAGATGCTTGGGAGGTTCGAAATTCAACTTTATCATCTTACTCCCAATGGCATCACCCATCGGCTTTGGTTCTTTTGGGCAGTTAAAACCAATGGTTCTGATGTTGATGTTGATGGTTTCGTCCGCTATTTTGAGGGCCATCGTCAAACGAAGGCTGTTGAAATCAATGGTGTTGAGTATGAGCCTGACTATGGCAGTGCCAGCTTCTGCGCTCATCGGCGTCTTACTAATCTGCAGAAGGTGGAACTTACCTTCAGTCAACGCAACACCTGGGATCGGAACTGACGCAAGTACTGGTTATATGTGAAGGTGCCTTCGTTGGAGGTGACTTTGGATGATGGCACGAAGCAGGTGAGCTTTCCCCTGCATGGCCAGGTTTTGCTGAGTAATTTTATTTCCTGTCCTCCATTTAACCCGAAGGCGCCTGGCTATAGTCGATGTGAAACAGCTTTTTTCAAGGCCAGTCGTGTTAGCGGCAGTCGTGATCTCATCGAGGAGGACTTGCCATGGGAGTAAATTTCCTTTCGGTTGATTGGAAGCCATATGCAGTTGAGATGAGGGCATATCGAGGCTTACCTCATGTTTGTTTCCCTCTTTTTGGGGCCAAGAAGCCCCCACATATGTCGGACTATGCCTATGTTCAGTCCATCGAGCTTATGGCTGAAACTATTCTTGGAAAATACACATCGAAGGAGCATGACAGTTGTGTCGCTCTGTTGGACGGTGTCTGTTTCAACAGAGTGTTTGAGGAGATGAAAGTTAGTTACCATCAGCGTGCTGCTCCTCCCAAGCCCGGCAAGAAGCTCACTGCTATTGACCACCCTAGTGTGGCGCCTGTTCCGAAGCCGGGCCGTGGTCGTGGGAGGAAAGGTCGTGGCTCAGGCCGTGCCGCTGGTGGTGGTTTTGATGAAGGCGGTGACGATGAAGCTGGAGGCAGTTGTGTGGTGGCTCCTTCTGCTCGTGGGGGTCAGACGAGGGGTCGTGGTACTAAGGCCATTCCTACAAAGAAGCGGGCATCTACCACGGCACTTGAAGCTTCGAAGCAGCAGCGGTTGAGCGGGGCTTTGCCTATCACGCCTATTTCAAGTGCGCCTCCGCCGCCGTTGGCTTCGTCTGCTCCTCCTACTGCTGATGCTGCCCCTGCACCTGCTACTTTGTCGGTGCCTTCTTCTGGAGTGCCTACTGCCCCTGCTGCTACCCCAGCTTCTGCTGCTTTGGCAGTGCCTTCTTTTGGTGTGGCTACTGCCCCTGCTATTGTTCCAGCTTCTGCCACTGTGACTGTGCCTTCTTCTGGCCTTGCTTCGGCTTCAGCCGCTATTGATCTTACTTTTGGAGGTTGGTTGTTTTTGTTGTCTTTCGTCTTTTTAAGCTAACCTTTGCTAACTTGTGATTTTTGTTTACAGTTAAACCGTCTATTGGTCCCTTCCTCCGGGTACGTATCCCGGGTTGCGTTGATGAGGAGGAGGATGATATTAGCTATAGCCGCCTTCTGAGAGAAGATGAGACTAAGGATTTGGCTTCTGCAGACCTTGAGGTTTCATCGTTCCAAGCAATTCCTTCTTCTCTTGATGTTTTGGCCAAGGCGGCGGCTAAGTCTCCTCTTAGCAATGTCCGTGAGGATATGGAGCATCCTAAGTCTGTCGCCGGTGCTGGCGAGGGTTCGGGTGATGCATTGGCAACGGCTTCTGCCTCGCCTGTTGTTCATGCCCATGGCGTCGAAGCCGATCCTTCTGTTGGCCTGCCGCATGTTGAATCCAAGCCTGTCCATGCAGAAGGTAATGCTTGTTCTTTACTTTATGTTGCTTCTGTTTGATCCGGTCTTTGCCGAAAGTTAGTAAAGTGTTTGTATGTAAAATATTTCAGGTACTGCTAATGTCATTGGGTCTTTTGTGGATCGCCTTCGTCAAGACGGGCTTCGTTCCATGGACGATATGCCTGACTTTTCTCCAGACGGTAAAATTTCACTCTTTTTGCCTTCTACTCAGCCAAGTATTTTTTTGGCTTCGTTATTGATTGTGTGGTTTCACTTTGTAGTGTTTGGGAATGAAGTTAAAACTTTTGATCTAGACGCCATTGCTGGGACATGTATTACTAACAACATGAAGGTAACTTTACCTTACCTTCGTTTTGTGTTTTTTTTGAATTTTCCATATTTGGCGTCATTTAAGATAAAGCTTTTGTTTTCAGTCCATGATTTCACTTCAAGAGCTCTATGCCCGCCTTCCTCTTCGACTCAATGATATTGAGAGCGAAAGGGCTGAGCTAGAAATATTGCGGAAGGAGCGCGAGAGATGGGCTTCTGAGCAAGCTAATGTTGCTAAGTTGAAGGAATCTCTTGAGGCTGAGAAAGAACAGCTTTGTGTGCAACAAGAAGGCGCTCGTACAGAGATTTCCGTGCTTAAGGAAAAGGTTAACTCTCTGGAGGCTAAACACATTCGTAATGCTGATACTATTGTGGGGCTTCGCAACAAACTGGTTGACGATGCCACCCTGGTCCACGATTTGAAGAATCAGATTAAGAGCCTGGAGGGCGCGAAGGAGAAGTTCTCTGCTGATGCTGAAAAGTATAAGAAAGATCTCCTTGTCGCCATTGAGATGAAGGACTCACTGAGTGACAAAGCTAATAGGCACCGGGCCACTGTTAAAAGGCTTCGTTCTGAAAAGGAAAAAGTGGAGGAAATCTATTGCCGTGGTTCGCGAGCTTATCATGGGTACAAAGCAGCTCTCAAGCAGTATGGTGCGGAGCCCATTCCTTTTCCTACTGAGGACTTTAACTTCAAGAAGCTTTTTGACTGGCTTGACGATGAGTTCAAGTTCCTCCCGGACGTTTTGTCCAAGGTTGGGGAATATGCAGCTCGCACATGCATAACCAACGCCTTGAAGACGCTTTCGGACCTGAGCTGCTCTCACTATAAGAACTTCCTGCGGAGAGAGTATCGTTTCCCTGCTGCCCTTAATCCTGATCAGGATGATTTGTTCAGCAAAGCCGTTGTTGCTACTCGCGGGGTGTTCTTGAGGAAGTTTTGGTCTGTTAGTGGTCGAGAGTGCGCACATCGTGGGGCTCATGATCGACTTGCCAATGTTAGCTTCTTTTGCCATGTTTTTTATTTTTGCTTATTTTTTCATCAACACTTGCCGTTATGTTCTTCTGATAGCTTATTTTGTCTCAGGCTAAGGAGCTGTTCGCGATAGAGATGCAGCAGAAAGCTGAAGCCGAAGCTACTGCTGCTGCCGCTGCTGCTGGGGCTTCCACCTCGAGAGCTGTAGGCGAAGCTGGTCAGGGTGGAGCTGGAGCGGGGGCATCCGATGCTGATCCGAAGGTTTAGCTTCGTTAGATCCAGTGACCATTGAGATTTTGTTGAGAGGTTTTAAACTTTGTAAATTTGTATATATTCAGATCCCTAGCGAGGGAGATGTTCTTGAACTTGCTCCTTTAGCCTTGCGAGATGGTCCCCTATGCGTGTCTGGCTTCGCATGGGAAGAATATCAATGGCGTTATCCTCATTTAAGTCTTGGAGATTTTTGGGAGTTCTGCCATGAGTTTTATCATTATAACGAATTTGACGTTTTTGACTTTTTTACTTCGTTCATCGCTCAGCGTTCAGAACGCATTGAGCTTGCTAGAAGGAGGAATTCTGAAGCTGTCCCTTTGCTTCCTATAAAAATTGAGCCAGTGGACCATGGCACTGGTCTTGAAGAATTTGCTTATGTCTTTAATGCTCCTAGATTTAGGAGATCTGGCCGTCAATTTGATGGCTATGTCTTTGAGATGTTTTGATCATCTCTTTATGAATAATTTGTTGTAATTGACTTGAGTTAATATGTTTTATTTGTGAGCGTATGAATGAATGGAAACTCGATTTGCCTTCATTTTTGAGAGAAACGCCTCCTCCCCCCGAAGCGAGTTTTTGTTCATTTAAACGCGCTATTATTTGCTTTGCGTGATTCGAAGCTGTTACTTGAGATGTGATGATAGTGATAGGCACAATGTGCTTTTCTTGAATCCCTTTGGGAATGATTTTGCTTCTAGTTACAATTGGTCTCAGTCAGCCATTTGCTTCGTTATTGCAATTCGTCATTGTTTGAGTCGAAGCCCCATTTACTCTTTGAGTAAGCATTTTTTTTACAAAGCCAGTGTTATATGAGCCGAAGCCCCCTTTACTACTTAGAGTGAGCATTTTTAGATAAAGGAAAGGGTTTATGGGCCGAAACCCCTTTTACTCCTTAGAGTAAGCGTTCAAAAATAAGCATTGTTTAAGCTGAAGCTCCTTTTACTCCTTAGAGTAAGCGTTTGTATGTAAAGGAAGAGTTTTGTGAGCCGAAGCCCCTTTTACTCCTTAGAGTAAGCGTTTGTAGATCTGAATTGGCCTTACCTTTTTGGTAGGGTCAATTTAGTTCTATTTTTGTTATCGAATACCAGCGATCTAGTCGAAACCAATCGCTTTCGATGCAGTTTTTGTGGGGAAAAATCTCGTTCATATATTCTGCACGAGTTACACTTAGCACCGCCTCATTAAAAACCTCACCCCTTGGTCAGGGTTCCCCTGTGAGGAAAAGAGTACGGGCTTTTTGAAAGAAAAATCTACTCTACTAATTGACTTCCTTTATAGCTTACGAAGCCAATTTTACAATTCTTTCACAGGTAGTACCTTCACAAACTTTCTGCATTCCATGAATGCGGCAGCTCATTCCCTTCTTCATCGCCTAAGCAAAATGATCCAGGCCTGTTGCTTTTGAGAACCAGGAATGGGCCTTTCCATTTGTTTTGTAGCTTGATTGTGGGCATGCTTGGATTTTTCCTTAATACCCAGTCACCTATTTTGATGTCTTTCCTTACTACCTTTTTGTCACGCCACTTTTTTGTTTCAGCTTGATATTTGTTGATGTTCTTGGCTGCTTGCAGTCTGTAGATTTCGATGAGGTCCTTGTCAATAGCTTCGCTATCCTCGGGAGCTTCCTGTTTGGTACGAAGCCCATGATGGAGTATTTCCTCTGGACATACTGCTTCTTCACCATATAGCAACTTGGAAGGGGTAAACTGTGTCGCTCTTGAAGTTGAAGTGTTGTGAGCCTAGATCATCTTCGGCAGCTCCTCTACCCATTTTCCTTTTTTCTTACAATTTGCTAAGCACTTTCGGATGGCTGTGAAGATCAAGCCATTTGCTCTTTTGACCGCCCCATTGGTTTGCGGGTGATATACTGATGCAAATTTTGCCTTCGTTCCAATTGACATGCAGTATTGCCTGAATTCGTCGCAATCAAATTGCTTCCCATTATCAACTGTTATTTCTCTTGGGACTCCAAACCTGCATACTATTTGCTGCCAGAAAAACTTGATGACTGTTTTGGCTGTGATATTAGCCAATGGTCTGGCTTCGATCCATTTGGTGAAATATTCCACTGCTACTATGGCATATTTGAGATTTCCTTGAGCTGTTGGAAGCGGGCCGACCAGATCTATGCCCCATCTTTGCAATGGCCAGGTGGGAGTTATCAACTGTGATGGCTCCGAAGGAGATTTTCGGGTTGTTGCACATTTTTGGCATTGATCGCAAATCTTGACTGTGTTTGTTGCATCGTTGATGATTGTAGGCCAATAGAATCCTTGTCTCATTGCCTTCCCAACAATTGCTCTTGCCCCAAAATGAGCTCCGCATAAGCCGCTGTGTATCTCTTGGATTAGCTCTTTGCCTTCGCTATATGAGATGCAACGAAGCCAAAGGGGCCACTACCCCCTTTTTGTACAAGGTATCGTCAATTATCTGATAGCATCTTGCTCTTTGCTGCATGGATTTTAGATCATCCTCATCAATGGGCTCATAAAATCCCCGAAGGTAAGCCATTATCGGCGATCGCCAATCTTCTGAGCTTATTGCGTTGATCAGCCTTGGCTGCTCATCTATGTCCTTTATCGATGGTGTCGTTAATGTTTAAAAGAATACATCAGGTGGAAGCTTGTCCCCTTTTGCAGCTGCCTTAGCCAGTGCATCTGCTTCTTCATTTCTTGCTCTTGGTATGTATTTGACTGTAAAGCCTTTGAATTTTTTCTCCATTGATCGTACTGTATATAAGTACTTGATCAACTCAGGTTCCTTTGCGATGCTCTCTTTCTCAATGTGGTCTGCTACCACCTTCGAATCTGTTTTCACTATGAATCGTTGAGCCCCCAATGCCTTCGCTTTTCTCAGCCCCAATAATACGGCTTCGTACTTAGCAACGTTGTTTGTGCTTCTGTCGCTGTTTCTGCAGAACTCTAGGTTCGCTGCATATCTCATTTTCACGCCCGAAGGCGACTGCACAATTGCTGCGATGCCAGCCCCTTTGTCCCCCCAAGCACCATCACAGTGTATTAGCCAGCTTTCATCTCTGACGAGATTTTCGGCCGAAGGCGACGTCCATTCTGCTATGAAATCTGCCAAGACTTGTGATTTAATCGCTGTTCTTCGTTCAAAATCCACCACATACTCTAATAGCTCTGCGGCCCATTTGCGTATCCTTACTGAAGCTTCTTTGTTACTTAAGAGCTCTTTTATTGGTTGGTCTGTGAGCACCTTGATGTTGTGCCCCTCAAAATAATGCCTTAGCTTTCTAGACGCCATCACCACGGCGTATATCATTTTCTCGATCTCAGTGTATAATAGCTTCGAGCCAGCCAATGCCTCGGATACATAGTATACTGGTTGTTGTGTCCTTCTGCCATCTATCAGCTTTTCTGTAATAAGTGCAGCACTGACGGCTGATTGCGAAGCTGCGATGTACAATAGTAGAGGTGCTTTCGGGTTAGGTACTGTCAGCTTCGTGAGCTGCATCAAATATTGCCTTAGCTCATGAAATGCCTTTGACTGCACTTCTCTCCATTCAAGCTTTGCTGCATTTCTGAGTGTTGCGAAAAAGGGTAGGCTTCGTTCAGCCACTTTTGCGATGAATCTATTTAGTGCTGCAATTCTGCCAGAGAGTTTCTGAACATCTCTTATGCATTTTGGCTCTTCCATGTCAAGAATTGCATTGATCTTATCTGGGTTAGCTTCGATTTCGTTTGCTGACACCAGACAGCCGAGTATCTTCCCTTTGGTTACTCCGAAGACACATTTCTCCGGGTTGAGCTTGAGACCAGCTTGTCTCATGCGTGCGAAGGCGACTGCCAAATCTGATATGTGATCTTGCCTTTTTGCGCTTTTGACTAAGATGTCATCGACATATGCAAGTATAGTTTTGAACAATTCATCTTTGAACACTGTGCTTGACATTCGGCAGAAGGTAGTTCCTGCATTCCGAAGCCCCTCGGGCATCCTGACAAAGCAAAATGTGCCAACCGGGGTAATGAAGCTTGTCTTTTCTTCATCCTCTTTTTTCATCCAAATTTGGTGATAGCCAGAGAAGCAATCTAGGAGGGACATCATCTCACTTGTTGCGGCTTGGTCAACAATTTTGTCAATTCTTGGGAGTGGGAAATCATCTTTTGGGCAAGCTTTGTTGAGGTCGGTGAAATCAATGCACATTCTCCATTTGCCATTTTTCTTCTGAACTGGCAAAGTGTTAGCCAGCCAGGTTGGGTATTTTACTTCACGTATGACATTGGCATCCAGCAGCCTTTGCACTTCAGCTTTCACAGCATTTACTTTTTCTTCGGACATCTTTCGTAGCTTCTGCTTCTTCGGCTTCATATCGGGGCTGCTTGCCAGTTTGTGCTCAATTAGGCTTCTGTCAACACCTGGCAAATCTTTGCTTGACCAAGCAAATAGTCTTTGTTATTTCTCAGCAACTCAATGAGTCTGTCTTCTTCGTCCGGCTCCAGATCCGAACCGATAATCACTTGTCTGTCAAAGACGTCAGGCTGTAATTGCACCTGCTTCGTCTCTGTTGCTTGTTGCATTCTTTTGCTATCTTTCTCGATATTTGGCTTTTCTTCTGGGTAAGATGGTTCCTTTTCTTCAAATGCAC